>VXBC01004229.1:556671-616279 GCA_013399945.1 Ploceus nigricollis
TTTTAAGCTAGCTGACAGCTGATTTCCTTCCTCTTTCTCTTTGAAGATCTGAACTCTTCTTTTGTAGTTGTTTGTTGAACTGCTGGCCCAAGGTCTGGTACAGTTCTCAAACTTTTGCAGCTCTGTGGTTACAGACCTTATTCTAAGATCTGAGGAACTGCAAACTCATGCCAGAAAGTAAACAGCTCTAACAGCAGGACAAAGAGCACGGTTTTCTTTATTCTTTTGCACACAGGTTGGTGATTGCCAAATATCCACATCAGGTTTGGGGACTGAACTGCTTGAGCTTGTGTTTGAGATTTCAAACAAAAACTGTTCATGATTAACATAGTGCAAAGCATGTATCTGTTTCCAGTTGTTGTCTTCACTAACCTTTTCACAGTGCTTTGAGCTTCCTCTTTGGTCTTCACGAGTTACACAAGGACTTCTCAGTTTGAATTCCTCAAGGAGAGATAAACAGGAGGCAGAGAAATCAAACTAGACTGGCTTTGCTCTCAGTGCCTTGCTATTGGATTTCATAAACCATTTGTTTAAGCATATTTGTCTTTAGTGGTTAGGAAAACCATCTCTGGGGTTGCTTTATTTGGCAAAGGTACCCATCTGTAGAGAACATGCTGTGCATTATGTATGCCTAGTGCTGTTTTATGGACTATCACAAATCAAAGAAGATTTGTTTGAATTTCATCAGGTGCTTCTGGCTACCCCAGTCCAAATTCATATATAAGGCCTTTATTTAAGAATATGCAAGAAGTGTTGAAAGAATATTGGTAAGGTTACAAAGTCAGTGCCTCAAAAGCTGAGAAACGTTTGGACACAAGTAGCTTGTCCAACTTTAATTCTGTTCTTTTCTGCAGATCCATGAGGATGCCCATTTATAAGCCTGTAAACTACCCCTGGAGCTGTGCTAAGGTACCCTGCCAGGCCTTCAGCTTTCCTCATTGACACTGGGATACTGCTGCTGTCCCCTCTCTGGAGAGGATATATCAGTCACAAACAGTAACATATTTTCTCCCAAAGGACTCCAGGCTAACTGGCGAAGTGTTTTCCCATAGACTGCAGGCCCCATGTAGGTGCTGTGGCAGATGTCAGCCTTGTGCCGTCACCTGTGTTGTCTCAGATGGCAATAAGGACCTCTGTTTCAGCCACTGAACCCCACCCTTTACATCTATTTTCTATCCTGGGAATTCAAACACTAGGTTATGTGTAGGCATTTGTGGTGAGACACCTCAATTTCGGTGTCTCAGTCTTAGTTGACTCCTGCTCATGTCAGTTTGCCCAGTCCTGTTGCTTTCTTCAGGAGGAATTGATTCTGTTTAATCTTCTGGAGGTGGACAGGAAGTGAAGTCTCTTTTGCCCATTCTCAGTAAAGCTGTCTCACTCACATCCTATGCCTTCAGCCACTTTGCTCTGTCCCTGCCTCATGTCTGCTTCTTAATCCCAATTTCCATTCTGTGGATGTCTGAACTCAATTTCAGTCTCCTTGTCCAGCAAGTATTAGATTCTGTCCTCTACCTCTCAATCCCTTGCTCCTTTTGAGATATTCTCAGATACCACAGCTGTTTACTTATCAGTCTGGCCACACTATCTTCCACATTTTCACTCCCCTTATTTGAAGGGGGTCAGTTTTTCAGTCCCACTGCTGCCAGTGCTTGTCCAATGTAAGCATCCCTGTATAAAGTAGTTTAATTTAGGTTCGTTTTCATATAGAGAACAGAAATGTTTGCCTTATGCAGTCTGTCCTGCCAAGTCACAACTCTTAAACCCAACCCAAGCAGGAGCTAGAAATCTCCCTCTAAAATTCACCAGAAAATTGTTTCTTATATAGAAATATTCTCTGCAACATTTTTTAGGAATAGCTTAAATATTTTGGCTGAAGTTTTCTCAGATAGTTCCTCTTTGGGCAGACGCAACTTTGGAAAATTTCTGCTCTTTCTCATTACAGTTTGGCAAGGCTTGAAAGCAACTTAAAACAGGTTGTTTAAATAGCAGTTGCAAAATACTAGATTCAGATGCAATCCTTGTTTTGAGCATGTGGCTGTAGCTGAAGCCATGCATCAAGCTTAATACTTTACAATTAGTTTTGTAATGTATTAGAGGCACTGACTTGCTGTACAGCTTTCTGAGTAGCTGACACAGAAACTACCTCTTAGTGATTTTCATAAACTGAAGAAATTTAGTAGTGGGATAAGATCAATATGGACTGCTCTGCATTGTCCTTTTACCTCATTTCCTCAANCTCGTGACTTCACTGGATTATGTGCCCATGTGTGAAAAAAAAAAAAGAAAAGAAAAAGATTTGAAATTGGCCAGAGAGCTTAGCTTAATCTGCTGAATGTTTGTGGTTACATCTGGAGGAACAAGCTGATCTGGTGGTTGCTTAGGACAACAAAATGAATGTCTCAGAAATTCTGTGTGCAGTGGCACTGGTTGCCATGAGCGTGTTGGTGGGGTGTGTGCAGGGACGTTTGTGAGAGACAGAAACTTGGACATACATCCCTGAAGTGCTGTGTTTGCTTTTTGTTCCATGACTGATGCCAGTTCTTTCCAAGAGGTGCTCCTCTGTCAGACTTGGTAGTTGCCATCTCCAAAGGTTTCATGCTACAAGGATCTACAGAACATTTATTACACCCCACAGGCAGGGACCCACTACAGTCCAGAGCACGTCACAGCTTCAGCAGAGGGTCACTGAAACCAAAATCCACCACCATGATGTGCTGCAGGAAAGGGGCTGGAGTAATCAAGACTGCTGCCAGCTTTTTATTCTGAAATTTACTCTCCCAGCAGGAAGGATTTGTTAGATAATTTTCTGAAGTGGCCCTGGAAATGGGACCACACATAAAAAAGATGAAAACCAACTACACAAAGCACTTTCATGCTGGTGCAGGAAGGAAGGAAGAAGAGAAAATCCTTTCTGTCTTGGACACCTCCATTTGTTTCAACCTTGAGCATGTGAATCACCTTTTTTTTCTCCCAGTGATCCAATAATCAGTTCATGCAAGAACATTATGCTTGTCCTTTCAGTACATGAAGCTCAAACTCTAGCTCTAAGTTAGATAAACCTCTTAATTTTTGTAAAACCTAAGTGTGGAATGGATTCAGAAAGGTTAACCATTAGCTAGTGGGTGTTGCTGGTGCTCACTTTCCTCTGGATGGTTCTGAAGCACTTGTCTGGGCAAGCTCTGGCTTGGAAGACCACAGCTAAAATTATCACAGGGTAAGGCTAAGACATTTTGAGGGATTCTGGCTGGACTGCCTTTCAGCTGGGATGTAATGTAGAGTCTGACACAACATCTGGATCATCATTGACTGGAGCAGATATTGGACATGGACTTGGGGAAGGAAACTCCATCCTGGAAATGCACTGCTAATATCTCTTTGGTGGTAGGGAAGAAAAAGTGTTCTTGTAGGCAGCCATATAGCCCCATACTGTGCTCCTGTCCATTTCAGGAGTTGCCCTGGATGACTCCTTGGACAGGATGCCTGTTAGGAATAAGTTTGTGCAGAAGAAAGGGGAATAGTTATTATTCTTGCCTAAAATAAGCACAATATTGAGCTTCACAGTGCATTTAAATATAGTCCAGTCAGTGGTCACTTCCTTCCATGACCTTGAAATCTAGTGTTTGAAATGGTGTTTTCCAGGCAGTTGTAGGGGTTTAATTTTCTTCTTCCAGATGCTTTCTGCTTCCCTTCTTCCTGCCCTAGAGCAAATAAACCAAATTAGCTTCTTTTCTACTGATGCTTGAGATGTTGTCAGTGTATTACACAAAAATCTGACTTCACAGTGTAGCTTCCAAAGGCAGTGAAGGGCTGCACTGCAAAGTTCAAGTGAGATGTATTTCTCTTATTCCTTTCCCAGAAACAGTCTCTGCTGATAAGCTTTCAGTGGAAATCTGTACTGATGCTTTGAAGAGAGGTAATCAGACTCTGAACACCACCAAGGAATGAATTCTGTATGGAAAAACCTTTCATAAAAAAGCTTTAGCTGAGGTGGAAGCCAGTTTATGACAATGTCTGTGTGCTGTCAGAGTTTCAGCAGGAGGTCCCCAAGGTCCTCCTGCAATTTGTTAAATGGGCATATTTCAGAAGCATTCGAGTGGAAAGCTAAGGGACTGAGAAACCTGTTTTCAAAAGCTGCTTTGCAATCAAGAGAGGCAGTGGTCCTGGAGAAACAAATATCTTGAGCTGTACGTGGATGGAAATGTTTATTCTCTTTTAGGACATTGTAGCTGGTATATTATGCCACGCTCATAATGTTTTAATTCAAGTATTAAAAGTAGTATTTTGTAGAAGTATTTTGCAGAAGTATTTTGTAGCTGCAATTCCTCCTTTTTTTTCTTCCAAAATAGCTGACAACTTTCGTGTTCTTAAGAAATTGATGCTAATAACACACACAAATAGTAATTAACATATCCTAAAGTAAATAAAATTCTCTTTTTGGAATATATTACTGGGCTGTAGGGGAGGATTATCTTTGGCAGGAGCTCTCCAGAGGTATCCAACAAGGGCAAGGTTGAGAGCCTTTCTGGAGTTGTTTGCAAAACCCTCAACCACTGGCTGTTTGTTGATCAAGATCCAAAGCTGCTGTTTGTCATACTTAATGCTGGTATTGTGGCCAAATGGTTTCTCAGGTTTCTTGGTGCTTCCTTATTTAATGCCATATTATTATCTCTATGTCAGAATTTCACTGAACAATACTTGTTACTGTATGTTCTGTTAAAAGGTGGTACCTCTGAATAGAGTGTAGTCTAAAAAAACAACAGAGAACATCCAGGAGGGGAGAAATGAAAACAGCAAAGTTTTTGAAACAGCCATTAATGATTTTTCCTTTTCATTATAAATAAAGAGGAGTTGTGGTTGTACCTGCTTGTTCTAAACTGATACTCCTGCATTTTGCAAATGTGGCTGCACAGCCTGGTGTGGAAGAGTGATTCTTGCTGATAAATCAGTGGAAGTACCATTAGATCTTATATTAGGTCTATCAGGTCTCATTAGACCTGCCACAGCAAAGCACAGTTTTGCCCAGGTCCATGTGGAGAGTCAACTCAGAGATTGGGACTGGGACCCATGTCCACCAGCCCTGTTCTCACTGGAAAATGCATAGAGGCTTTAAAGTACTACAAAAGGAAGAAGAAGACATTTTATGAAACACATAAGAATGTGCTTTGAATTACAGAATGTTGCCAAGAAACAAGAATTCGGTCTCCAACCTTCAAAACAGATGATCCTGCTGTTTATGGGATGTGTTCCTGTTCAGAACCTGCTCTGGTGCTGACAGCTGGAGGAGGGTGGTTGGGCACTCACAGGGGGATTTCTGTCAGCTCAAAAGCCTTTGGACTTTTGTTACCCTGTGCAGCACTATAACATAGTGATCAAAACAAACACTATGTAAATGTGGTATTTGAGGTATGGAATTGCTCTTTCCAGGAGGTTTTCAAGATGTGACTGGGCAGGGTGCTAGATAATCTCATCTAGGCTCCCTTTCCATGAAAGGCTGGTCTGGATGATCTTTTGAGATCTTTTCCAGCTTGGGCTATTCTATGCCTTGGAGAAAGTTGGATCCAGTTGGTTGGTCGTTTAAATTGATATGACATAATTAATGTTCTGATTGCAATCTTCAGTGTTTTTTCAGCATAATTCATAGAATCTCCCCAAAACAGGTTTGGGGCTTGTGGTGCTGCCACCAGTGGAATCTGGGGTGTTTGGGGCAGGTTTGGAAGCCCCAATGTCTGTGGAGGACAACTTCACTGTGAGGAATCAAGCAAGTGGTGCTTTGTGTGTACGTTGTAGTTGTTGCTGCCGTTTTATTTGTGTGTTTAAGTCAATATTGTGTCAAATGTACAAAGTTTTTTTAAAAATCATTTCTTTTTCGTCCAGTTCTACAAAATGCTGAAAGTATTAAAAAAAAAATTAACTCTTCCTAAACAAATCTAGTCAATCTGTGATTGAGAGAAAAGAGCCATCAGCCTTCAGGGCTTGCTGGAATTTATCTACTGGGAATAGAATGTGGGTACCCTGCCAACCTCAACCACAAAGTCATCCTTCATCATTTAAAATGTAGATGTAACAGGGAGGCCATGGAATGTGGGAAGAACTAAAAATATTCACCTGCAACAGTAGTTTTTGTGCATGTGTCTATATTGATATATATGTGTATGTCTGTGTGTATTTTCTCAGATAGATGTACATATATTCACACACATTATTACTCTTATTAACCAGGGTCACAGTATGAGTAAAATTAATTGAGTGACAGTTTACACCCTTTTTTTGGTGAGGTGTAAAGGTTACAGCTTTTAAAAGATTTCCCCTTTTAAATTATTTAATGAACTTCTTAAGTGAAAAAAGCCTGTTTTATATACATGCCTTAGTGATTGCTTTGTGTGCAACTTGTCTTATGTTTAAAAAACCCAACCCAAGAAAACAAAAAAACGAATTAAAACCAGGCAGAAATTTATATAAGTGTTTCTTCTGATGTGTTCATTTGTACTTGCATTTGATTTTTTAAAATTTTGTTGGCTCTTTATTAGTTGGGCTCTTTAAAATCAAATTGCATTCACTTTTCTTTAGGCAAATTTTATGTCCAGGATGTATTTAAAGTGCTGTTGTTTGCGGTGAGAGACTTTGAGAGCACGCTTCTCTTTCCGGTGTGGGTATATTATTTTAAGTTATTATTTACATGACCAAATTAGGAAGTAAAAGCTAAACTTGTATATGCTCTTTCTTGTGTTTTTTTAGTTTGGTGGGTTGGTTGGTTGGTTTTTTGGTTTTGTTTTTGTTCCTAACAAATAAGTCCCTGTGGTGGTAATCAAATATTTGATCTTAAAATAACTTCACTCTCACTGGTTGCATCCTATATCCAGAACTGCCCCTGGCAGTTAAATAAACACTGGACTTTTATCATAGATGGCATCTATTTCAGAGCTCATCACCACAGGGCTTCCACTGTGCTTGTGGATGCCACAGAGGAGCAGTGGGGCTTTGCCTCTGAGCATTTTGCATCCTTTTGGGGAGGGTCCCTGAGCTGCAGCTCCAGCAGAGGGGAGCTGGTGCCAGCAGCCCTGTGTGATGTGTCTGCTCTGGCACCAGCCTTGTGGAGCATCTTCCCTGAGAGCTGGCCAGCCAGCGGTGCTGTGGGAGTGGGTGAAGCAGCTCTCAGGGAAATGGTCCATCTGTATTCCAGAAATCCCTGAGATCATCTCTAGTTACAGTCTGGAAGTCTGACTGCTCATTCCAGGAGGATCCAGCATAATACTGTGGATGTAACTATTCCTAGGGCGTTCATGCCAGTCTGCAAGTGTTGATGTGGCTCGTACCCGTTACATTCAGCCCCAACTGCTGCATGTCTCTAAATTAAATTGAGTGGATAAACTCATTTACTTCTATTTTGGTTAAGCTGACAAATTCTTTCTGGTGAATTTGTAACTCTGTGTCAGGTTTCTGCATCACGATGTATTTAAAAGTATTTCTTTTCTGGCAGTGCTGACCTACTTTAAATGCTGCAAGGTGCTCTTACCTCCTTTTTTTTTTCCTAACAGCCAGTTGATACCAGCAGAGATCTTTGTACTTCAGCTTCTAAACCTTTGATGATATTTTAACTGTTCATTCCTGTATGTAGGCAGCCACTTTATCCTTTTCTAGGTGGGCCCTTGCTTCAATTCAGAGTTAATGGTTACTATTTATTGCACACCTACAAAAGGTAAAACCTACATAGAGCAAAGTTGCTATGTGCACAGAGTGCCTTAGAAAGCCCAGAATCCCTGACCTGAAGAACAAATTGTCCCTAGCCAGGCTGTACAAAGATGTGAGGATGTGGGTAACTCACCTGGGCCCTGCAGGCACAGGGACAACTTCAATGAAATCACTCAACATCCACCACAACAGTCAAACCTAAGTCATGAGGTTCAAAGAAAATAAAATTTGCTGTGTGCGTGCAAGAGCATCTTAATTCCTAGATGGGTGTCCTGTGATGTTATTGTAGCAGGATATTTTCTTTTGGGTAAATAATTAATGCTCTCCTGAGAGCTGCAGATGTGCTGTAGCATTGTATGTTCTCCACCACAATCTCTAAGCCAGCCTTAAAATGTTACAGACTGCTCAGGTGTGCCTGGGTTTATGTGCAGCTAATTACCATCACCTTTTTCTCCTTCCTGCTTCATTTTTTCACCCTATTCCCCTGGCTTTTTTGGCACTGAGGCCCCTATCCCTGTTGCTGCCACAGCCCCCAGGAGCAGTGTGTGTTGCCAAGGGAGGGAGCACAGAGCAGCCCAAAGACAGAGAGATTGAGGACGCAGCAGCAGAGCTGAGGCATCTCCATTCATCCATGTGGCCATTGCTGCTCCTTAGAGATCTCACTCTGGGACCAGCAAAGCTGGAAGCCATATTGCAAAATTCATATTTTTATAGATCCCAATAGCCTTTGCATACAGATATAAAAGGATTTTATGCTGCAGACCCTGGTTGGAGTGCTTACCCATAACCCACCAGAAGCTACTTCCCTGTGGTTTTCTCCCATTTCTAGATGCTGCGTTATCATTCTTCTGTTGTCTTGTGGGACTGTTTCTGGCCCACAAAGGGTATTTCTCATCCAAGCTCTTAAGCAATACAGTAGATGCAAGGTAAGACCCATCCTGTGTCCTTCAAAACTTTTAAAATGCAATGCCTTTGTAGAGAATGAGAGCAATGGGGGCTCTGAGCTAGTCCACAGTGTTTAAATTTGGTCATCCTGAATCACCAATTGCTACTGATTCAAAACCTCCCAGGTCATCACTGACACCAGTGGCAGTCCCTCCAAATGCCTCAGGCAAAGCTGAATGAGGCACCAAAGGGGCACCACCAAGTTCCTGACAGTAATTTTGCTCTCTGGTTTATTCATTCTCAGAGACCAGGACACCTCTGAGGAGTTTCACCCACACCACAGAGGATTATAGTTCAAAGTGTTGGTCCTTCACTCCCTGAGTTATTGAACACTGTGTCCTAGCTCAGACTTTGTAATTCTCCCCAGGCACCCAGAGACCTCCATGGCCCCAGACACAGCACAGCTCTCCAGAAGTGTCTCCACCCCTTCCTCCCCACCATGATGCAGGAAAGAGGCTCCATCCCTCCATCTGTGAGATCTAGACAGGTGGGAAGGGCAGTGGGGTCCATGTGGAGCAGGCACAAGGCTGCTGTTGTGCAGCCTCCAGTACTGCTTTTGTATGAACACCTCATCATTTCAATTCTGGGTCATTTGCATCTGGGTGTATATGCAAATACAGAGGGAAAAACCCCTCTGTGTGAGTCCTGCTGAAGAGCTAGATTTGAGAATGCAGCTCTCCTGCTTTTGGTACCCGAGCTGGCTGAGCATCCCTGGTGCAGTGTGATCCATCTTCATTGCAGAGGCTGGCAGGGTGCTCCCTCCCCCGGGAGAGATGGGTGATTGCTCACTGGGGTTTGTTTGATGTTTCTCACATGGATGTTCTCCTTCTGGCTTGTCAGCAGTGAGTCAGGAATCCCAGCTACTTGGTTCATTGCTTGGTAGATCATGCTGAAAAATTGCAGGGAAAAAATTGTGGCTGTTTGAGATGAAAAAAGGAGTAAAGTGTGGATTTTGTTTGTCATGGGATATTTTTCTCTGCTCCTCTCTCTTTCCATTTTGTACCCTCTCCATCATCCTGCATTGCAGTTTTGCCTGATTTGGGCAGGGTGGGCTCTGCAGCTCATCCCTACCTGTTACTCTTGGGGCTAAATGTTTTGGGTTTTTTTCCTGTACTCCCTTTTCCAACTCTTGCAGATTACAGCTGCCCTTTGCCCAACATCAGCTCTTGAGAGACTACTTTGTCTGTTCTACTAAGAGCTGGTGTCTTATGGTGCAGTTTAGGATTTTTTTCTCCCCATTTCATCTTCCCCTTGGGCTCTGCTGGTCTCCCAGCTGCTTCTGTGGCTTTCCTTGCCCTTCAAGGACTTTCTTCTCTCATCTGAGCATTCCCCAGGTGCTTTGGCTTCTTGGCTGGAGGTTCCACATCTGTGTTGCATGTTGCTTTTGGTTGCTGGTCGTGCTCAGTAGGAGTGGGGATGGGGCAACCATGAATATGATGGCTGTGTTGGCTGTAAAAAATATGAAAAATCTTAATTACACTCTGGACAAAAGCCCTGCCCTGCCATGCAGAGCTCTGGCTCACCATGCACTTCAATAATTGCTGCATCTGCTGTGTTCTGAAGTGATATCTTCACAGACAGAAGCTCCATTGATTTCAAGGCACTGTTTGCCTCATAAGAAAAAGGAAACTATAATGGAAGCTGGCCCCATGAACTCATCTAATTTATGTTGTACTTACAAACTCACAATATCTTTGTGGAAAATTATGGAATATAAATAACAACAACCAATAGCCAGACATCTTCAGTCTCCTCTGGGAAATTGTGGAAGGTTGCTGTACTGCCAGTTAGAAATTTATTATACTTTAGGCTTGTACTTGGACTAAAAGGATGAAATTGAGTTGGTGTTTTGGAACAGTTCGAGGAAATTTTGCAGGAATTATGTGCAGTCAAATCTGAAGCTGATTGAGGGGTCTGGCTCTGAATTTTTGAAAAGCAAACTCTTCAAATGGAAAAATAAACCAGTACAACAATGCCTGTTTCAGTTGGGCAGGGAATTCTGTAGCTTTATGCTGGTGGAAATGTGACAGTCATAAATCTGCTTTGCTCAGAGTTTGGGCCATAGGTGAGTGTGTAATTCACAGTCCAAGGCACAAGCAGGTCTTGGTGATTTGTTTTCTCTCCAGTGTGACTCCCTGGTAAAGTGTGAGAATCCTATAGCCAGTCCAAATATGTAAGTGATCTAGAAGTCCTCTAAAAGGAACTTTTTTTTTAAGACACGTGGTTATAAAATTAATAATGACTATTGAGCTTGAGATGCAAGGACTTAAGAATTGGGAGGAAAAAAATTGAAAATATCTGAAAAATCTATTGTCATGGAAAGTTGATTATATAAAGCATTTTCTGGAACCTCCTGAATTGTCCTTAATATGTAAGGAAGCAAGGAAATGGCTGGAGTTTTGGATCCCTGTTCATAGAGACTCCTGGAACTTGTTGGTAAAGTGTAGTTGAAAACATCATCAAATAACTTTATTCGTGTGATTTCCCATATTGCACCATCTTGTGCTAGATGATGTGCTGTAACTCACTGCTGCTTTTAGTCACTGAGCCTCAGCATCTCTGATAGAGCACAGGCACTTGAAATCCCAATGTGAAACAAGGTATTTATTCAGAAATTAGTTGGTTTCTCTCAGATCTTCACCACTTGCTTATGCAGCCACATATGAGTCCAGGTATTCAGTATGGGAATATTTAATAAAGAATATATAAATATTTACATAAATAATTTATAAATAAAGTGATTTGGACACTTCAGGCCTGTAGATTCAAGAATCACTTGGGCTTCTTTGGCAGGCGACATCCACATGAATGCGAGTAGTCATTAAATAATGGTAAGAAATTATAGCAATAAAATTTCCCTGCCTATTTTTCACTCCAGAAGGGTGAAAGAAAATGGCAAATTATTCAATGTTTTTAATGGTTGTCAGAAACTGGACAGAATCCAAAAACTAGTTCAGCAAATATTTATGAAATGGTATCTAAACCATTAACTGTTCTGCCTATCTGAGATGTAGTTGTGCAATCTGTTTCATACTCCTTATCCAAAGGTGGGGGAGGAAGAGGCATGTTTTGAGGTAGAATTTGTGCCAATCAGACTTTGAGACCAGAAACAGATTTAAGATTATTTTTTTACAAAAACACTTCAATAGGTCTGGATGATTCTTAGCATTGGCTATATCAAACTGAGCCCGTGAGTGATTTGAAAGGGATGTTTTAGGGATATGGGACATTTTCCTGGCTGCTAATGCCCCTTTTTATTTGATCTGATTGCTAATCAGAATAATCTTTAGAAATTACCTATACAGAGAAGCATTTGACCTGAACTGTGCTTTGCAGGAGAGCCCTTTATCTTCCACTATGAATCCAATCTTCCCTTTTACCCTCTCTAGGTCAGCCACAGATTCCTTCCTTTCTCCTACAGCTCAAGGAGGAGAGACAAAATGTGTTTTGTTTGCTCCAGCTGGTTGACTGGTTTCTCTTGTACCCCTTATACAGCATTTAAGAGGAAGCTTGTTTATTTTCCTAAACTATTTGTACATTCTGCATGCATAAAATATTAATTTAGCTGGGGACAAATCTTCTAAACACCAAATATTTGTGCATGTTTCTGTTAAAAAGCGCTGCCAGTGATCTTGTCTTGAAAGGATTCAAGTAATAGCTGCCACTTGTGAGTGAACATTATGTACCATTTTCAGCTTTTTTGCTCTCCAGGGGCTTGTGTTATCAGAGGCACTTAGCACACTGAAGGAAGAGAGAGCAGTGGATGGTTCCTAGGATGGCACACAAGGGGTGTCACCTGGACCTCATCTCTTTTGCTGCTGAAGAAAAGGTACTGCCCAGCCTCAGTGGTATTTATTATTTGATGTAGCAGAATTAAGGTCGGTGTTGGGTGCATCCTCTTGCAAAAGAGTGCAGCATCGTCCAATGAATGGGATAAATAGACTGAGAGTGATGTGTAAGCTAAGTCCACTCCACTGATCTGGTGGTTTAGTGACCTGGAGTCATTAATTAAAGCAAACCCTCCATCTTAGGGAGTTTTTCAACAGATCATCAAAAAAGGTATTTTGAGATGACCAAGAAAGGACTGGCAATGCTCTGTGGCTCAAGATCTGGCCACCTGTTTCTCCAGAGAGGTGTCAGTTCATTGCATGGTGTTTTGATGCCTCTGTTCAAGTATTGGAAGCTGCAGGGATGACCTTTCTGCCTTTTGCTTTCTTTTGCTTTGTTCTAGCAGAGGTGTCCTCATCTGAGCCAGCCTTCGATAGCACCTTGGCCAAGGATGTGTCCCCATGGTCTGGGGAACAATTTCATTGCCAGTAAAGGACACTGTGAGACTGGTTGGTGGAGTAATCAAAGCTGAATGGGGTTATAAAAGAGGGATTTAGCTTGATGAAGAAGAAATTCAAATCCCCACCATCCCTCAGCTCCTACTGGGAGAGTTTGCATTGCTCTGCTAATGTGGTGCCCTTTCAAAATAACTATTATCTTTTTTTTGGATGGTGATACTTTTGATGCTTATACTTTGTGCTCAGGCACTTTATTTTCCCAGTGAGGTCTTTATAATAAATTAAAAAGTTAGCCAAGTCATCCCCTGTTCATGCTGCAGATGGGAAAACTTAAGCCCAGAGAAATAATATGACTTTTGTGCAGCTACAAAGTGGAGCTGTGGTTAAGTGGGAAATAGGGCTGTTATGGAGCAGCAGAGACTCCAGCCTTGAAAATGCATTTGCTGCTCTGTGCTGCCTTCCCCAAGGTATTCGATACTGATGCAGACGCAGCCTCAGTCATCTGAAACTTCTGCTGTTGAAAACGGGATCTTATTTTCCCCCCCTTCAGATCGCATTAAAAACGCCTGCGATTATTTGACCCCTCCGATTTCCCCCGTGCGCCCCGGGCATCTGTGTAACGCACCCAAAACGCTGCTAAACGCCCTGCCCGAGCTCACGGCCGGTTCTGCAGGCGGGGAGCCGAACCTGGCCGTGATGCCCGCGGCGATTTTGGCAAGGAGCCCGCAGCGGGGAGAGCCCGCCCGCCTTCCTTGTGCTGCGGTAGCTCCGCTGCTGCCATCCCCGCGCCGTGCCGCGATGGGAGGCACCAACACACCCAGCCCTGGTCCCCATCTGTTGCAGCATCGGCTCCAGTAGCAGAGCCCGAGATGTTTAAATGCGCTTGCCTTTAGGGAAAAGCTTTCAATGCAGTTCTTCGATGGACGTTTCCAGCCAGACTGCAGGATTTTTCAGAGCTGTAAGTCAGATCAGGGGTTCGATTGTCCTTGGGTTTCTCTGGATTTGATTATTTTTATTATTAAATTGATTTATCTTAGCAGAGGAAAATAGGTTCTGCATTCATTTAGGTGGATGCCCGAGTGTACTGCAGGAGTCTGCCGAGAGGCAGGAATTCTTCAGGCTCTGTAAGAAATGCATGGTTCTTGGGTATTTTGGGTTTTTTGTCGTGTTTTGTCTCTCCTATGCATGACTGGCATGGAGCTGGTCCCTGTTTTTAGATCATTTAATTACAATAGCTACTCCAAGGCTGAAGAAAATGTTCTTTTATCTAGTTAAAGAATGTAGCTTGGGTTTAGGGTTGGTTTGTTGGTTGTTTTTTTTTCCCCTTGCATCACTTTTCTTTAATGTTTTGGAAAGAGAGATTATCATTTGGGGGGTATTCATTTATTTTCAGCCTAAAACCATCTGGTCTCTGCATCCTGCAATGCTTGGTTTCTCCTACTGCTCATCTCAGAGCCTCCTGAACTGCTGAGCAACTAATTGCCATGGCTAGTCACTGCAACCCCAAATCACAGGTTTTCAGGAAGTGCTGTTTTGCTTAATGATTTAATTTGATATTTGATGAGGTTAGTCAGGATAAAGAGCTATATTACTGGCTTCATGAGTTCCTCCTTGCATTTTCCCCTTTTTACAAGAATTAGTGCTGAACACATGCAATTTGCACTGCAATTAATGGATCTGTGAGATAATGAACGGCCAAAACGGATGAGGCGGCTCCATCCTGGGATCAGAGCCTGAGGGGTTTCAAGATCTTCTCTTAGTGGGGTGATGGTGAATAGCAAATGAAATTTAATCCAGTGTAAGATTCAGGGTATTTTGTCAGCATCTTGTGTGTTTTGCTTGTTGTTCACTGTTCTGGGCCACAGGAGAGATGAGAGTGTCAGCCTTTGGGGAGGACATTTCCCCCTCAGCTGTGTCCCCTCTGCGGTGAGTGCCGGAGAGGCTGGGGAGCAGAGGCGGTGAGTGCAGGCTCTGAGCAGCCCCGGGAGGGAAGAGGAGACTGAAGCTGCTGCAGCTGGGAACCTGGGGGGCAGGATTATCTGATGGAAGAGGGAATGATGGGCAGCAGGATGAAAGGGATCCTGCTGACAAGGGGCCAGCCCTCAATTCAAAGGAAGGCAGTGAGAAACCTAGCAAAAGAAGACTTGGTTGTACTTCAATTTAGTACATTTTTATTACTGGGAGTGGAATACAAATTTTTTTTTTTTTTTAAATGCCCCAGTTTGAAATAAACAAAAAAGCTCACCCATCCCCCCAAATCCATCCCATCAATCTGAATGTACAAGGATGTCTGACATTCATCAAGAAGAAACTAGCAGAATTAAATGCAATATTGTTGCAAATCTTTAAAGACAAAATACAGAGTTGATGGAAATCACCTGTAACCAGAGTCTGCTTCAGGCAGCCAAGAGCCATTGGGTTTCCATCAGGAGGAGAAAATCCTCCTGTCATTTCAGCCTGTTTGGCCACCCAAGTAAGGGCAGTGACAAGCTGATTTAAAGACAATAAATATTTAATCATCCTAAATTTAAAATAAATGGCAGTTAAAAAACTGTAAGAGCTTGTTACCATGTCTGTATGCACATATGATTATATATGTTCCCATATCCATTGCCCTACATGAGACCATGTTTTATATGTGTGTAAAAATAGTGATGCCCTGTGAGCTGAACTCTGTCACATCTACATCTGGGAGGAAATGGTCACCAGGGCAGTTTGTTTCTGCTTCTCAGTGTAGGTGCCAGTGCCTTTGCTTTAAGAACTGATGTATATTTTGATAAAGTTACCCTTTCTGTGCTGATGTAACAGACACTTTCCTCATAGGTATTTGATGACTTCTAGTGCCTGATTGTGGTTCTAAGTCCAATTTCCATTTCTAATAGACCTCAAAGTAAGTGTTAATAAAACGTGGATGTAAATATATATACTAATAGTTGTACAGCTGTTCGGTACATAGAGATAGAAATTAATGTTCCTGATGGGAAAAAAATACCCAGTATTTTTTGGGGCCGTATTACTGGCGTGAACCTAATTTTTGGTAGTAATGAAAAAGTAAAATAGTTATTCTGGATCAAAATTTCCTGCTTGTGGATTTAATTTATCTTGAGGAAAAAAAAAAAAAAAGCTTTGCTGTGTTTTGCTTTGTTTTGTTTCCTTCTTGGGTGCTCATTAATTTCATGGGAGGCTTTCAGTGATGCTCCTTGGCAGGGTGGGTGTCTGTGCCAGGCTGAGCTGCAGGCAGGGGCTCTCCCTGAGCCTTGGTTTGGTAATTCCAGTGTGAGCTTTATTTTTTTATGACAAATGGGTTTGGACTGTCTGCCACATGGCTTGGAGCAACAGCCAGTTCTGAAATGGCCTCTCCCATGCCAGGCTCATACTCTGCCCATCTGTCACCGTGTCCGGGGTGTCCTGCTAAGTTGGAAATGTTTCCCACACTCTCCAAGCAGGATCAAATGCTTCTTGACACATTTTGATGCACAAACTGTCAGCCAAATCAAATGCAGATTTGCCTGTTTCAGCTCACCAGTGCCTGCTGGGTTTCAAAACCATTGCAGAGGGCAGAAATTACTTTTGGTGTATGTGGATAATGAGCTTAAGTTTTCAGTTGGGCTTCCCTGAGTGTGTGTTTGCTTGTCCTTTCTCCACAGCATGTTCAGATTGGTCCATTGTAATTGTGGTGCTTAAATGGACTCATAATGAATAATAAGATGGCTAAAATCAGAAGACTCCTGCTAAAGGAGTCAGAATTTGATATGGCTCATTTGTAAGGTTTTCTTCCCTGCACTGGATCTAAACTAGGAACTATTTCTGAAAAAAAAAAAATTAATGAAGTCATAGTTCTTGAAAGAAGCCTGAAGTTTACTTGAGGAAATATCTTCCTCAGAATTTTAGTACTGCATGTAAATATATAGAAAAAAACCCTGGGTATGTGTCATTTCTTCCCCTCCCTTTCTATATGGGGATTATTTCCAAACTGGACCCACTGCAAAAATTTATTTTCAGTGGTGGCTATTTCTGGTATGAGTGAGTAATCTCTTTGTTGTGTTCTTCTGTTTGTCTCATTGTTCACAAGATTTTCCAGATGGGCAAGTATTTTATCCATATATCTTCCAGAGATGGTCACTGGTGTCTTCTAACACCTTCTCCCAAGGAGAACTGTGATGCTCTTTGGAGCACATCCCTTGAGACAGACTTTAACAAGTGACCAGGGCTTGGTGTGTGTGAGCCTGGAAATGTGAGATTTACTATCCCTTGGACATTGCCAATTCTCTTAACAAACATGCTTTTTCTCAGAAGCTGCATAGCTGGCCTGTTTTCTTAAAATTTAAATTCTGGGATTTTTCACTTGGACACGGAGGTTCCTTCCTCTCACTGGGCACTCAGAGAGTTAACCCTGTTTTCTACACAGCAGCCAAAGCTGTGCAAAGGAAATCTCATCTTAGTAACACTTGGAAGTGCCCCCAGTGCAGGGATGCCCGGAGTGTGTCTCGACAGCGAGCAAAGCCGGGGTTGAAACCGGGCTGAAATGATCCCGGCTGGGTCCTGCAGCCCAAACACGGAGCTGGGAGCTCGCAGTGCTGCCGGAGCGCTGGCTCAGCCTCCTGCGGGGATGGAGCCGCCCCGGCCCCAGCGTTGTCATGGCTACGCGGGTACCGCTGCTGGAGCCGGGGAAGGAGCCGGAGTAAAGCGCGCTCCGCAGCGCCGTGCACACCCTGGTGAGTGAGAGGCAGTCCCTTGTTCGGACAGCTTTCTAAATAGAGGGGGGAAATTAAAAAAAAAATACTCAACTTTATTCCCACTTTATAGACAGTAAAGATGGAGAGGTGAGATGCAGGGTTCATTTATCCTATGTTGAATCCTCCAAAGTTTAAACAAGTTGTCCAGCCTCTCCCATGCCAGAGAAATTGGAGCACATTGCCTGTTGGAGATGCTGGCTTTTCCCTTCCCTCTAGGCTGGACAGAAAGTGTGGGGTAAATGACTTGTGACAGATATCCTTAATGCCTTCCCACAGCTAATCCAGGAAGCCAGAGCAGGCAATGAAAGTCTCATCACTGAAGAGCTCTCATGAAGCTCTTCTGGAGTGGATATGCAGTTTGTAAAGCCCTTTGGATTCCCACAGCATGAATGATGGATTGTAATTTATTAGCATTGGATGTCACTGCTAACTGAAAATCTAGGAATGGCACAAAATCTCACTATCTCTTAGCTCAAAGTCAGGGGTGGGACCTAAAGGGCATGCAGGCTGTGTTTGGGCAGAATACTGTACTAGGAGTGTGATAAAGTCTTCTGGGTTGTCTCTGACAATTTGAGCTTTCTTCTGGCCTTGAGGGCATTTTATGTTGCCAGCTTCAGCAAAATGCACCTTTAAATAGAGAGTTTAGAGTGTGATGAATGAAGACGTCCATTCTCTTGGGAAAAGAAAAAACTAGTTTAGCTTACGAAATAAAGCATATTAAATTTATTGGTCTCTTTTCCCATGTGGTGCTAAAGGTATAAGAAAAGCTGTAGCAAAGTAACTGTAAACTTCATAGAGGTGAAATTGCTCTCTGCAGCTGCAGAGTGATGTCGGAAAATGTGTCAGGAAAGCACCAAGAGGGGAATCTTTCCTCATCATGGACACCATGTGCTGTTCCCCTTGACCTCCCGTTCAGGTCTTCAGCACATGAAGCACAGAATCATCTTGTTCTTCCTTTCCTTCCCTAATTTCCTCTTTGCTTCTGCTTTTTTTCCCCTTTATTTTTTTTTTAGTTGCGGGACTACAAGATCAGAGCAGGTCCCTCACTTGCCTGGCTTTCCAGCTGTAAGCTTTCTTCTAATTGTCAAGATTATTCACGGTTATTGACTGACAAGAATGGAAAGAGGAGGCAACAGGCAGCTGTCTTCCTAAATGCAGTGAACTGGAAAAAATAGTTGCAGTTCAAGTATTTATGGCAGAGATCTTTTGCCTGTTGTGAATGTCACTTTTTTTAGTCATATATATGCAAGGGAGAACCCTGCAAGTCCTTTTAAGATAAGGCCGTCAGTTGGGGGTTTTCAGTTCTGATTCTGTTTTGTTTCACTCTTCCTATTTTTTTTTATTCTTCCCATGTCTTGAGGACATGGTTTTTGAAAAGATTTGGCCAGTAAAAAGTGGGGAAAAACATAAAAAAAATAAAAACCACAGTGACTCAAAGTAGCTGAAATGTTGAGATGACTTAGTAAGCCCCAGTATAGACCTTGTATTGAATCCCCTTCAGATTGTTTGCTCCTGTGCTGCAGCAGCTCAGGTGTTTTCATTACATTATGGCAAAATCATCTTTTGTTTCCTGCAGTTCTGCTGTTTCACTGTGGCTGAAGTTGTGTTTTGTAGCAAATGCTGGCTTTTCTCTGCAAATAGGTTGGGATCCTGTGTCTCATTTATGTAAGACAAACTCATAAGTATTGGAAAGCACTTTTATTGGCACTGAATATGAGCCATCCGAAGGGTAACATTTCCAGTCTCCTGCAGTCCTTCCTTAGAGTTGTGTGTCTTGGTTTCTTAATTCCCTCATCACTCACCTAACCACATTTTCCAGAACTGAGGTGTGTTATCTTGTGCTTTTACCTTGTATTTCTAAACTTTGGGTGCTTCTTAAATGAAATGTCTCACCGGAGAAAGGTTGTTTTTGGCCGAGCATCCAGGAATAGCACTTAATAATGGGTTTGTATGTGCATCATGGTGGTGTCACAGAGACTATTGGGAATTTTGGTTTCCTCCCTGGCATGCTTTCTCTGCTGTTCTCTCACTTTCTCTCTCTCTCCCTCCTTTTTTTTAAGTGACATTTCATTATTTGCACGTTCGCTGGGTTGTCCATCTGCTGTTGTAATAAACACGCTGCCAGTCACTGCTGTGTGCTTCGTGGTGTGAAGGAGCTGACAAACCAGGCTGTCGTGTGCTTGGGGATCCTCATCAGGCTTTGTCAGAGTGCCTCTGTGACTTCCTGATGAGGTGGGGAGCAGCACCCTCCACCACAGCATTTCCACACAGCCCTGAGCTCTCTGCACCTTATAAACGTGATGGGGCTCCAGGCAGGAGGGATTCCATCCCACCCCAGGCTGTCTGTGCCCAGCTCATCTGCAAAGACTGAATCACTGATGAGATACAATGGGGTTTCCTGGCAGGGGAGCACAAGGCTTGAAAGAAAACGTCATTTTTTTCTGTAAACAGCATAGGAATGTGTTCTAGTGATTTAAGTCAGAGATTGAGAACACACAGAAAACAATCCATGCTCTCTTGAAAGTTTTTTTGGATGGATCCTGTCTACAGCCCCAAAACCAAAAAAAGTGAATTTGCTGTAGATTGCTGGAGTTTAATGCCTGTCAGGATCAGTTAAGAATTTCTGAAATTTCTTAAGAAGGGTGTGCTGGATGCTGCCAGTATCCCATGATCAGGATAACTCAGGAAGAAGAGCTTGGAAGACAGCTGTTTTCAGGGAAATATCAAGGACTTATTTGTTTAATGGCTCTCTTTAATCCCTTCCCTGTAAAATTCATAGTTTTATCAGCTTTTTCTGCCCAAGTGGTGGCAATCCAAGCTGGAGAACCTGTGGTGAGAATAGTGGCTTCAATAGCTCCTTGAGCAGACCATGTCCACTTCTTGTTGCAGCTGAAAGAAATGCTTTTGAATTGCACATAGGCTGGTTTTCTTCTGCCAAGCTTTCATATGTGAGTTTTTTTACATAGAACATTGAATAATCGCCTGATGGATGGGGATTTTCACATACTGGGATCTGGGTTAGAATTCAGTTAGCCATTACTCCCTAACCTTCTAGATAGTGCCTCTTTAGGACTGAGTATTTTCCATTTGTTCCAGGCATGTCATTTAGGGGGACTTACCTTCTGTTATTTCAAGTCTGATGCTGTATCCACCTTGAAGTGCACACAGCTGGTCCTGCACAGTCACCCAATAACCCCTGGACTGTGCTGCCTCTGGACTCTTCATACTGTGGACCAAATCATGGAATCATTAAAGTGGGAAAAGGCCTCTAAGATCAAAGAGTTCACTGCAAACCTGCCATCTCCACCATTTACTCTTGTCCTCTTGCTTGTTTTGGGAGAAGAGACCAACCCCCACCTGGCTACAACGTCCTTTCAGGGAGCTGTGGAGGGTAATAAGGTCTCCCCTGAGCCTCCTTTTCTCCAGGCTAAACTTCCCCAGCTCCCTCAGCTGCTCCTTATAGGACTTGTATTCCAGACCCTTCACCATCCCCTTTGCCCTTTTCTGGACACTCCCCAGCCCCTCAATATCTTTCTTGTAGTGAGGGGCTCAGAACTGAGCACAGGATTCAAGGTACAGCCTCACCAATCAAGTCTCTATTATCTTATTTCTACCCCCTCAAACTCTCCAGACCTACATATTTTGGGGGGGGTGGGGGTGTTTTGGTTTTTGTTTTTTGGGTTGGTTGTTTGTTTGTTTGGTTTTTTGTTTTTTTAAATACAAATAGCCTTAAAAGTAATAGCAAACAGATAAATTGGAATGGCCTTGTGCAGTACAAAGCTGTCTTGCACAAATCCAACCAGCTTTGTACATCTGTTTCTGCCCACTCCCATTGAGTCATATTGAGACTTAGTCACCAGCATCCTCAGTCTCACAGTACAACTTATATATTTCTCTCCAAAACACATGCTACAGTCTAGATGGCATGGGGGAGTGAGAAAAGCAAAGCAATGAGCAACCTACTCCTAAAGGAATAAAGGAATGTAGCAAGTCTTATTATACTTTACTATAACTGGTATATCAAAACAACAATAACAAAAGGACAGAAATGCCTGTGTATGTCAGTTTTGAATCTTTCCTTGTGCAATAATGGAGTGATTTGTTATAAATCCCCCAAGGCTTCCAGATAGGATTGTTCTCAGAAAAAGACAATTTTCTATTCAAGCAGAGCTACCAAGCTATGCCCTCTGTTCCATGGAGATCAAACTGTGGATTCTGCTCACAGGCTATTAGCATATGTGGCATATTTGCTATTCAGAGTTTTACACAGACTTGTAATAGGTACAAATTCAAGGTTGATCTAAAAAAATCTGCTGGTGTGCAGAATGCAATGAAAGAAACTGTTCACAGCTGATGTTAATAAAAATCCTGACCTCCTTTGTCCTTGCTAGGATACTTGAAGTGCTCATAGCTCAGTAATATCAGCAGAGGAGGAGATTTTGTTAAGGTGTGATGCTGAGGAGTGCAGCTTTTATCAATCTTTTGTGAGATCAGAGCTCTTGTCAACACGCAGCTTAATTCCACTGTATGTTGTTTTCTTTTTTTATTTTATTAAAAGAGCTGTCTCCCCATATTGAAAACTGCCTTAGTGAAGTGTCACCTTCTGCTTGAGTTATGTTGTAAAAAGAAACTGTAATGTCTGGCAGGCATTTCACATCCTTAAATTTGGTGCAATCCTAGCACATATATAGAACTTAGTGAGGCAGAAAAGTAATGCCTCAGAGGTGACACCATCCGTAGTCAGGACTGCGTGATGCTACCCACACTAGGACTCTGAAGCTGTTAATAGCTGAGGAACCCAGACTTTCAGCAGAGGTTGGTTATGGGGATACCATGAAGCTCTTCTGACCTGAGTCACCCCTGAAACGTGGCCAAAGTGTTGACCCCATGATGTTCATGGGGACCCACCACCGTGGGCACAGATTTCACATCCCCGTGTTGCTCACAGTCATTCCTCATCTTTGAATAGACAGTTGCAAAAGATGCCAGCAGGGAGCTGTTTGTGAAATATTCTTTTGATACCCAGCCCTGAAATTTTGGACCACTATTGAGTGGGGCCATAAAAAGGTCCTACTTCCACCCAAAATACATTGGAAATTGGTCTCTGGCCTGTCAGTCACAGCATGCCCCAGCCCTTGCTGGCTCTTTGGCTTCAGCCCTTGCAGAGGAGCTTTATCATCCTGGCTGCCAAAGTAGCCTTGAAACCAAACAATAATACAACAAGAATCCTGTTTATTCAGTGTTGTTTACTGGATTCAAGGCTTTAGTGGTGTGTTATTTAAGTATGCAGCCTCTGCAACAGAATTGCTGGAAGCCCTCTTCTTACACCAAGGTCTCCAGCTGCAGCAACCTCCAGACCAGCGTGTCTGGGCAAGACTTTTTTGGCAGGAATTCTCCCCAGTAAGGACAGAAACAGTGAAACTGGCTGGAAAAGGTGAAAAATGGTTTGGCTAACCAGATCTTGCTCCTGCTACTTGACTGTGCTATGCCAGCCAATATATTTCTGCATCCTCAAATGTGGTTTTCTTTCCTGTTCTCCAAACTAGTTCTGAAAAAAGTTTCTTTGTTTTCCCAGGATATTAAAGAACAGAAATTTTATTCTTACTTCTTTTCACATAATCCCAAATATTCTGATATAAGGGATGTCAGAGGAAAAGGGGCTGGAATTAAGAAGGATCATCCTGTAGATATAGGGGTAACCCAGACCAGAATCATGCTAGAGTTAGTCTCACCTTTGGAGGAGAAATTCGCGTGAAGGATCTGTAACCTTTCAGATATCTGTTGTTTGCCCAGAGGAAATAGGGAAAGAAGTGGTGGAGAAGACGAGTGCAAATGCAGACAGAATAATCCTGACTTAATCCTGACACTGGAAAATCACCTGTTGAGTAGGTGTTGTGGGAGATTTCCCTCCTTAGGAGGGAGGCTGACTGCTGACAGGAGCCCTGAGCTGTGGTTCTGCTGTGTCATGGCTCTGCTGTCCTCCAGGAAAAGCTTTGCTGCCCCTGAGGCTGTGTTCTTCAGTGAATATAGCAGGAGCTGCCATGACAACCTCTTGTAAATAAAAGCAGATTGAAAACAAAATAAATCTGAGGCAGCTTTTGTGGCTGTAAAGTAGATCTAAAGTGGTCAAGAGGTCCTTTTTTTAACAGGATGGCAGGAGTGATGTGTGGCTGTCCAATGGAGCAGAGTGGTGGAAGGATTGACTAAGGAGCACAAGCATGACAGGAAAGGCAATGAAACTTCCAAACCAGGCTTTTCATATTCTTAATTCCAGGTTAGCAGCACTAGGACTTGCTTTTTCTCTACACAGGGGTGATCACAGACTGTGGTCTCTCAGAAGTTGTCTGTCCAAGGATACAATGCAGGACTGATGGACAGCGGGCTCGATGCCATTCTGCAGCCAGGGCTCTGCAGTCTGAAGGACATTTCCTCCTACCAGGACATCACTGTGTGCCTTTGCTGGAGTTTTAAATGTCTCTGCAGAACCATGTGGTTGTCCAAGGAGCTGTTCCCAAGTGGAGCAAAGGAGAGCTGGAGAGCAGGAAAGCTGTCTAAGAACAGCTTCAGTCCCCAGTCCCTGGCAGAGCAAGCCTTCTGTGTGTATCTGTTGGCATCAGGTCAGAGCAGTCACAACTGTGACAAGGACAAGGGCACCATTGGTCTGTCAAGAGTTCTGTGGTATTTTGCAACACTTTTGGAGCAGTTTGGTTTTTTGGTTTTTGTTTTTTTTTTTTTTTTTAAGTTACTGTATCATCAACTGCATCATCATGTGTTTCTGGATGAAGAGGAACACAAGAAAGAAATTGTTATTTTTCTGTATTCTGCAGAAATATTCATGAAGGGGAAATAACCACCTAATATTTCCTTGCTTAACCAACAGATTGGAATTGAGAGAGCAGCATTTGTAGCCTGGTATTTGATATATGTATTTTTTTTCCTTCTGTGAATGGATGCCTTCATATATAGAATCCCATGAAAGACTAAAAAATTGTTAGGTAGCAGTTACAATTATAGACTTTTTCACAGGACTTAAAGTACAATTATTACCCACTTTGAAATGTTCAGCAGTGCTGTATTAACAAAAAAAGGTCTCATGACCTGCCCAGAAAGCTCCAGCTTCAGTTATTTTGGCTTACAGGTAGAGATTTGTTCTGGATGTAAAGACAGATGAAGTCACAATACCTCCATGGTATCTGAGAGTTACAAATCAGAACAGAGTCATCATCTGGGTTTCATGACTTTGGACTTTAATATAAATGTGGCTTTAAATTTGGAATTGTAAATGAGAACTGAAATTTAGCTCCTAGAAAAATAGTTTTATTTACCTACTCTCTCCCAGTTTTGAAAGTTTCTGCTCATATAAGACATTTTGGTTTCATTCCTGACAGTTCTAGATTTTCTGAACAGCTTTTTCAACTCTGATTAATAGATATGTGTCCCCTTCAACCCAGTTTCTGCCATCCAGTCTCCAGCCTTCCTAAATAGCTGCTTTCCTCCCTGGAAGATACACCAGGGAGTAATATAGAGGTACTAATATGTGGATCTCAAAAGAGGTTATTTTCTTCATTTATTCCATGGAAAATTACTTAGCACACATCAGATTCCAGCTTCTGCACTACTGAAGATGGGTAGAAGAAAATGTTGGTAAATCCTTAGGCTAAACTAAACATGTTGTGTTTTTGTATAACTTTCATTAGGCTCTTAAATATTTTCCCAGAGATTCTTCAATTAACTCCTGCAGTAGCATATGAAGTAATAATAATAATAATAAATGCCATTGATGGCTAAATAATTTTTATATGGAGTAAGTAATTTTAATCTTAATTTTAATCTCTTCTTTTGTTTTTGAGATGTTTCCTTATGCTTTTATTTGCAGACAAGGGTGAAGTGAAACACAGATGCCCAGGCAAGAGGGAGATGTTACATAGCTGAGCTTTTTAGATAGTTCCCATTGAATGTGCATGGATAGGGTTGGGAGCAGAAGAATTTGTCAGGAATACATTTCTTTGGGGCCTAATGATTGGGGGCCAGCTTGGCCAAGCCTGGCTGCTGCCTTTTTTTTTTCCCTTTTCAACTTGGCATGAATTACTCCCATGTGTTTCAGTTCCAGTAATTCAATATTTTGTTCCTTATTTTTGTTGCTTGTTATGTAACCAGAATATTTTCAAACACTGCTAAAAATTATGCCTGAGTTATACACAATTTTTGAGCATATTTTGACTTTAATATGATTACACAAAGTGATGTGATTAGACCTGTGGCTGCTCTGAATTCTGAAGACAGGCAAACCCTGCAGACTTCACGGATGGTGCTAATTTTTAATTAAGCTCTGTTTGATCACAAATTAGATTTACGTGAAATTGCTCTTTATTTATATTTTGAACTCTTTTAAATGGATGCAGATGTGGTGGTTGAGAAGCACTGAATCATTGCGTGGAAAGGGTGATGCCTCACATCTGGGAGGTTCTGTTTTGGGGAGGTATTCCTGACATTTAGAACACAATTTAGGACCCAAGACTCAGTTCTTCAGCACACAGTATTAGGCAATCTCATGCTTCTGGTCACAGAATTGCTCATTATGTACTTTTCTGATCAAACAGATGCTAAACTTGACACTAACATAATTTCTTTATGCATGTAGAAAGGAGCTCTAAAAACCCTGTGGCTGGAACATTAAGTATCATAAACAGAACAGACGGCAGGAGGTGGAATATAATTGCAGTTTGTTTTTGTTAGTTAAAAATGAGCATGTGTGCTTTTCTTATGGCTTTATTGCCTTCCTCCTTCTTCCTCTCCTTCCTCCTCTCCCATTTGTGCAGGTGAATCGGTTATCTCCTCCCTGAGCACCATGTCAGTTTTCTCTGTCTTTTTTTAGAAGTTATGTATTTCCTAGAATGTTGACATACTTTCATTCAGGTTGTGTTTATTGCCATAAATATGCTTTAAGATCATGCATCTTAAAGGCAAGATAGGCATTTGCTGAGCAAGTGGATGTGTTTAAACTATAATTTCCTACCAATTTTTCTGTGGGATTTCAGTACCTCCACTTGAATGTTTTAACACAGGACTTTTGACTTTGTCTGTGCAGGTGGTTTTTGATGGTGATGTTATGCAAGTGCTGCTGAGGGCTCGCTGTTCTCTTGTAACTTACATCTGACATTGTTTCACAGCCCAGGAGAACCAGCAGATTCCATGGTATTGCTTGCCAGCAATTGCTGTGGGTGAAGCAGTGGGCACTCTGGAAATAGGCCTATGGGCTTCAGTCATGGGATTCTCTGATGGAAGGAAGAAGGCATTGATAAAATACATCCATTTTTCTTCCCTGTCCTTGCAGGATCTCAGCTCATTTGCCATGCCATTCTTGGACGGTGATGTGGAGAGCACGGACAAAAATGCTTCTCGCAAGGTAGGATTTATCCAAAGCTTCCCCTTCTTTGCAGTGCTTGAATCCTTTGTGGTACACTCAATTTGTAAGGCTTATAAAAGCCTGGGGTTTTCATCTTCCCTGCCATACCATTAACCTGTTGTGAATGGTGCACTAAGGCAAACCCAGTGGCTTTTGCTGACCTTACTGTGACAGTGCCTGTGCAGTATAACCTGTACAGGATGCAAGCTGTTGGTGGTATTGCTGTAAATACTGCAGATGTTGTGTGTAACACAGCTGTAAATTAGTGAGGTGATGTTGCATAGCTGTATTCTCAGGAATATCTTTACCTGGCAAAATCTGAGGTGTTGCTGCAGAAATATACACTGCCCAACAAGGAATCTGTGGCTGTTAGTAGGTTTTCCTGGAATTGCCTCCTGATGGCTGCTCTCTCTCTATGGAGGGTTTAACTGTTCACTGTCCTTGATCTCTCTGTCCTTGGCACTTGAAAAATGAACTGCCTTCATTTGCTGAAGCCATCGTGGTAGAGCCTTCCCGTGACCAAAGTAGAAAGTTTCCTCCTCAATGTGGGATTAACTCAAGGTTATCCTTTTGGAGGCATTGATTTGTTTTTCTGATGCTATTAAATTAAGCCAATGTAGTCACAGAGTTGGCTGGCTTTGAAAAGGATCAGGGCAGCACATTCAATGGATGACACTGGGGATGGTTATACAGCGCCTGCACAATCTTCAGAGCAATAAAAATGGTGGGTGGGATCTGTCATCTTCAGGTCCTGGCCTCCTCATTTTCACAAAGCACTGAAGTACAAACTGGTCTGCTAAATGGAAGCCTCCTACCAGCCACATTCTGGGCTTGGCAAAGAGGGATTCTCCTCCAACCCACAGACAACCCCAAATGCTGATCTTCAGCTACTCTGCAGCCCAGTTTCACTGGTCAGTATTTATAAGGCTGTGGACCTCCATGACCATTAAACCTGCTACAAGCCATGTGGCAGAGAGTCTGCAGGTTTAGTAATAAATACTCCTTAGTGAAGCTGATCTGCATCTAGAACAGTAATAACTTAGCTCTGTTGACAGCATGAGTTTCTATTCCTTTGCACCTCACAGCTAAGGACAGATATTTTAAGGATTTCTGCAATCCATCAGGAATTGAATACGTTTGTAACATTGGCCTTGTTTTTTCCTGTGTTGGACCTTTTAGACTGAGGTAGGAGTTGCTCATGCTGGGGAACTCTGGTAGATGCCAGGGAAGCTGAAATATACAGTGCTACCAAAAGATGCCTGTTTGGAGGATTTGAATAAAGTGAATGATGTGATGGTTTTGGAAGGGATAGTCATGCTGGAAGAAGGCAGAGGTTTCTGGCTAAAACTTGGTTTTTCCATTTATCACCTTCTTTCCACAGACCTCTGAGATGATGATGTGTGAATCTAAGTCATGAGGAAATAATGTGCCAAGGTTCATTGCCCTGATGTGCAGAACTAAATGATATCATTTAATGACTTCCACTCTACCGTTCCTGAATCCTGTTATTTTCTTCCAACTGGTCTCAGGACTATTTTTTTACAAAAGCACAGAATCATTGAGGTTGGAAAAGACCTCTGAGATGATTGAGTTCAACCTTAGATCACCACCTGGCCTTTGGTGAGTTCATATCTTGGGAGAACTGGAGGAACATTTCAATAGTTGCCTCTTTTTGTGTAGCATTGCTAAATGCTGGAGCAAGTTCTGCTTATGGAAGTGCAACTGACTTTGGAATAACCACAGAGCTGGGGCTTAATATCTGAAGTTGTATTTTTAACTGACCTTTTTGACTGAGTGTGTAAGACCTAGTGTTTTTTCCTACTATTATACTTGAGCTCTGTTCAACACATGCAACAAAATGGTAAGAAGGGAGCTGGCAGTGCCCCACTTCTGATTAAAAAAAGAGATCATCTTTTAAAATCCACAATGGATTGACATCCACTATGTCATTTTTCTCAATGAGAAGTATGGGATTTTTGCTGGTAGTGAATGATGGGTAGCATCAGACTGCAGAATTTATTTAATTCTAACTAAAACATTGCCAGTCCCTACTGCTGATACATAAAAAAGTCTCCAAGTTACTCTTCAAGGAGGAAGGTTTTTCTTAGTTCAAGTTTGAAGTCACTGTATGGTGTGTAACTTTTCTCTATTAAAAGTCAGTATTTCATCAGTAGTTTGGCTTTTTCCATTCACTCATCATGCTGGAGACAGGCAACTCATCAGAGGTGTCTCTCTTCCTGCACTTAACTCTTCTGTCACCTGGGCTATAGATCAAGAGTAGTTCACAACCCATTTTTCCAATCTGCCATTAATTTAATTCTCTGCTCTTTTTGAAGGGCTTTTAGAAACTGAATTAGCGTTTTTCACAGAAACTCTCAGCAGTTTACCATGCAAGTGTCTCTCAATCATTATCCTGTGACAACAATCCTCATTACACAGCTAGGAAATTCAAGCCTAGAATTATTTGTACAGCTTCACATAGAAATTTTTTGGCAGCAGTGGTAAAGTGACACACATTTCCTGAAGTTCAGCCTTAATCACTTCTCATTAATATGTCTACTATTATAAATGATGTATTCTTCTTTCCTTTATGACTAATGGCAGGAAGAGGATAGGAATAGTTTTCACCCTCCTGTTTTGAAGATGGAGAATATAATACTCTGAAGGATCTTGTGCAGAAGTGTTTGGCATGGTGTGATAGAGAAAGGGGCCTGGAACAGAAATTTTTACCCTTCTTATTGCCAGACAAAATGCCCTAACACTTGTGTGGGTGGCTTTGTCAAAAGCAACTGGTATTGCTGACTGCCCCATGCTCAAAGGTGGGGCTCTCCAGAAATGGCTTAAATCCTTCCTGCACAGAGGATCATTAAGACAGAAATACAAATAAGGACAACTGGGAGCTGAAAAGCAATCAGACTTACTGCATTTCTTCAGCCTGGGAAAAGACAGTGGAAGAGGGGAAGTTTAGAGACCTGGAAAATCACGAGTGATTGGGAGCATCATTCAGAAGATAATTCTGGTGTGGTGTGGCAGGGCAGCAGTCAGGGATGAGTGCCCCTCTGCACCCAGATGGCTCTATCAATTTTAGAGGTCTTCACACCTTGAATGTTTATAGATCTTGCATCTCAAATGTAGGTTAAAGGATAAGGTGTGGAAATTACAGAAAACTGACAGCCATTACTTTTAGCTTAAAGCTCAGGGTTGTGAACGATCAAAAAGAAAAAAAAATTACACAGGAAATTTTTTTATGAGGAATCAGCTAGCAAATTATAGATGGAGGAGGGAGGAGGTGGGAGAAAAGACTTTTGAAGAATAATATTGATCCATTTCTTTATGGAAATAACAGAATTGCCACAAAAATATAGACAAAAGCTTGGAAAAGAAGTGTGCATTAAAATTCCTTTCTCTATGTGGGGACAAAGCTGGGGAGATGTTTATCTTAGATTACAAAGGTGGCTCTGTCCTATTAATAGCTTATGTGTCTTTAAAGCGCAAGCTGTTAAAGTAAGATATTTTAAAATTAAATCCAAACAACTCTGATGAAGCACTCTTGAATGAAGTGGTAGAGCTTTCTCTGCCAAGTGTTGATTGTGAATAAATCATGGAGCAGAGATGAAGTTTCAAAAGACTGCAAAAAAGGCAATTACTGTGTTAATATTTATGATGTTTGCAATTAGGATAATGTACAGGTTTGTCAAACATTAGTCCTGAGCAAAACAATGAAATAGCTAATGTTGGTTAGTTAATGATGCTGTTATAATAGACTCATTTGGATTGAAATTGATTGTAAATGGCTCTTACTGAACAAATGTGGGGGTTTAAATGGACTATAAATTGGGTTGAGAAATGTCATAGCGTTGGTGTCATGTATATAGAAAAGTAGCACAAGTCATTTTTATTTAAGAAACAGAAATGAGACTGAATAAACATGGAGCCTAGTAAATGAATAAAAACCTGGCTGCTAAAACAAATGGAGATTCACCAGTGGAAAATTTTGTTTCTAGGCAGACAAAACATTCTGTTGCTGTACTGTATCATACCTTATCAGTGGTTTGAAAGATAGACAGACTCATTACTGGTACAATTTGTGGTTCATACAAAAATGAAAGGGGAGAAAGTGGTAAATTCTGGTCAAGAGACTCTGATGCAGAATGACATGACTCACTTAAAACGCATTTTGCAAACAAACAGCCCATCTCCATTTGGCCAACTTTTGATCAGTTACACCTAGGAGCACCTAATGCAGACTTTTTGGGAAGTCTTCCATGAAGCCTGGGTTAGATTTTGAGAATAGCTGTAGGTAATCAGCTGTTTGTGGATTCTGGATGTGACTCAGTGGTTAAAGGATTAGTTTGGGTTCAGTGAACAAATGTACAATGTATAAATGAAGGAATAGAGTTAAAGGAGAGGTTTTGTTCTGTCTATTTGGCACTAACTCACTGTTCTGCTATCAGCAATGCAGGGAAGTGTTGGTGAACTACAATCAGACCATCACGGGAGTGACTCCAATATTGAAAGATTCCAAGCAGTGTTTTGTCCTGCTACTGGTCCCAGAATTGTTTTTGTTTTGTCCAGTGACTCATGGCAATGGCATGACCAACCCCTGGATAAGGGAGGAGAAGAAAAAAAAAAAACTCAGCCCCTCCTTCCTCATTCACTGGCAAATAAATCTCCTTTGGATTTACTTTTAATTGTTCATTTTTTATGAGCAGCGAAGATGGGGAACAAGTCCTGGATAGTGCCACAGCCTTGGCATAGGGCACCTGCAGTGGATGCAGGGAGGCTCAGGGCAAGGGCATGTGCAACAAGCACTGCACTGTGATGTGCACAGCTCCTCCCCATCCTCTGCTTTGAAATAAATGTACTTAGGGATTAGGAATTGGACAGGGAGCAGCCCTGCTCTTCCCTTTCCTAATGCCTGCTCTCTGTCTTTGAGCAGCCCTGCTCACTGCTGGAAACCTTCCCCTGACCATGTGTGCAACAGTGCAGGGCTCTCAGAACCTGCCAGAGCAGCCAGCCTCATCCCATTGTATTTTAATCTGGGAAAGTGTCATTGTACTTTAGTTTTGGGAAGTGACATCTCTGACCCTGTAAAACACGGTGCCATCTCAATTGGTACAGCTCATGCAGAACGAAGGGGACCAGTGGTGCTGAATGTGACACTGGGAGAGCAAGTCCTTCATTACCTTTCAGTCTAATGAAGTCAGCACTTGTGTCTCTGTGAGCTCTTTTATTCCAGCAGAATGAGAGAATCATCCAATTAACTTTATCAAAGGGCTTTTTTGTTGGGATTCAGTGGAAGGGCAGGAAACAAGTGCAGACATCTATCTGGTGTATTGTCTCTAATTGCGTTTACTGTTCCTGTCAGGGATGGTGGGAGGTAATTCCTTTTCTGTTCCTTGCCTTTCAAAAAATTTTTAAGTGAAAAGGAAAAATAAAGGTCAAATAACTCACTGTTGAAAAATCAAACAAAAATCCACAGTGCTCAATAAATTTCCTCACTGTTCAGGGTTGGAGAAAAAGGGAACAGAGCTCAGGAGCATTTTATAATTTTCACTTAAATTCAGAAGCATTTTGAAAGGCTGTATATATTGAGCCCATTTGTATTCGACAGAAATTTTTTTCGGCTTTTTTTGAGAAATGAAACTAAATTCACCACAAACTGAACCAGAGCCAGAGATTTCTCAGAGAGAGCATCCTCTGGGGAAGGCTTTGTGCTCAGCCAAGGATCTGTTGCTGGAGCACCTTTGGCAGGAGAGCAGAGGGGATGGCTGTGAAGAGGTGCTGGGCACAGGCAGTGCCTGAATTTCCAGCACAGTCTCTGCCTGTCCGTGGTCAGGGTCTTCTCAGCAGAGCTCATTCATTTTTCTGGGCATGCAGCTTTGGCAGGACACTTCTGTCCCCTGAAGTTCAGGGCTCCTTAAATTCTAGGTTGGGACCAGAAATTTCTTCTTAGAGAGGACTTTATCAAGCAAAAAAAGAGTGATCAGTTTTCCAATATAAAGCAAAGGAACAAGAATGACAACGTTGGGAAAATTTCTGCCTGTGGCAGGGCTGAGATGGGTGGTGTGAGGATGACAAGAGACCAGTTTGTGGTGAAATATGAATAATTTGCTATCTTAACCCATTGCACTGGGGATTATCATATGGTAGTGATTAAGTGTAGTGCACTTCAATATTTCTTGTGAAATAAGATGAAGAATTGCAAGCCAGGTAAGAAAGTTGATGAAGGAAAAGGAAAAGAAGGAGGAGATTGGTATTGAAAGGGTGAGTGCTGGATGAAGGGACAGAACTGGGATTTCCCCAACGTCACTCCTGGGTCTTTGCCGGTAAAGCTGAGACAAAAAATAGAAGCACAGCAATCAAATTTTTTGAAGATGCAAAGGAAGGTGGTTTTTTTAATCATAAGGAGGGATTGTTACAGGAAGACCTCGATGACCTTCAGGATCAATAATTCTTCACAGCACAAGAGACAAGGCTGTTCACTTGATGTATGTTAACCAGAGCAACAAGTAAAAGAGGTCAGGGAGTATTCACTGTGACTGAATACATAGACAGACCATACTGTATTCAGTATGGTCTGAAGATGAGGGGTTTGGGCACAATCCTGTTGCAGAGCCAAACTCTAGGTTAGGAGAAAGGAAGAAGAGATTAGGAAGAGTGAAAGATTCCATCATCCAGGTGAAATGACAGGGGCAGCTTTCACACTCTTGTTCCTTGTAGTGAAATCTTCCAGAGCTGCTTGACTTGGGGCGAGTGCCCCACCATCACTTTATGTTTCACTCAAAAAATGGAATGCTAAGTCTGCTAGATGCCAAGCACTGTAGGACATGTCTTGTTTTTGTTGCTTTGTTTTCAACAGTGGATAGTTCTGGATGTATTTTCAAAACATGCCTGTGATCACTTCCTGTGTCCAACTGGGCAAAATCTCTCCCTGGTCCCCAGCTGGGGATCCTTTTGTGCTGCAAAGCATGAAAACTGATAACAATTTAGAGCATTCTAGGAGATTTTTTTCTCAGTGCTGTGTGAGATAACCAGTTTAGCCTTGAACAAGGGCAGTTGGTCACTAGAACCAGCACATCTGATGTAGAACAGGGCTCTGCTCTGTTGCTTCACCTCCCTTGGGGAGCACGTTGCTGTAGGCTGAGGGTTGGGTTACACTGGCACTAGCACCAAGCTGCTCATTTAGCCCTATTCCAGCTCCACTGTTCTCTGCAGGCATAAGTTCAGGGGCTGACATTTCTCTCCAGCATAACCAGTTTTAAGATTTAAGGAGTCCAGTGTTGGGCAGAGAGCTCAAAGATCCCATTTATGCTTTGCACAAAGCCAACACAGGAAATGTTTTGTTGTTGATTGGTTGGTTTTTTGGGTGGTTGGTTGGTTGGTTGGTTGGTTGATTTTTTGGGGTTTTTGGGGCTTTTGTTTGTTTGCTTGTGTTTTTGTTTGTGTTTTTGGGGGGAGTTTGTTTGGTTTTTGTTTGTTTGTTTTTATTGGGTTTTTTAATAGCTGAACAATCTTAGTACGTAGAAGAATTTTTCAATTTTTAAATGAGATATTATTTGTGCATTAATTATTATTGTACTTGCATTGTGTGTTTGGATTCCTTATCTCCAAGAGGCCAATTGTCTGTTTGGGATAAAATGAGCCACAGCCCCATGTGCATTTATATTGGTTTTAGGTGTGTTTCATATTTCTGCCCATTCTCTTTTTACTGCTTCTCCTGGACCAACACAAAGTGATTCACAGTGCTTACTAATGTGAGAAACCAGGGTGTAATACTTTTATTTTGCTACTAAAGCTCAGCTGGGGGAATAGTTATCTTTCCAAAGCACATGTGGGAGTTTTCAGCCCACCTGCCTATCATAGTTTTAGGGAATGAGTCCAAAAAGCATGAAAAACAGGCTGGTGAATGATCTAGCTGTGTAACCTGCCTCTAGCATCACTGCCAGAGTTGTCACACCAAGTCTGCATGGGCTGATGGGGTTTATTCCACAGCAAAGATTCTTCTGCATTCCCAGCTGAGGCATGAAAATGAGCATTGCCCTATGACTTTTGGATATGCTGTGATAACTGTTGCTGCTGATTTTACTTGCAGAAGTACTTAATAATCTTTTAAAACTTGCAATCCATTAGCCACAAATGATATTCTAAGCAAGCAATCCTGTTGTAATTCCCCAAGCAAAATCACAAGTGTTTACCCACCGTGATGGTGGGTGTAACCTGTGTGTAATTAACAGGCTGGGGAAGAATTCAATGTAGTAATTTCCTTTAATTTGGTAGCATGCACATGTGTATTTAGCAGTGTGCCCTTGGTGCTCTGACAATTAATTAATTCATCTGCCTGGCACGATGGCAACTGGTTGTGATTGCAGTAAATAAAAACACCCTGCTGCTTCTGCTCAGAATTTGAGAACAATTTGCTTTTGTGTCTGGCTTGCATGTACAAGGGAATAATGACCTTTTTTACAAATTGTTGTTTGACATTTTACATCTCTAAAATTGCTTTAGTGTGTAAGGACACAGCAGTTGTTTTGAAGTGTCTCCTATCAGTGTGCAAACAAGCATGCAAAAAAAGTTAATATGAAGCATTAAGGGTAGTGCCAGAATGAGGTCTTTGGATTTACAAATGTCATGGCTTGTCACTTTAGGAAAAAACATAATGAACTTACCATCCTGGAAGCACACCTAAACTACAGTAGCAGTGGCAGATTTGTGTCATGATTAAAATAAGCTAGAAAATGTTCTTACTCCTCAGTTTCAGGCAGTAGATTTGGCAGCAGATCTATTTAAATTGCAATGCAGAAGGAGATGCCATTGTGCTACTTGGTTGTTTCTTGAACTGTGTAGTTGTGAAGAGAGCAAGGCATAAGTAGTCTCAGATGATTTACAGATAATAGTTTAGTAAAGTTAATGAGCTTTTATGAGAAAGCTATCACTTTGGGACTGTTTTACCCATGACAAAAGTGCAATTTATTTATTAATTTCCTATAGTGTGGTTATTATTCCTGGTCTCAGTTGAGGGACTCTGCCCTATTATTCTTGATAAATACTCACTGGGAGACAGTCTGACTGCTGGAGGACTTAGAGTGGGAATAAAGGAGATACAGTCCTCATGGCAGAATAGATTTGTAATTTGGAATGAGTTTTCAAGATTGCACATAGAATCTGTGACAGAGCTAGGAGGCAAACCTGAGCCACAGGCAACTGCATTAAGCATGAAACACAGTTTTTTTCTTCTCTAGTGGAGACTGTCCAGAGTCTGTTGTTGCTTTTAGTAGTTGCTATTGCTTCAGTTAGAATTGATTTATCTTTTTCAAAAACTTCCCCTTGAGGGCAACTGCTCCCCTAATTCATCTGTTAAAGGGCAGGTATATGTTTGAGACATTTTTGCCCACACTGTCAAAAACAGGAATGCAGTTACAAAAAAAGTTGTTCTGTCTCTTGTCAGACATCTCTGTGCTGTGCAGAGGAACACAGAGCAGAATTCATCATCTAACCAGAGCTGTGCTGGCACAAGTCTGTGCCCCTCTCAGTGACCCACACTATTTGTGTCCATCTCCCAGACAAGGTGCCACTTGCCCTTAAGGTTAGAAACCTTCCCAAAAGGGAGATTGTAATCTCTGCAGGCCTTTCTGCAGTTCCACACACTGGGACCTGCTCCAGCTCTGTCACATCCCAAGTGGAAAGAGGAGCTGGTCCAAAGTGTGTGTGCAGGACACAGGTCTACTAGAAGGGAGACCCTGGGTTATGGAGGGAGCAGCTATTCGGCCATTGTGCTGCTTGTACATATTTCTGCACATATTCTTCTACATATTTCTGTTTCTGTGTTTTGGAGCCATGAATAAACATTATTTTGAAAAGGGAGTTATTTGCATGGGTTGTAAACTTTGCTGACCATTTTTAGTTGGGTTCATACACGCAAGCCCTTCACCAACCCAAAGGAGAGTATATGTGCCTATGAGGTTTCCTTTCCTCTAAATAATCCTAATGAAAGATGCTATTTTTCCCTAAAATTACTCCCATGGCAGCAATGCCCTTCCCTAACTGGCCTGGCACACATCAGGAGGCATCTTCACAGGCAGGAGCTGCTGCCTGCTCCATCCCTCCTGGTTTGTGTTGAGTAATTGGGCAGAGAGGAGCGGGGGGCTGTGGGCACATCCACCTTGGCCTTGGCTTAAGCATTCCCTGGTGACCTGAAACCCACTGCTGCCTTCTGCCAGGAACAGAGCCCTTCATTCATGAGAAATGTCCCCAGCTAAAACAGCAGCCTTATACCCACAGAACTACTTTGTGCTTCCAGAAGGAAATAAACTCTCTGTATAGCCCAGGCACGTGCAAGTCCCACAGAGATTTTGGGTCAGCTTCTGTTAATTGTATGGGGAGGAGAATTTAATCTTAGTTCCTTTTTTTGTTTGTTTGTTTTTCTGGGTTTTTTTCTCCCCCTCACTGGGCAAGCCTGCACAGTGCAGAGCTGTGCTGTGCAGATATTTACACTGCTGGAAAGGCAGCACAGGTCCCAAAAGGGATCCAGCTGTTAGAAAGGTCATATCCCAGCTCAGGTAATTAGCAGGAGCGTCATCACTCTAAAAGGGTTCCTCTATTTTTGGGATAGGTGTTGCAATCCCACAGTTGTGGCCAGCGTCATAGAGGCCTGTCAGGCACTTGGGGACTTGTGTGCTGTGCTGGGTCACATCATGGGATGGAGATTTAAGAACTGTGGGTAGCTGCTTAAATTCATGGGGAAGACTTTGGGGCACTGTGTTTCCTTATCCACGATCATTCATTGCCTTAAATAAATTCATTGCCAGTCATCTTTCATTTGTCTGAGGAAGGAAGAGGGATGTGTGACAGATAAAAGCAGTAGACAAATGCCTGCATTATATGTGTGATAATAAAATGTATGCACACCTTGAAATGTTTTTGTGAAATTCAGGGTGTGTTGAGGAGCAGGGGGCAGCATGAGGCCAGAGAGGTGGCACACACACACCTGTGTGTCAGTGGAGGCAGGTGCTGGGGAAGGTGAGCTCTGGCTTATCCACCACCCCACCAAACAGGAGTTGGCTCTGTTGAGACAAGTTCAGAGATCCTGGAGGCCTGAACTGAACTGAATTAATGGAAATTTTTCTTTTTTTCTTCCTTCTTGTCTCCTCCTCAGGTGGACGAAAGCTACTCAGCCGGCAGTCCTTCAAAAGGCCTTTTCTCAAAGGGGCTCCAGAACCGACCTTCCAGCCCTGTTTCTGCCCCTGTGAGATCCAAACACAGTCCTGGCTCACCCAAAACAGTGTTCCCCTTCCCCTACCAGGAGTCTCCCCCACGCTCCCCACGCCGAATGAGCTTCAGTGGGATCTTCAGGTCCTCCTCCAAAGAGTCTTCCCCCAATTCTAACCCGTCTACCTCTCCTGGGGGCATCAAGTTTTTCTCCAGATCAAGAAAAAGTAAGAAATTGCTCATGTTATTTCAGGAAGATACACGGTACCTCTGGGCTTGGCCCATTCTTTACCTGCGGTAGTGAAGTAAGTGCAGATGAGGCATGTGCTAATTGTTCATTATCTCTTTCACTGACCGTGTGTTGTGGGTTTCTGACATGCTGGCCATTAGGTGTGACTTCTGCAGGGCCATGGACTCTTCAGGGGCACCTACACAAGGCTGAGGATGGAAATCACACTCCTGTGCTTTGTTTAGAAATCCTTTGTCCACGTTAGTCAGAGTTTTCTGGGTGGTTGGATGTCAGTGTGAGGACTTGAGAACAGCTGGAGATGTTCATGGGGTGTGTGGTGGAGGTGGGCACTGACATGATGTCACTCAAGAGTTACAGGTTCTGTGGACCCCAAAGGGAATTTCAGCTGTGTTCTTTAATTGGTATTTATTTGCCCTATTGTAGGAAGGGCAAGTGACCTTTGCTGGATGGAAATAAATTTAATTTGTTTCCAGTCAAATGACCATTAATATATAATATGATATTTGAGCTCCTCTCCAAGAATATGAAAGGCATAGCAAACCTCCTTGGCTCAGAGCACTTACTATATACAGCTTTATACTGGGCAAAGATTTTAGCTCTTCAGCAGCCTGGGTGCTATTAACACACTGCTGGAACTCAGAAATGAGCAGGATTGAGAACGTGCTTCAATTTTAAAACTTTCTTACTGAACAAAGTTTCCCAGTGCTGGGCAACAAACCAAACCTGGTCTGCATGAGGGTTTGGTGGCTGTGAGAAAGGAGCAGAGTTATAGGGGAAAGAGAGGAATAATATGTTGCTGGATTGTGAGACCACAGTGAGTTTTCTGTCTGTAAACAGAAGAAATAATGAAAAATTGTTGGCAAATCTTCTGTGACAAAGTAGGTACAGAATCGGTCATTCATATACCTGTGTTGAGCTGTATGTTTCCTCCAACGTATTGATAATTTTCAGTGATTTTTAAATAGTAGAGAGGGACCTTCTTGTTTTTCTTTATGAGAATTTGTCTTAAAATCATTTGCTTTAATCAGAACAAGTTATTTCATAATGATTTGTGCACAAGAACACAGCAATACAAACCCATACAGGATTTTTCTCTGTGTTTATCAGAAGTGTTGCTGAAGGTTAATTGAAATGCTATCTTTTCCACTCCTTGCTTCTCTCTAAAACAGAATCAGGAAATTGAAAGTAGGAGTCAGTGTTTCTGAAGGACTCAGAGAAGGCTCTAAACATCTATTCAAGGACATTTCTTCATCCCTGCTTGAAGTTCAAGTATGCTTTCTACGCTCCCCTCTTGTTAAAACTTCACAATAATTAAAGTCCATGTAAGTTCTTCTTGCTTGTCCACATAGGTTCAAATATGGCCTTTAAATATTGGCAGTATTCTGGTGATGGAGTATGCAGAGAAGGGCTCTCTGCTGCATGAGTAGCAGCAATTTAGACTGCAGAGCAAAGCCATCCTGGGACTTTCTAATCAACTTATCTAAGCAGCCAGCACTATTTAAGTCCTAGCTAGGTACAACAGAATATTAAATAAAGGAATCTTCCAGGAGTCAGCAAAATCCTTTTGATAAGGTCACATCACTGCCTCAGGAGCAGGCTTGGAATGGGGCCATGCTATATTTGAGCTAACAGAAATTATCCATGACCCTGCTGCTCTGGGAGCCTTGCAGGAATTGCACTGGGCTGAGTGCTTGTGGTCTTTTGTTCTTAAGGCAAGAGAGACAGCCTCTTGGAAAGGGTGTGCTGATTTTAATTGGTGTTTAAATTGATAACTCTTCTCTTCCTACAGCTTTTTGCAAAACAGAGCATTTCTTATCTTAAATGCTTTCACAGCTTTTAGCTCTCTTACAGTGAGTCTAATGCAGACACCTACCCTTCACTACCACATTAAAGTAGATTTTATCCAGAATGTGCTAAACAGGGGGCAGCAATGAATTACAATCTTGGAGTTTACTGTAGTTAATTAACTTTTATAGGATTTTATTTAGCAAAACCCTTTCAGGATTTGCGGAAGAATATGGGTTAGCATTTCTGCTGTATTATTATATTTTTACAAGCAATACTTCTGCATTCTGCTACTTTGCAAAAAGAGCAACCCCACATACTACAGAAGAGTAAGTTAATTGGTTATGTGCTACTCAAAACAAGGTCTCTGTGGCTTGAACAGCATTTCCTGAGGGACAAGACTTCTCAGACTCTCCTCAGACCAGATACCTCAGACTTTTGCAGAGGTGCTGTGCTGAAGAGCTCTGAGAAAAGCTAAACCAGCATGTGGCTCCACATTTCTAAAGGTGCTTAAATGCTTCACTGCTCAAAATTGTCACAACCTATGTGATTAAAATCCCATTTTCTCAAACAGCTTGGGATGCCTGTGTTAAAAGTGAATGGGACTCAGGTTGTTTTATCAGTTCTCAGATTGTGAGTGCATTGAGATCAGCTGGACTTGCTGTGTTTGCCTGCCTTTACATCCCTGCTGATGCTGGTTTAATTGCATCAAAATTAAAATTAATTCTGTGCTGGACTACACTCTGAGGATCACCAGCAGGTCAAGGGAGGTCATCCTCCCCCTCTGCTTGGCACCAGTGAGACACATCAGCAGGGCTGGGTCCAGCTGTGGGCTCCCCAGTACGAGAAAGATGGGGACACTGGTCCAGCAAAGGGCCATTGCACTGGGGCTGCAGCACGTGGTGTGGGGGAAGGAAGAAAAAGGAGGAGAAGACCTTTGTGCTCTCTTCAGTTTCCTAGTGGGGTTATGACAAGAGAGTGCCAAGCCCTTCAGGGATGCCCAGAGAAAGTGCAGGAGTCAGCAAGGGAAATGCCAGGAATGTGTAGGAAAAATGTTCTCAGAGGGGCTGGTGTGGCAGCAGGGCTCCAGAGGGGCTGTGAAATTGCTGCCCTGGCAGATTTTAATAAATTGACTGGACTAGGCTCTGAGCACCCCAGTTTAAAGTTGCTTTGAGCAGGGATCAGACCAGAGATCTGCAGATGTCCCTCCCAGCTGTGGCTCTTCTGGGAAACTCTGTACTGGAGTCTTCCCTTTGGGTTTATAGCAAATCTGTGTTTTATCCAGGCAATCAGCAATTAAAAAAAAAAAAATCAGATAAAAGTTCACAGGGACCTGGGGTTTGTTTTTGTCCCCCACTTTATCTGAAAGGAGTCTGTGCTGCACTCCTTTCCTGTCACCATGAGCAGTATGTGGGGGAAAGTAGGTGCAGTCCTTGTTTTAAATAACATACCCTGTCTTCCATCCACTTCCTCCTCCCACACATTGTTCAAAACATAGACTAACCTGTTACTCTGCATATTCCTTGTTTTTCTTGGAAGCCACTTCTTCCTAGTTTGTTTTCATTTTAAAGACTATGTGTGGTATTCGCAGCACTTGCTTTCCCATGTAGTTGCTCTTTTCCCAGCTAAGTTATTTTGCCTTTTGAATATACACAGTTTAGGAAGGGCTAGGGTAGGACAGTGTTAAAACAGAAAGTGATTTGCAGATGTGAAACTTAAAATATTTTCCACTTAAGGCTGGGAGTTTAAAGGTTTTGCTCATCTTCAATATTTTCTCATTGGTTTCAGCAATATCCAAGAGCTCATCTTTGTGCCTCTTCCCTTTGGTTACCCCAGTTCAGTATCTGGTCATAACCCCACAGCTCTGATCTCACAAAAGATTTGCCTTGAAAGAAAAAAAATACCTCCCCACAACATGTACTTGGCTGCCAGCCACTTCAGGTAGTTCATAAGTAACAGCAGTAAACTGCTGGTTGTGGCTTCACATTCAGTCTCCCACCTTTGCAAAAAAATCCACCTCAGGCCCCTCTGGGAGAGGCTCTGCAGTGACCTTTTTGGGTGGGGTGTGTGCTTGGCCACTGGTGCAGCCCCTTCACTTTGAGAAGTTCACTGCAGAAAAGTCCAAGGCAGCTCTTTGCATGCTGGGTTTCTGTACAAGTGCTCTGAAATTTAATAATCAAATTTATTTAATTTTTCATTTCTTTATTTGAGAATTTCTTTGCAACAGCACTGTTAGACCAACAGCTGAAAACTGCATATGGATTGGGGGTGGATTAAGCCTGGCTTTGAGGTGAATATGAGGCTATGGGGTGAAACTGAATATGGGTTGGAGGTGAATTAAGCCTGGCTTTGAGGTGTTGCAGAGGACTTTCTAGTGCTGCTCCCTGTACTGTGATGCTTGGTGAATGCATCCCCTCAGTGCTGCCCTTACACCTCCCAGAGCCAGGTGCTTTCTGCAAGTGGAGATTGGCTCCAGCACCTGGACCCCGAGCTGGCTTCAGCCTGCAACAATCCAACACTGTGTGTGTATATCAAAGGACAGGAAAGGTGGTTGTGATTTATTTGGATGCATTGGAAAATGTTGGACCTGGGTGTGATGTCAAAGCAGAGATTAAGGGATGGATACCACCCTGGTTTTGGCTGGGATAGAGTTAATTTTCCTTCTAGTGGCTGGTACAGTGCTATGTTTTGGATTCAGTAGGAGAATAACATTTGTAACTGGACTGGATTTGTGTGGCCAGGTTTTGGTAGTGGGGGGACTACAGGAATGGCTTCTGGAAGCTTCCCCCATGTCCAACAGAGCCAATGCCAGATGGCTCCAAGAAGGACCCACTGCTGGACAAGGCTGAGCCCCTCAGCAACAGTGGTAGCACCTCTGGAATAACATTTAAGAATGGGAAAATATCCTGCACAACTGGGGATGTACAGCTCGGTACCACCAGCAGCAGTGTGGGCACATGAGCAGCCATGGAACATTAAAATAATTACATTTTAATTGGATTTGAAGTGCATTAGTGTGACCTGTAGCTTGCAGTAGACTTCTACCGAGCTGACACTGATTTCACAGATTTTCTTCAGGAACAACAGGAGGAAAGGGTGAGTGAAGAAGTGCAAGTTGAAGTTTGAGGAGCTGTGAAAAGTGATTTCAAACTTGGCATTGTGGAACTGCTTCCCAGTTTGTTTTAGGCCAGGTCAAAAATGCAGGAACTGCTCTCATGAGGCACAAGTTGGGACCTGCTGCTCCAAGACATGGTTGAGTCCTGGCTGCAGTGGGAGGGCACTTCCCATGTGTGTCACTTTTGTGAGAGGTGTAATGCCAAGAGAAAGCAGTGACACTTCTCAGTAAAGCAAACTGAGGTGATGCAAAGTAAACACAGAAGGATGACCTGCACTGGGAAGAAGCACAATGCAGATAACACTTTTCTTGCATGAGCTCTCCCTGCACAGCCAAAAGATGTACAAATAAATGAGAACAGCTTTATTTCACAGGGCGGAAATCAGGGAGCTACCCCTGCAGACAGGCTAAAATCAGGTACCCTGAATATTTTATTAGAAGTAGATGGTTGTATGAAATTTAATTCATTTAAGTGTACCTTTTTTGATGGGTCTGAGTGCCTCATTTGAAGGGCATCAGAGCATTTTCCAGTGCTGCTTCTCCTTCTGAAACAGTTGGTTCAAGTAACAGCAATACTCATGACACATTAATGATGCTGTCAGTTTTACCAGCAAAGGAAATCAATTAAAAGGTTTCCATTGACCTAAACCTTTGGGTTGTGGTACATGGAATCAAAAGATAAATTTAGCTCAGAATTGGAAGTTGCTTATGGAACATTGAATTGAAAATTACCCAGCTTTGAAACACCTTGATGCTGGTGGTCAGATTTGGATCACAGTGAATTTGAGAAAGAAAATGTTTTTCCATATAAAGTTTTAGTGTTCTGCTTCCTCTTAATCCTTTTTTCTCCTTCTGGTATTCAATACTATTAACTGTGGTACCTAAAGTAATCCATAATGAGGACTCCTGGTGCTTCCATAATAATGGTCCAGATGGTATTTCTTTCAAAAAACTGTGAGAAGCAAGGCAAGAATTGTTGTCATTTATCTTATTCATTCTAAGAATTTATTCTCTTGTAGAACATCTCGTGGTTAGATGATGCCCTCTGTGAGAAAAACCTATGACTGTACTGATTTTTACCCATAGATGGAGCAAGTAGCTCTCATTTGCAGTAACCCAGGGAAGAAATTGGGAAAACCCTGCCACACTGCTGCCACATTGTGCTCTCATGCCTTGAAGGCCTTTGGATTGTGGCTGATGTCTGCTAAAATTTTTCTTCCAGCATTTGACTGAAGTCCATTCCCTCCCAAGATTTTACTCCATGTTTGTGGTGTTTAGGTGACAGCTTGCAGAGAAGGGAGTTTAACCCAGGACAGGCTGTTGTGGAGGGTTGGCTGCTGGGCACAGACATTTCACCTTCCCTTTCCTCAAGCTGTTTCCCATCATTACTCTTCAGGAATGTTTTCCTGCAGAATGGCACCATACAATGGGGTGTCCTTCCTTATGCCAGCTGCTACAATCTGCATTTGGATTTTTTTTTTTTTTTTGCTAAATCAGTACATTCCTCCCATGGTCTTGGAGCCTCCCAGCCTTTGGACCACAGCTGCCGAGACCCATCAATTCCTGCCTGCACCAGGACCCTGAACACTGAGGCCTGAACAGGACCCATTTCCAGTTCTTCCCCTGAGTCCACAGTGCCCTGACCTTCTGAATGGGCAGGCAGAGGGAAAGGGCAGGAGGCAGCTTTGATTTGTGGCTGTGACCACTGTGCAGGACAAGGAGGGCAAGCTGGGGAAGGACGGGGCTGCTTGGTCCAGGTCCACCTTGGGGGGTGATGTACACTCTTCCACAGTCACCCCATAAAACCTGGAAAAGGTGAAAAGCTGTTTGTCTTGCTTTATTCTCCAGTACTGGTGTGCAAAGACATCTTGCTTTGCCCTCAGAGGCAGACAAGGGGACCAGCACTGTTCATTTTGGTCTCATCTACGCTAGAAAAATGACTTTTTGCAGACAAAATGTGTCAGCACTGCTGCAGCTAAGCTGGTGCTGCACACATGGCCAAAGACCAGCCACGTTCAGCACCATTTCTCCTGCCAGTTACTGATGTCTGCTGTCAGCAGCAGATGATTTGTCTGGTTAAAACGTGCCTGTGGTGATTGTTCTTAGTTTATTTGGAGTTATCTTTCTATGTGCTTCCCTTTTCACCTTAGTTTCTCATGGTCAGTCTTGTCTGCATAGGCGGAATAAATCCAGTATGCTTCTATATTCCTCCCCTCTCTGTCTAGGCAAGAAGGATTTTTCAGATTGTCTTCAAATTTCTAATGATTTCTATGCAGTCATTAAAAAAAAAAAAAAGAAAAAAAAATCAGTCCCTAACTTTCATCTGTAGGGTGTGGGTCAGACCTGTGACTGCATTCATTCCTATTCTTTATCTCTTTCCTGGGGTTTCAGCTGTGGAACATACTGCAAATAATCAAACTTTTTAATAATAACCAAATTATTATTTCTTTGGATGTATGGACAAGACCTTAGTTTTATATTTGCTCTCTTAGAGACTGCTGCTGGCATGAAGGGGAAATAGAAACTGCAGTTTGGACATCTCCAAAGGCTGATGAACTGCTGCTCTTCTTTGTGTCTTTTGATAAAAGTTGTCTGAAGGGCATTGCTGATGGTCAGGTGACTTTTCCACAAGGCAGCAATGTAAGCAAAAGTAAAGCTAAAGAGAGGTTTTGTTTAAGACTGCTTTGCTGTCTTAAGCTGTCTAATCACAGGAAATAATTTGGAAATAAATTGTGGGGGAAATTTTTGTGGTCAGGGGCTGTTTATATTTAGCTATCTGCATTTTACAAATCTGAGAACATATATAGGAGCAGACCTTCAATTATATTTATGAGTCCATTTTCCGTGTTGATCAATCATTTCAGAATTTGGTCCCTAAGCAAGTATTTGTTTATAAGTGCTGGGGAAATCCTATTTATTTTAGTAGCTTTGTTCACACATTTAAAAGTACATTGCTTTTCCTGATTCTAAGTGAATGCTTGTCCTAATTCCACTGAAAAAGCATTGTGCATCCAAGATTTTTTGCTATGTGTTTGGAGTCTGGAGGAGTAATAATGACTTAAGGTATCAGATCCAAGTTTTACAGGTATCATGGGTTATCAGCTTCTTAGATAAAGTGCTTGGAAAATGCCTCAAAAATGGGCTGAATAAACATGATAAATTTCGACTCAATCAGTTTTCTGATCTGGAAAAATAAGTAATGAAAGAACCTGATCACAAGGCAGAAAAATGCATGGATTGAGGAATGCAGTGTGTGTAGTAGAGTGGGTAAAATACAGTTCAATCCCAGGCTCAGGCCAGCTCTTATGTAGCCCTTCTTGGGTCAGTGTGAGTTATGACTGAGCTTGGTCTGATTTTAAAAATAAAATAAGCCCTATAAAAATGATGGTAAATTGCTGTGCATTGTGAGAGTCAGTAGGGCAAGGAGCTGATCACTGTCATGTCTCAGTTTACAGGCTTTGTGGAAATGAGCCTTTCCTTTTTCAGCGTTTGGGCTGTGAAAACATCTTGAAGGAGAGCTCTGCTGATAACCAGTGATTTGACTGAGAGGGTTTTATAGGCTTCACACAGATTCTGCTACTTGCCTGCAAGGTTTTCTAGATTTGTTTCCTGCTTTCACGTGGACGTTTTCCCATTGACCATAAAGCCAGCTGAAGGTAACATCCCCATTTGTATGGGAAGTGATCACGAGCAGGCACTGCAGTGTCACAGCTGAGCTGCTCTAAACCATCACATGAGCTTCCAGCAGCTGCTTTAGCAACTCCTCACTTCCAGCAGTCTCTGGCAGAGTCATGAACTGGGCAAGGAGAACCTGGATCATGTATTTGGATTCACTCAGGGGCTGGAACACCCTCAAGTTGTGTAGTAATCATCTGACAGTGGAGTTGTCATCAGCCCATTTGATCTGTACAGCAAATTTAGAAGCAGGTTGGTTGGTACTGGGAGAAGGAAATGTGGAAAAGCAAAGTAAAAAGTATGAAGCTCTACATGGTACCAGGTTTAGGATTTTTTTTTCCCCATTACCATAGTAAGTAAAATAAATATCAGTCTGAATTAGGAGATCTAGGAAGAAGTCTTTTGTCCTTGTAGTTTGACAGAGGTGAAATTGCTGTGGAAATGGTGTAATTCCAACCTAGGTCACTGATCTAATTCCTGTTCTCCTGAATCTGTGTAGTGCAGCTGTAGCTGAATCTTTCCATGCTGCTTTCTCTTTGACCAAAGTGAGCTCATGTTTCCTTTGTCAAAGACAAGGAGAACAGAAAGTTTAAAAGAACACTTTTTAAAATTATTAGTTCAGGATTTTCTAGCCCAGTGAGTTAATTGATTTGAGGTTTATTGTGAGTAGAATGATAAACACATCAGCTGGAGAAGGCTAGAAGTCATGCTCTTAGTTTAAAATGGCAGGCAAAGTCTTCTACTCATGGCAGAAAACAAGTCTTGGGTCTAATTTTTGGACAGTGATCTATGAATGGTTCCCATCCATCTGAACCTTTAAAGAAATTTGATTGATAATCCATCAAAACTTCTGACAAGCTTCCCTGGCACAGTGTGGGACATACTGAATGAAGGACAACACTGTGCAAGGACCCAATTGAGGTTTATAAAAGCATTTTGTTACTCACAGGCACTCACATGCATGTTAGCCAGAGGTCCATGCTCCCCAAATTTTGCACCACTTTGTGATTTGCCCTCTCTGTGCTGCACCAGTATGAAATGTATGAAATGGTTTGTGCTGCTGAGTGGGTGTGTGGGGATGCTCCACAAAAAAAGTGCATAGGATGGGGCAGGGGGATGAGGATTTGTGGGGGTACAGTGTGAAGCTGGAGTAAGCAAAAATGTTGTAGTGAGTGTGATTTTGATAGTAAAGCTCTGAATAGAAAACTTTCTGAAGGGAAGATTTTAGTCAGTAGAGTAATCTCTGATTATCCGTCTCTGGCAATAACCTGTGATTGGTGTTCTCACACAGTGCTGCCCCTTTGGTCTGCTTGGGGATTAGAATTTGTTACCCAGCTGAACACCTGAACCAGTGCACCTACAGATCATTGCTGAAAGATTCAAATGGCAGAAATTAACTGATTTATGACAGTCCTAAAACCAGCAGTGGTGACTGCTAAATGACAAACCTAAAGCCAGCAGAGAACTTACAAAGGTCCCTATGCCTGGGATCTCTAAGATGGATCAGTAACTCAACCACCTTCCCACCAGGGAAGGCTGGTTCTAGAAAGGGCACCAAATGTTAATGAAATCCAAGTTTTCTTATTTTAGTTTTATACCAAACAAACAAAAAAAGGGTCGTGGATTGTTTGGTTTTGATTTGTTGTTGTTTTGGATTTTTTTATATAAACTTTCTGTTATGCCCTTTTCTTTTGCAGTTCACAGAGTATTTGAACATTCTTTTGTATCTTAAAAAAAAGCTGTCTTAGATGATGAAAATATTAATGTGTGTAGTTGATATGTGAAACAAGTACTCAAAGGCTTTGATGATCAACCATCAAAGCACCTCAGTTCTTTAGTTAAATTATTTTGAAGCTTGCCTTGGGTTTCCTGTAAGCACACTTTGGTTGGCAGCTGTGGTGGGTTTCTTTGTAGTTTGCTTCTTGCAGCATCTCCTGCTGTTTACAGCTCTCTGAGCCCCAAATGTGAGTGAGTGCAGGGCTGGGAGCCCTGTGTGGGCGTGTGACACGGGACTGTGGTGACAAGAGCGTGGGAGCAGCCGTACCAGACAGTGCCACACTGTGCCAGCCCAGAGTGCACCTCCCTGGCAGCTCCTGCAGCACTGTGAAACATAGGTGCCCTCCTGTGGCATCCCACTGCTTCTTCTTGTGTGGAGAGCCTGGGATTGCCTTGCCTGCCTGGAAATGCTTTGGCTTAGATTTTGAGCTAAAAACCTTTGACTATGCTTGCTGTTGTTTTGTTTTGTTGCTTTTTTTTTTCTTTTTTTAACTTCTAAACCAATTAAAACATCAGGGGCTAAAAGCATCCCTCCCTCCAAACTGTAATTTCAGCAGCTGTTCAGGAAATCAACTTCTTCTCTCCTCATCCTAGGAGAGTTTGACATTGCTTTCAGGTCAGGGTATGACACTCCATGTCAAGGTAGACATTTAATTGTGTTGATAAATGCATGGACCATAATGCAATTAAATTTTGGCTGAGGAACACGTGTGGAGGTAAGCCATTAATTAAATATTCTTCAACAAACACCATTATTTGGGAGTACAGAGCATTTCATTTCAGGGTCACTGTGAATGTATCTGCTTCATTGCCTGCCTGAGCTGGGCAGAAGGTCTGGTGTCAGATTTGTTTGCTTAACCTCAGTATAAGGTTTCCACAGCTCTTCATGTTCACAGTCTTTCCATGAAACTGTTTAATGGTGACAGAACTGCACTTGGCAACCTGAGCTGTAGCTCCAACAGGATGAAGCTGTTTGCACTAAAGCTTTTGCTTCAATTCCTCTTTCACACTGACATGCCCCAGAGCACTGAGCATCCAGAGGCCAAATCTGGCTTTAATCCATGCAAAATAGAGGTGCACATCTAAACTCCACAAAAGTCAAGACTTTCTGGAGGGAAGGTGAAAGAATTTCACCTGAGCTAATGCTTAATACAGGAGCAAGAGCAGCTACAGGTGGCAAATAGAGCCCGTGTGATTTATTCTGTGTTTAGCATCTGTATTAGTGCTGCCTCCTTTGTGTGTGGTAGAGAAGGAGTGAGTTTGGCCATGTTCAGTGCACCTTGAAGGATTTCTGAAAGACAAGAAGCACCAGTGGCAGCTGAAACAAGTAGCCAGCTAATAGAAATGGGCTTTTGGCAAAGAAATCCTCAGCAAGGCAGCGCCAGCCTGAACTTGTTCAGGAGAGTGAACCTCAAAAATGAATGTGTGGTTAGTGAGTTTTTTCATCTTTTAGAAGAAAGTATTGCCTCTTGCAGCAAAGCTGTTTAAAATGTGTTTCTACCTCCATGAAGATCAAATTTTGCTCTGTTATGTGCATTTAAGGACATTGGATTTGTTACCTCCGACTTTTTCACAGTGACACAGGAAGATTTGATCACTGGGCTCTGAACCAGTGGAACAATTTCCAGACTTGGGTGCCTGAAATTAATTGTAAATCCCTGAGCCATCTAAGTCAGTTGATCTGAAGAAAAAAGCAAAGACCTCCTTAAAACAAAACAAAACAAACAAAAAGCAAAACAAAACAAAAACCCCAAACAAACAAAAAAACCCCCAAACCCACCAAACCAAAAAACCAGAAATATTTTGGCTCATTTCAGCAATATTTGCTCATCCTCCCTGTGAAGGTGGTGAACAATAAACAATAGTTTCCTACATGGGTATCTAAGTGTTGGGTTTTGTGCTTAAAAGCCAGAGGAAAACCCTTACTACTGATGCAGTCAAAAGGATAAATAGTAAGTAGTGAGGAATATTGCTGATCTGACAACTTATATGTTTGCTGGTGTTCACAGAAACCTTTCAAACAAATGGTGGGGATTAGTGCAAACCCATTTGTACAGCTGTCTAGATTTTGTTGGATCAGAAGCCCAGTCTGCAGAAAAATAGGTGGATTCTCAGCAAATTCTTACTAGTGGGAAGGGAAGACAGGTAGGGAGAGACATTCTAAATTTAGAGAAATGCTTAAAGCCACAGCTGTGGAGGGACAGATTTGGGCTTTGTTGCAGATGTTAAGAACATTTTTCTTTTTCTCTGTTTGTTGTAGCAACAAGGACCAAAAAAGAAGCTGAGATTTAACATTTTTCTCAATTTCATTGGTAAATAGCCATTCCTTTGGGATTCCTTTGTGATGGGCCACAGTCCCTTGAAGTTTGTTTAAGCAAAGAGAACTTATGCTTTGGTATTATCCAGGCCATTGGAGTGAAGAATGTGTAAAAAATACTGGAATATGAAAATGCAAATAAGAAGATCAGCATGTTGTATTTCTGCATGTTTTATGGAACATCTCCATGTAGCAATGGTCACACATATCCATGCTGTCAGATAAATCCTGAAAGATAAGGCTCTCCTGATTTTTGGGTGATGTGGGGAGTGTGTGGAGCTTCCGTGCAAGGGAAATATCATCAGGGGGGTTCTGCCCCATGCTGATGTGCTGCTTTTTCATTTAACCACAGAGTTTAGGGGTGATGAAGAGAGTTGAAATCTCAGATTTTTTTTTAAGGGAGAAAGCCCCACCAGACACTCAAGGATGGTGGCTACCTTGGGATTGTCCCCAGCCTCAGAGAATGGTGCTGGAGGAGCACGTGGCTTTTCCAGAGGGTGACATCTGGGGTAAGGTTCCTCACTATATGTGACTCAGCTGGCAGCTGGAGAAGCTGTGGGTGGCTGCAGTCTCACAGTGACCCAGGAGAGGTTGTGCAGCACCCAGGAAGCCACAAGTTAGAGAAGAGGGGATTGAAGACCCTTTGGAAACTGTCCTTAGATCAACTCTTGTTCCAAGCACAGTTTCTTGGCATGGGTTTTGTTATTAAAGACATGTCACTGCAATTAAATGGCATTAAAGTCAACACAGCCACTGCTGAGGGCTGGCCAGAAGTCATGCTGCAGTTAAAGTCACCCATCAGTTTGGGATGAGCTTTGAGGCAGAGTGTCTGGAGCTTTTTTTGAGGCAGCTGGAAGCCACAGTGGCTATCACAGGAAGTCCCTACAGCCCCTCTGTTTGGAAAGCTGGGATATGGAGACAGTGAACATTGTCAGTGGAGGAGCTTACAAAGCTGAATGGGTAAAAAATCTGTGCTGCAGAATGGGAAACTTATATCCAGTGCATGCAGCTGCTTCCCTGGAGAGCCCAGCTACCAACTCAGGAAGGAGGAATGCCAACAGAGCATGGACCTACAGCAGTGGTGCCGGGGCTTTGCCATCTTTGGCTCTGGTTTAGCTGAGAGAGACCAGAGAGGATCCAGCTGCCCTGGGCTGGGCTGGGAGCCTCACCTGTGCTTGGAAAAGAGAATTGGAGAGCGTGACTATCAGGACTCACACCATCATTTTTGCTCCTTTATTGCATTTTGTATTCAAGAAGAGGTGTGCAGTGGGAGAAGGCTTTTCTTGTGCACAAGTTCAGAGGGAGCCTCCTGGCACTGCCTCCATGCACTGACTTTTGCATCTTCAAACACATCCAAGTGCTCTGATGGTTCCAGCAACATCAGACGTGGGGAAGGCAACAGCAAAAGGCATCACCACAAGGCATCACCATGCCTATTGAATGTTGAGTCATCTCCACCTTTCTTTCCTCTGCCTGTCATTTTGTCCATTCCGGTTTTAAAGCTGAGAAGAAGAGACATATTTTTCAGGGCTTGTTTCTGCTTCTAGGTTTCCATCCATTTTTTTTGTCAACATTAAATTTTTCTGAGTAAATTTTTTGCCAGTGCTTAAATTTTAAAATTTGGAGTGCTACAACAGGAAAGTGTCTTCTTCTCCCCACAGAGCTGTTGAAGTTGACAATGCCCAAAATCTCATATCTGCTACTACTATAATGAGAGGGAAAACAGGATTACGTTGAATAGATGAACCTCATGTGTTCACACAGCTTTGTGTTTGGCATCAGCTGGGAAGAGTTATGAAATTGTGGTACCTGTTCTTGTTGCATTCAAGCTTTATTTATCCTTTTGATATGATGCAGTCATGATGTTTAGTGTTAAAATATATGGATTTTTTTAATGAAGAACTGGAAGAAGAAGGAGAGTGTACCCTTTGCTTCAGCATGGCTAAGCTGAGTCATTCCCCAGTGCAGAAGGGCTCTGCAGGAATGGGTATCTGATGTTTGGGGTGGCATTGTTGAAATGCCTATTGAAATCCTGTGACATTATTAGATAAATAAAACAAGTGACACTAAAGAAAGTATCTGAACAGTACATAATTTCCTTTGGAAAATAACCCTGCAGGGTGCTGAAATCTGCTGCTGTGGGGCACTGGGATAACTGTGCATTGTTCCTCATTTCAGAACCATGTCAGGGATCAGAATGGAAAAATTGTCTGCAGTGGATGTTTTTTACTTCTCTGTCATCTAGCTGCCAGGAAGAGGAGTTTAGTGCTGTATTTTTTATATGTACTTTGGTCCTGTTTCTGTTTCTGCATGAAGCTCTCCAAAGTCCTTCCAAGTTCTTTACCATAAAGGATAATAAAACACTACTGTACTTCATTAAATGGCATCCAGAATTCTTTTCTTCGAACACTAAAGCGCAAATCAGATTGGGAGTAGAACAGCAATAAAGGGAAAGACTGGGAAAAATTCACTTCCCTTTGGAGTAGCTGGATTTTTGCCATCTGTGAAAACCTGGAATCCATCCACTGTAACAAAAAATTAGCAGGTACTTAATAATGCTCTTTTTTCCCAAGACTCCATGGATACCCACCAGTAGTGATTTACTGTAAGCACTCCATGAGAAACAATGTTAAATCCTGCTGCCTTCTGCTTTGGAGGTCATGGAGAGACAGCTGAGCAAATCTCAGCAGTGGCAAATGCAAGGCATGAAATACTGTCACTGGGAAAGAAGGAGGCAAGTCTTAATCACATAAACAGATTCTCATATACTTTTGCTATGCTATTTTATAAAGTGTTTATATAACTGAAAAGATTAACCTGAAGGAAAAAAAAAAAGGCTAGAAAAAATATTTTTATGGCTTCTTATTTATGGCTTTACTATGGTTGAGGAATTAGTTTGCATTTTACAAAGCCGAAAAGTGGGGGAGGAGAGAGAAGGAGGGATCTGAATAAGGAGAGATATTTGCACAGATCTCAAAATATTAAAACCTAAAATCCCAAGGAGTTACTCCTGTCAAATGCAGACATGCAGGCAAATCCGAGGCTGGAGCAGGACTCAGTATCCAGGCAACGTCAACATTTTTTGTTAAGCTACTGCCAGTGCCGCTGACAGCTTTTGCCACTTTATGGTCACATTAAAAAAAGAAAATGCCTGACATCACTGGCATTCTTAGAAATTACTTTCTTGTCCATCCAGCAGATGCGAGGCTCAGCAGCACACAGCACATGCACATCTTGCAAAAATTCCGAGGGAAAAATCCGGTGATGAGTTCATGGCCGGGATCTTGTGTTTCTCTCTAAACCTGGCACATTGTTTCCCCAAAGTTTCTTATCCTCTGCCTTGGACACAGATACTTGCTGTGCATTGGGGAAGCAATCATGTTCAACTGAGCCATTTATAAGCAATTTCTGCCACTTCACTGAAGGCTGCAGGATTAGAGGAGCTCTTTGCTGTCCTAAGGAAGCCTCCAGCTCTTCTTTGCTCGTTCCTTTTTCATGGTGCAAAAGCCAAGGAGGTAAATGAGGTTAAGAACTTAATTAATACACTAATAATGCTAATATAGGAGGGGGAGAAGCCCTTGATTTGCAGCCTTAAAGGGGTGAGGTGGGACTGGTGGGCACAGAGTAGTGCAGCCTGGTGGGCTCAGTGCTGTAAAGAAAGGACACTGGTTTGCCACGTCCTTAGAGAAATTCAAGTGGTTTCGTGCTGGTATTGTTAACACAGTGGAAATTTTCTTTGAGCTGAGCAGTTAAAACTGTTGAAGAGCCAGCTTCATTCTTCACTGTGGACCAACTCAGGGAGCACCAAGCACTCCCCAGGCATGGCTGCATGTTTTGTGCCCTTGCAGCAGAAAGCAAAACCATCTGTGACATTGGGAAGTGCCTGGTGACAGCAACCACAGAAAGGTTGTGAAGACACGTGGAGTTTCCCAGTCATGAAGGAGGGTACCACAAAAACCCAGTAAAAACTTGCTGCTGACATGAAGATGTTTAGCTCATGAGCACATTAGGATGAGATGCACAGGGAGCTGCTGAGCAGCAGAAAGTCCTTTGGGCTCTGCTGGTGCCCCACGCGTTCCCTCCCACGCTGGATTTTTGCAAGCTGTGATGTGGCAGGTTTGTGCAGGCAGGAAAGGTAAAGGCTGGGACAGGAGCATCCCTCTCTGCTTCCAGTTTCCCCAAAGATTTGTCCATGAGCCTGAACGGATCTTCTCCATGTTTTGGTGAAGTTTCATTAATTAATGTAGTATAAGACTGTGAATTTTGTAGCAGGTGACTGTAAATAGGGAGGACTGAAGGGTGCAGGGGGAATTTGAAGGGCTGATTTAGGCTGGTGGTGTTGAGGGCTCAGATTCAGAGATCAGCAGGACCTTCCTAGTCAGTGCTGTGCTTGGCACAGGAGCTTGTGTCACATCTTTTTAACACGTGCAGGAAAAAACACTCAGAAATTAATTTAAAGACATCTTGAGAAGCTCAGTTTTTCTGGCAACGAGCCTGGGTTTTGCTACTGAGGCCAGTGGAAATTTGGTCTCTTGGGTTGAGGGTTGGTGCTTTCCACCCTGCATTTATCCCTCTCTGAGCAATTCCTAAAGACACAGGAATTTTGCTGTTTGCCTTTGAATGCAGAGGCTTGTAATGGATATAGGCAGCAAATAAACAGGGAGGAAGGCCAGAAACGTGTGATCACCATAAAAATCTACTTCTTCTGCTGTGGGTCTCTATTTTCTTTAAGATTTTTAATTAACTTTCTGGTTAATAGGAGTAGAAAAGGGATTAGTCTAAGCATGAGAGTCTTGCAGTGCAGTAACATCTGAAAACAGATTTTCATCTGAAGCTCTCACAGGGATGATGTGGGTTTTTCCTGGCTGTGCAGTTGCCTGATAGCAGCATTTAGAATAAAACCAAAGTCTATTAATGCCATACTCAGTCCCATTTCAGTGTTTCTTCTTCCCCTCCTCTGCCCTGAAAGTATTTTATTATGACTGGAAACAACCTACCTAGTTTAAAGGAATATGTGGCTTGGAGCAGTAATTTCTGTTTGTGTCTGTTAGCACAGAGGTTTTTAATATTTTTTTTTTTGCTCCAGTGACGTGCTTGCAAATAAGCTGAGTGTCAGATTTGCCAGGCTTTATTGCCAGGTGCCAGGTGATGATAGAGTGAGTTTTTTCCACAAATATGTAATAATAACAAAAGTGTTCAGTCTGGAACACGGGTAGGTTTTTACAGGCTGTTTTAGGCAACCTTGACTCTGAGAGCCAGAATTGCACCAGGTGGGAGAAAGCTCTGGGCCTGTGTTAGAAATGTGCTCCTGAGAACAGAGGGACAATGTAGCATCCACATCTTCTCTCTCTCAGGAAATTTTCATAGAGGAACAGAAATAGAAATTGTTTTCTCTTTCTTCTCTCACTGCTCTTCTATGAAAATTTCCTGAGAGAGAGAAGATGTGGATGCCACAGGACCTGAGCGAGGGACTAAGGATGGAGGAGGCTTTGAGAGCAGACCAAGAAATTCAAGAGTCTCTGCTGCTGGATATATCCAGAGCTCTGTGACCATAACACTGAACTTCTGCTTTGTTTCTTGATGTGGAATTTAGGGATTAGTGACAGGAGAGCTACTGGGTAGAGTGCTTTCTACTTTAAGCACTGAAGCCACTGCATGAACCTTGACAAGATCTGGGGACCTTCTGGCTCTCTGCAACAAATTCTGGTCATCTGTGTACTATTTTAGATCATTTTCAATTTACTTGACAAGGTACAAATAGTATTGGGATTGACCCAATGTATTGCTAAGCTAAGTCACACTAAAAGAGATTCCATGATTCCAGAAGTCTCTCAATTTGAGGCTCGATGTGTTTTGAGGAAGTGAACAGGGAAAGATGCTGGCTGCAAATTAAGTGTCTGCTGGGATGTCCCTCAGCACTGGTCCTCTGATTCATAAGGGGATCCTAAAACATAAATGACCAAGGAGACATTGTGTAAGGAGTGGCAGTGGTGTTGCCCCTTTCCCACTCTGTCTCTGGCTTTCAAGCAGATCCCCAGGGACACGGCTGACAGCCTTTCCAGTCTCTTCCTTTATCATTAGCTGCTGTGAAAAGTTTCAGACTGTTTTTTGTCCTGCCAGGTATTGTGTGTGCAGACTGGCAGGGTTGGCTTTTCCAGGAATACTTTCTTGCTGCCTTGTAGCTCCCGGGTTTCCAGTCCTTCTGTCATCTCAAGGCATAAAGACTCAAAGCTTTCTCTGGTTCATGTCTGCGTTGGTCCCAGCCAACCCACTGAGATTTTTCACACAATCCTAAAAATAACAACTCTGAACTTTACAGTGCTTGGTGTTTTCACTCGTACAATGAATGAACAGGGAACTTTTCACCACCCAAGCTGTTCCACACTATCCTTTGAATTGTAGGATTGTGGCTCCCACAGTCACAGGAGCTCTTAAGCTGAATCCTGAGGATCCTTTTTTCCAAGTCATCTGTTTGCCAGTTACACAAATTGGTAGAATCATCAATAAATGGGAAATACTTGGGTGGTTTCTAGATCATTGTCAAGAGTAAAACAATCCAGTTTTCCCATACGTGTCCACTGTCTCTTTCTTTGTCCCTTCTGTACCTTTGGAGATTGTAAATGTGCCTCTGTACCACCTCAAAAAGCTGCAGAGTCTGTCTTTCTCACAGTGCTTTCATCTCTCTTTAAAATTTTAGTCAGTGAAGTTTCTTTTGCTATCAAAATTGCTCAGTGTCATCTGGGCGCAAAAAGTGTAAAACAAAACCCATTAAAACAAGCAACAGCAACAACAAAACCTGGAAAAAGAAACCAGAAGGATTTTCTCTTCCAGACCTCATGTGTGTGACAATGTATATTTTCTCTTCTGTATTCCCATCTCTTCTGGCATATTTGGAAAACCAATTCTAGTAAACTTCCTCTCTCGATATATCATCTATATCTAGATCTAGATCTAGATCTCTATCTCTGTCTCTATCTCTAAGATGGTGGTGGCTCCTGAGATATTTATCTTGGGAAGTTAACAGAGCTGGTTTGCCAGTTGCTCAGTTATTATGACATTAAAGCATGCAAAGCACTTGGTTTTATTCCTTTGCTTACAACTAATGATGCTTCTGAGCCATTAATTTTCTTGGAAAATTTAGGTGGAAAATTAAGGTAGAAAATGAAGACAGATCTTGAGGGTTTTTTGTGGATTTGTTTTCTATGGGTTTTTGTTTTGTTTTGTTTTATGGGTTTTTTTGTTTGGTTGTTTCATTCTTCTGTTTGTTTGTTGTTTTTTTTTTNCTGTAGAATTGTGATGCTCTGATTTTTTAGTCTCTTAGATTTCATGGGAGTTCAGTATTGGGATAGTTGTATGCATTTCACTTTTCAGGTACTCTCCATCCCTAACATATTACTTTTTTGAGCAATCTCTGTCTTATTTCATTTGTTGACATTCCCTTTGTGATGCATTCAGTGCTGNTGGGTTTTTTTTTAAATCCCTTGTATTATTTTTTAAAGACCTGAAGGTCTAGTGTATTTTGCTAAGGATGGCTTGAACAGACAGATGAAGGGATTTGCTGCAATTCAAAAAGATTGTGCAGGGGGGTGGATTTCAGTACAGTCCCAATCTACAAACAGAGGATTCCTCCCTTTCTATTGTATTCCCCTGGCTGGAGCAATCCCACTTGGATTAAGAATGCTGTGTTGGGTGATCCTGTAGGAATTTTCCCTCTTGGCATCACTCCTGTGTTTAGTTCATCAGGATGGAGTCCTGAGCAGTGTCCTTGGCCATTGATGTAACCAGACTGGCAGTGGCTGTATAATTAGTTGAAGTCCTTCCCATGGATACCCTGGCTAGTCCTTGGGATTTTGTGAGCTTTGAGGTTGAGTTCAATGAGCAGTTCAGCTCACTGCTACAAGACCCTGCTTTCACTGCCAAAATAACATTTATGTAAACACCTATAGGTGACCTCAATGTAGCTTTCGGGTTCTTCTGCACCATCACAGCATCAAAGAGCAGGAGAGGTACACAAATCCTCCTTTGCCCTTGAGATTTATGGGGAATGTTTTATTACTCTGGAAGTTGCTGCTCCCTTGCAGCTGAACTATGAGGTCCATTTTTAATCAGTGAAGAGTGGGAGAGTCATTGGTGAAACTGCTGGAGTCAGGAATGGGAAAGGCTTCTCAGGCATTATCTAAGCATTTAGCTTTTCAAGGTGGGGTTCCATTTTCTCTTCAGTCAGCATTTCTGTGTTGTCTCACAGGTCTAATAGGATGCTGCTGGCCACTGTCTCTGATTTTATGTATGTAATGTAAATACAGCATATATGTCTTTATTTCACCCACTGGGGCATAGCAATGGGTCATTTTGGGGTGACTGGTTTGTGTAGGGTTGACATGCAAGGACAGCTGAGCACTGGTGTCAGCTGTTGCTAACTC
>VXBC01004229.1:619034-673534 GCA_013399945.1 Ploceus nigricollis
AATGCCCATTTTAACTTTAACATAATTTAATCTGTTCCAATTCTGCATGAGAAGTTAAGCAGCAGTAAAGAAAGGAGGACAAGAAGAGAACAAAAAGGAGATTTGTGATATTCCAGTGAATTCTATCTCCTTCTCAAGGTTTTGTGGATCAATGTATTTGAAAGACTTCACAGAAGCAAGAAGAAAGAGAAGCAAGAAGAGATGAGAAAAGCCCAAATGGAAAATGCTTCTAAGGAACTTATCTCTGCTGTTTCTTTTTTTTTTTTCCTTTCTTTTTTAAAAGTTACTGCTGATATGTTTTTCTTTAGCTGAGAACTTACTAAATTTTAGAAGTGGTGTTGTCACCAGACATCTTGTACTTCCTGGATTGAATACTGTTTTGGTGTTTTGAGCACAGCCAGATTGTGATGCATTTAAAAACAGCTCAGTTTTTCACAATAGATGTGAAATTGCTGAAGAAGTGAGTGCTGGAAACATATGCACCAAGTTTATTAGAAGGATGAGGGAAAATGATAAAATTATCATTTGGATGGGATCATAGTCATCAGTCCCAGCTTATTGCTCTTCTGGGATAGATGCTGTGGGTCTGAAAAAGTGTTTTTCTTACTAGAAATCACCAATATGCCAACATTACTATCGCTGTTATCCTATTCCTGCTGGTTTGTGTTACAGACTCTGGAAAGGTAGGATAGGAAAACATCACAAAGATGCCGGGATGTAATTTATAAGTAATTTACCAAGAGTTCTGGGGAATATAATGTGCACCTTAGGGGACTGCTGGAAAGAAGTGAAATTAACCTTTTAGGTTTTTCTGACAGATTTTTCAGAGATTGAAATCTTTCTTAATGTATAGTGAAAGCAGCATGAAGAAGTATTAAAAAAGGGGGATGAAAACTCGTTACACAGAAACACTTGGTTATGATTATGGGAAGTAATTGAGCCCAGCTTGGAGTCATAAACTTGCAATTCTTTTATGGGGTGTGAGCTGGGCTTGGACCAGATGGAGAAAGTGGTAGTTTGTGTTTCTCTTTGAAAACGTGGGCTGTATGTTCTGTTCAATCAGCCTGCAAATGGTGTTCAGGCTAAACAGGCTTTTTGTTATTGTGTGTTGCATCACCTGGACTCCAGAGGCTTTTTTTTTAGAGCAAAGATCTCTTTTACATATTTATTTGCATGTTATTTTGAAATATTTTCCACATTTTCTATTTATATGAAATATGGTTGCAGTTAAGATCAGTCTGGTGTAGTAAGATGTGTAAGCATGTGCCAACACCACTGACAGCATTAGAAAATGTTCAGTTTTGCCAACATCATTATGCAGAGTTTAAAAAATGAAAACTAGGAAAAAAAATCCAATTTAGGGGAAACTTTTAGGACAGCATGGCAAAGAAACATGATCTATGTAGAAATGCAAGCATGATTCATGCTTTACCTTTCTGAGCATGGATCTGAACTTTATTTCTCTTAGCAATGACAAAAACAGAGGGCATTTTGAACGAGGAAATTCTCAGCATTGAGGAAAGGGAAATACTTGGTTTTGCTGATTTGCAGTCAGCAGCCAGTTCAAACAGTAATTGTCACTAAGGGGATACATATTCCTCTTAGCCTTCCTGTTTTGAGCTAAATGAGCTCTTAAATTTCGAGGAGGAAAACATTGGTTTTTTCCATTTTCACATCAAAATAAATTAGATAGCATTAACTGGCCCCCACTGCCTGCCCTGTGTTCTGCTGCTGCGTTTGTGTATCAGGTTCAAGCTCCTGTTAAAAAGGCAAGTGAGGAAATGGTTTGAAATACCAGTTTTTAAAGTATTTTCCCCATGGCACAGAATATATACCTCTGTAAAATGGATTAATCAGTTTGTGTTTCAAAGCTCTGGTGGCTGCACTTGTTTGGTGTGATGGCATCTTCCATATTTTCTGTCTGGTGACCAAATCTGAACACTCGCTCTCAATTCTACCTCACAGAACAAACCTTCACATCACATCCAGAGAAAAAAAGATTTTTGTTATGTTTGTGCCTGAGGAGTCATGATAAATCACTGGGGGCAGGTTCTTTTATCCTGAGAGATGGAGAACTTAAAAGCAAGAAGCATCAGAAAGAGGGAGCTCAGCCAGGGATGGGGGTTTTTGGGCTGAGGTCTGGTGAGCTTTGCAGATACAGTGGGACTAGGGAAGTGTTTCACACACATACACCAGTGTTTGTTTGCTCCTTCCCCAAAAATAATTTTATTAAGCTGCCCATTGGTTGGTATCTCTCAGAGTGAGTTGGTGTAGGATTTTTGGAGGGGCACGGTGTTATCCTTATGCCGCTAAAAAATCATAATATGGGATAACTAATTTGGGAGATTTTAATGAAGCTTGACAAGAGTACATTTCATGGTTGCTTGGAGGGGATGGAAGGGATTTGTGTTTTCAATCTCCAGAACATAGATGGCCCCAAAGGAACACTTTGAAGCACAGCTTTTTATTATTAGTTTTACATGATCCTTGCACTGGAATCATTAAGGAGATGTAGTACCTGGTGTAAATGTGCAAGTATCTGCTAGACCATTAGCTGTGGGAGACAGACTGATTATACTCAAAACACTTAGTGCTTTTTTAACAAATTACTGTGAAAGTCAGCTGTTAAACAGTGTTGTTTCATTTTCTAGTGGCTCTGTGTAGAAACATTAGAGTCTTGCTGCTTCCCTTAATAAGGGGAAATGAGCCCTCCTGGTGCAATGGCCCTGCTTGAAAAGGTCATCAGCAACTATTTATCCTTGGTTTCCATCAAAAAGGGGGCTGTTTCCATGCTGAAGCAATAGCAATTCTTGTCTCATTAAAAAGGGATTTAAATTTTTTGCTTTCTGATAACATGAAGTCATTCTTAGCAATCCTTTGGCCACTGAAGAATGAGGAATGCTTTTCTGAAATAGAGGGAGCTTGAGGTTCAGACTGCATTGGGGGTATAGGCAACACTTCTTTTGTCTTTGGCCAAGTAAAGACTGGAAAGGGAACTAAATAACTGTTGTCAAATATGCCAGGGGTGACTCTGGATCAGAAAGGAACACTGTTCTCCCTGTGCATGGTGAGTGAGAGAAGAATGAAAGAAGAAACTAACTAGGCTTAGTCTGCAGCAAGGAGAATCCAGGTTTGGTTTGGGGGAGCTGGTTTTCAAACGGGAAGTACTTATGGAAGTAGGTTGAGAATCAGCACTTGAAATGTGCTTGTGGGGAGAGCCGGAGCTTGTCCCATGGCAGCTGCTGTCTCAGTGGTGGTGCCATGATCATGGCAGAGTGAAGGGAGGGGACAGTGCAGATGAAGTTGCAGAGGTAAATGTGGTGGTCACACAAAGCCAGATGGGGTGTGCAGAGCTTAAGACTTCTTACAGCTACACTAAACCAAACATTTGAGTAACACAGACACTTTACCCTGCTAATTCCTCAACTCATTGCTCCATTTGTTTCTCCTCTGCGCTGGGTGAACAGTGAGCCTCAAGGGAGGGCTGGAGAAGGGGCTTTGTAAACACACTGTGCTGACAGGAGATTTTATGCCAAGGATTGTTATTTGGTTAAAAGCAGCAGGATGTTCACTTGCAGAGCTGAAACAGGGCCACAGAGATGAGGGTAAGAGAAAGTGGGAGGACTTGTCAGAAGTGGAAAGTCTGAGAACAGCTTCACATTAATTATCATCGTGCCTCACTTGGATATCAGTTCAGAGCCTTGTGTGGAAGGTAATTAAGTGTCTTGGTAATAATTTGATTGTTTTGGTTGCTAGGTGAAAGAACAATGGTGTCTTCTGTACTGTCTTATTCCACGTTCTTCAGGGTAGACTTGGGGGAGCCTCTGGTAGCTGAAGATGACAGAGGAACCTGCTGTCACCTCTGCACATATTCTTGGGATACCTGGGGGCCCAAGGCATCCTTGTATTAATGCATCTTTCTGAAAAATCAGAGCTTGCAAGGAATCTGTGTTGATAAAGGCCTTTCTTGCAGCATTCAAGGCTGGGCTTTTTTTTCCTTCCCAATGATATTAAGTCCCAGAAGTAATCATGGTCACAAGGAAGAAGCCATGTTTCTTTGTAGAGGAAAAAGGTGATATAACCTTCAATTCCTCCTAGGAATTAAAAAGATAAGACTCTCATTACTCATATAGGGCTTGATTTTTGAAAGAGCTGAGCCTCACAGTCTAGTGGTGTCCGGAGGAAAGGCTGATGCTCTGTAACTTTAAAAAAAGCTTTTGATTTAACAGAGCATTTACAATGATCTTAGGAAGGTTGTCTACAATGGTTTGACCATGCCTTGGATCACACTTGCACCCCTCTCCAGCTGCTCAGGATCCAGCCCACGATGATCAGCCCTTTCCTAAAATAAACAGCTCTAAATGTACAGGCTCAGAGCCAAACATCATCATACAGCCTGGCTGATTGGGATGAGCAACAGCCTCGTGCACGTTAGTCTCACTGAAGAGACCACGAGGTGGATTTAGCTGTGTTACAAACAGCTGTGCTGGTGCCTTTTGCTTTGCAGAAAGCGAATTTGAACAGAGCAATCCGCACTGAGCACAGGGACACGTGCAGCACGGGGAGGGCACGTCACAGAGAAGCTCCAGCCCATCACTCCAGCTACAGTTTCCAGAAAGTATCAGCCTTCTTTTTATGAATTGGCAGGAGCTGGATCCCATGAATCCATCAGTCATTAGCTGTGGAGGGCCAGGCGTTCCGGAGCTCATGGACAGTCAGCTGGGCTCTCCTGACCCTCCCAAGAGCCAGCACACGTGAATCAAAATAGTTGGTGATGTCACGTCATGGTGCCAGCGTGCCTGGGACACTGCTGCCAGGAATTGTCTGTCCAGGGGTGGTTTCCTTTTACAGCCTGCTGGAAGAGTCGTCATGCCGAGCCGCACGTGACAGTTCCCTTCAAGAGGGCTGGTGGCTCCTTCGCACCGTCGCTATTTTTTAAACAAGGGAGCTTATCAGGCGGCTCCTGACCTTTTCCACATGAGCTGATCCACTGGGAAACGTTTTGGCCTCCGAGGCTTCTGACAGCTGATGTATAAGAGCTCTGTGGCTGCAAGCTGGGCAGACTTTGAACTTCTGCCCGTGTCCACACAGACCTGCAGGGCAGCCACTGTATGCCGGAATTAAGGCTGGAAGCGCCTGGCGGGCAAGGGTCGGCAGCCTGCTGCAGGACAGCTCTCCACGAAGACCACAGCCAGGCACCTCAGAGCTGAGCTGCTGGCCAGCTGGACTTCTTTTGCAGCCACACTGTCTTTCTGAAGAGGTATTTTCTCACACCTGGGCTTTTGGTGTAAGGAAAACCTCGCCTTGCCCCTCGTGCTGCTTTTTTTTCTCCAACCCTGGGCATGAGCGACAGCTGCCACCACACGAGTGCATGTTGCAGCTCATGAAGCGTTTTGGCAGCTTCAGAGGGAGCAAGAAGAGAAAGGAGCGATGCAAAATCTTGGAAAGGCGCCACTCTGACCCCCAGGGCCTGTCTGGTAAGGACCCTCTGCATCCAGCAAGGAGGGACACTGCTCTTTGGGAGAGGGTGATAGTGAATAATTGAGCAACAGTGCTCGCCAGTTTCACCGACTGAACCGTGCATTTGTTGTGTGGAGGTTATTTTGGTGTTGGTTTGCACCAGAGATGAAAATCTCAGCTGACACCTGTAACACACATCGGCCATAACCTTCAGGAGAAGAGTGGGGGTACAGGAAGCTTTGCAGTAAATCCTATGGCATTCAGAAGGGGCTGTTGCCTGATGTCACTTTACTGGAACAATAACAACTAAGCTCTAAGTTAGGCCTAATAATATCTATTGATACATGAATTTTAACTAGAGGAAAAAATTCTTATCAGTCTCATAACTAATGCATTTAAAAACATCTTTCTGCTACTGCAGTTATCGGTATAATTGTGTTTGAGTTGCAATTAGGGACCGTTCTCTCTTAATCAAAAGCTTTTCCTGGTCACTGAGTATCAGCTCCTATACAGGTGCTGAGCTGTGTGTGTCAGAGAGTTTCTGTGTGTCACACAGGGATCAGCTGGTCAGGAGAAAAGGGATTTTTCAACAGGATCTGGCTGTTGTCTTAATAATGGAGAAATACCAATTTTAATGCATTTCCTAATGCAGATGGACTAATGGTAGCTGGTTCTCTGAAGACAGTGAGTGTTACTGAGCAATTCTGTCCTGTGACTGAGAGGGTTAACACTGATGTTACAGTGAATCAGCTGGATAAGGCTCAGTTTAGAGAGGCTGACATGTACAAAAGGTGGCAAGGCTCTTTTACTCTCTGTTGATCAGGAGTCACTGTGTCAAATCCAGCAGAATGATGGAAGGAGGAGTAGTGTTGGACCAATGCACAATGTGGAGACATACGTGTACATTTAGTGATGGGGAATTACAGCTGTTGGATGGGTGGCTGCCCTGGGGTCTTGGTTTTCTATTTAATGTTTTCCAATTTATTTAGCGATTGGTTGTGTAATTTTTAATCCTTGCAAACACTTCTCCTTTTGTTCCTGTTGCATACAGTTAAGTGATTTTAAATCTAAAACTGTTTACTGCGTCTTGTTCTGCATTTCCCTTAACCCACCTGAGGGTTTCTGTGGGAGTGGTAGGAAGGTAAATGTGATGTGAATGAGAAATGACCCAGGTCTTTGGAGTGTCACAGTGTCAGCAACATGCACAAAGACAGGTCACAGGGTTTATGCAACAAGAAGGGGAATATTTATCTTAAAGACATAAAATTCCTTCCCAAATCTCTGATTAAACATCCTAAATTCTCATGTAGAGTAGATAGAAACATGCAGTTTGTTGATTGAATGTTGAATGGCACTTTGGACCACTAATTCACTGTCTTGTTGTGGTTTCATCAGCAGAGGGGAATAGCCAGTATCTGTGAAAGGATTCACTGCTGGAAGCACTTAACATAGTGTTGCATGTCTGCTTCCTCTGAGTATAACTCTAAACCCTGTCCTCAACTCCCTCCATGGAGAAAATAATTTGTTCTGCACCAAAAAACCTGACTACATGAACTGTACTGCTTGTGACAGAGTTATATAAAAAAATTGGAAGTATAATGCTAGCAGTGCCAAAATACTTGCTCCTTCTTTTCCTCATTCCTGTTATTCCAGCTTTGTAGCCCACTCCAGTGATACACAGCGAGCACCAGGCAGAGTTTTCAGCACAGTTTTTACTCTACAGATTTTGCAGATGCTATTCTTGTAAGAGTGTGACCAGGTCAGCTCCCTGCACTTCCATCATCAACCAAGAACTACTGAGTCACTAAGGGTGGGAAAAATCAAATGAGATGTGCCTGAGTTGCTGCCTTCCTTGGATGCCCTACTGTGGGGATTGCCTCTGCCATCCCACCAGAGTCTGGGTTCCTTTCAGGGAACAGGTTAACAGGCTTGCAAAGGCCTTCCCCTCATGCACCCCACTCAAATGGCCTTAATTAATTGCAGGGAAGTGTCAAAACAAAAGCTTTGCGCTATTTGCTGCATTTAATCTGTATCTTGTAGCTATTAGGCCTCAATAAACACTTTCTGAGCAGCTTTCAAGGGAAGTGCTGGCACTCAGCAGGTTTTATGACCAGTATTAATGTGTGCAGGAGTGCTGGTAGCAGCCAGGCTTGGTGGCTCCTCAGGGTTAATCACACACCAGCACATCCCATTTGGTTGTCATCTACCATCAGGGGTGACAAATGAATGACAGCAGCCTCCTTGTTGCTAAATGAGCTTGGATTGTTTTCAGAAAAAGAGTGGAAAAGGAAACAAGAGGAAAATATCCCCTGATATTTACCCAAAAGGGGTAATCTGACACACAGACTGGTTGAATTTGGAATTTTTGATTTTTCTTGGCCACTTCCATAAGTGTTTTAAGGAAGAATCCTCCAGTCCTTGTAAATCGGATTGGGCCAGTGCAGCTTCTTGGCTTCTCAGGGCTAGATGCCATCAGGCCAGTGCAATAAAAATTATTAAGTAGTATCATTCTTCTGTGTATCAGTTGAGCTAAACCCCTTCCCTCCTCTGCACTGATGCAGAGGTTGCATCCTGGTGGAGAAATAGAGTGGCATTGTCAAGGATGGTCATCTCTGTAACTCCCTAGGTTTGGAGCCTTACAGTCCTTTTATTCCAAGTGAACAGCAAGGGGAGACCTGAATGCAAACAGAAGCACAGAGAGAACACACAGAGAGGGAAAGGAGAAAAACATGAATGAGTACCAGGAGCAAACGAGAGCAGGAGTGAAGGCAGAGATCCCACAGTTTGCTCTGGGAGAGGAGTAGCCAACAGGGAGACCTCAAAGCTTGAGCTGTCCACCAAACAGCAGGGAAGCTGATTTATGCAATAGGATTTTGGCAGGGCTGAGAACAGGGATTACCCAAAATTTCTCCAGCCTCTAGATCACCACTGCATAGTTTCCTCCTTCCTCTTGAAGTTGCTGTGCCGGGTTCTGGCAGTTTCTCCTGGCAGCTCTCCCTGCAGCCCGATGTGTTGTAAATGGATAGGCTCTGTGGCATTTCTGAAGGGGGAAGATTTTTGACCTCAGAGAGGCTAATTGCTCTGCCCTTTAAAGAACACCATGTATTCCACAAAGGACTGAGTGACATATGCAAAAGGAATAATGTTTAAAGTGGTTTTTCCCTACCGAAGTCATGAGTGCCCAGCAAAGGAACTGCTCTGCAGCACATGTTGCTGCTGTGAGGCTGCAGCAGGGCTGCCTTGTGCTGGGCATTTAGCCTCAAAACACTTGTTTTGGAGTCTTTTAGCTGCATGGAAATGCCCAGGAGCTTCTCTTTGCCCATGCTGCTCCTCTTGGGGTTTGTTACTTTAATCAGGTGGCTTTTACTCATCAGGTGCCAAAGCTGAGCCCCAACAAGCCAGGTCCAAGGGGCTCCAGTCAAACCTTGGTGTTGCCCCTCAGCCCATCCTGTCCCACCTCAACAGCACTCTTGAGGATAATTTCCCTGGCAGTTGTTATAATTAGGTGCATATTAGGAATAAATAGGAGTGAGCCTGATGGATGTCTCAGACCCCAATAAACACAAATAAAAAATGCTTCAGCTCCAGAGTCGCTCAGTAACCTGCTCAGTGCACCTTTTATCTCATGTCTCTGTAACCACCATGGAATGGAATGGAATGGAATGGAATGGAATGGAATGGAATGGAATGGAATGGAATGGAGAGCTGCTGAAGCTCTAGAGTGCATTGGGAGGTGCTGTGGGGTGTCCTTAGAATACTCAGCCTAAAGGGAAATGTCTTCCCCTCTCGGTCAAAAACTCAAGGGGCTTCTTCTGTGTCTTATCATGGTCCTTCTCAGACCCCAGGGGTTGGGTATGAGTGTGGATTGTGTGTCAAGCAGAGAAATTATGTTTTTTCTTCCCAATAATGGGGATGTGGTGACTGCATCCATGATCACCACATGCAGGTAACGTGCCATGGGATGTGACCAGCTCACACAGCTGTCCACGGGCAGGGACTTACACCAAACCAAAGAGTTGGTGCTTCACAGCCTCTCCAAGTGCAAATGAAAACCCAGGGGATAATTCAGCATGGCTTTCATCACCATTCATTGGCACAAGCCTGAGAACAGGGGTAGAAAACATGGGAGAAGTGCAGGGTGAAAACATGAAGCACAGAAAACATGATGGAATAGCAATTGCAAAAAGGAAACAACACTTTATCTCCTTCTCTTCCAGCCTGGAGAGCTGCAGCTCACCCAGCACTTCACCCCAAAGTGGGTGGTGCTGCTTGTGGGAGGATCAGAGATATTTATTTTTCTCATTCTGGTGGGATGTTTTTGTTATGAGGCAGTGGGGGAGAAATCATAGTGAAAAAATTTCTGGAGAATTAAATGAGTGAAGGAATTGCTGCATGTTCCAGCGCTGCCATAAATGAACTGAGAGAGCAAAATCCTGTTGCTCCAGTAAAGCAGATTAAAACCACCATCATCAGACACTGGGCATGAGAAACTGAGACAGCTTTGGTTTGTTAATGATTTTCTCTACTGGTTTTCATGCTCTGTTGAGCTGAGAGTGATTTTAGAAGATGTGCAGCCCCGGCTGATCAGTACTGATTAATCTTGTACTACAGAGAGCACCAAGACCTGGAAGCTGTGAAATTTCTATAGATGGTTGTTGGGAAGGAGAAAAGCAGTGACGAGCCTGATTAAATGTCTGAGACATTTTAATTTGCCGTTTTCTGCTTCCTTGTAGTCACTGTCCTGGTGTTTTCTGGCACATCCTGACTTTATGCACAGCTTTGAGGCATTCTGAATGGGGGGACAAGGACTCTGGCCATGAAGCAGTAGAAAGAGCAAGGTGTTTTCAAGCAGGCACTTGTAAATTCAGGTGGTAATAAACCCCATAAGACCTCCACAGATTTGGTGGAAACTGAAATGGAAGTGGATTGAACAGAGTGCAGCATCCCGCCTCTGCAGCCCTTTGCAGGCTTAAAGAAGAGTAGACTCTGCCCTCATGATGAGTTGTCCAAGAATGCAAATTGTCTGAGTAATTTATTTTCAAAGAAGTTATTTTTGCCTGAAGGGCAGGTTAGACATGTAAAAATACAGTGTGTTCTCGAGGCACAAATTTCCAGATCAGTGCTGCAAATGAATCTGCCCACTGACTCTTCTTCCCGGTCCTGCTCCAGGCAGCTCTGTGTGTCTCATCACAAAATTTGGTCAAAAATATCTGTATTACTATAAATGACTGAATTACTCAGCACTGATGTGCTGTTGTCAACAACATGGTGAGATCAGCAGGGCCAAGCCTCCCTTTTGATGGGCTGCTTTACAAACTGTGCAGGTTTTTGGGTAGGGAGATCTCCCATCTGGGAGGAGTCCATGTGGTTCTGGTCCTTGTTGCTACTTGTGGGTGCAGGTGTTTGTCCCCCAGACACAGCAACAGCAGGAAGACTTCATTTTTAACTGTCTGAAAGACACTTTCCTGTAATTCTGCAATTATTTAAATAGTGTTATTTGAAAAGTGAGATAAATATTCCTGAGAGAAAGAAATTAAAAGCAGGTCTTGGGACTGAATCTGAGCAAAGATGTGAAATACAAGTATGGGGAGGAGTTCATTGAAGTGGAAAAGGAGAAACTGAGATAGAAAGAAGCTGGATACTGACTGTGAGTGAAAGAGGGTGCAGATCCTGCCTTTTTCTGACAGCAAGTAATATTTATGTATTTATCATATTTCCTTTTTCCATCCCCCACTTCTGTTATCTTCAGGTAACAAATAATTTCTGATAGGTATGTAAGGCTGGAACACTATCTCTGTTACTTCTGATATAAATAAGTATCTGATTCATTTTTGAGGCTGAAATAAAATAATGTAGATAAGACTTTCATATGTGGCACCTCAGTTTAATGAACACAGCCTGAAGTGCCTTCATGATGGATGATGGAGGGCCACAGCTTACATGCATACATAAAAATCACTAGCATTGCTGATTTCCATGCATCCTCTCTCATCCTTATTACACCAGTTGGGAGTAGCATAGAGATAATTTTTTCCCTGCTTTCCCTGTACTTTCCAAGGGTTTTCACTTCAAAAGAATATCTGCATGAGAAGCTGTTATCCTAGACTGACTTTCTACTTATTTGAATGTGCTAAGCTAGACCACAATTTATTTATACTCCCATGCAACTATATTAAAAATCCTGTCGTCAGACTTTAAAAGCAAATTTCAAGCCCAGGTCTGTTTTTACAGCCTAAACTTGCACTTGACAGTAGCATTTAGGTAGGTGGGTACTTTTGTTTAATTAGAAATCAATGTTTTGGACTATTGACTCCTTGCTCAAAGTTTCAGTGAATTGCCCAAGAGCGCAATTTCAAAGATGTTGTTAAGGCAGTTTGTTTGTCAGGTTTAGTGGATCAGCAAATCCCTGGAATTACCAAGATTCAGCTGTTTTCTACTTTCACCTCTATTCTTGTCCAGCCTAAAAGCAGTTCAAGGACTTAAAAGTGCTGGTAATGCTGAGATCGAGCGCCTTGAAATTGTTTCAGCCATTTGATTGTCATTCCAGAGTCACACTGACACATGAAGGCTTTGCTCTCAGGAGAAGAAGGGCTGCTCTGTGAGATATCGTGGTGCAGCTGGCAGGTTTGGCTCAGGGGCCTGAATTCTCCCTGCTGGAAAGGTCACACAGCCTCGCTTGGTTTAAGGACAGATCCCAGCGCTTGCACCCGAGAGTTCCCATTCTGTCCTTCTTCTGCTCCTCCTTTGGTAAAGTTGGGGCAATTTAGCTGGAGGAGGAGTGATGGGATTAGCTGACATTAATTAATAGCATCCTGTTGTTTCTTCAGAGTTCTTTCCAGTCATTGGAAAACAGCTGCTTCCCAGTGCTCTGTTCCCTGTGGGGCAACAAGGACCCTTTTGACACACTCAAAAGGGGTTGTTTACAGTCACCGGGTTGTTTAACAGATCCTGCTCATCTGGCCCCGTGGTTTTATTTCAGTCAGAGCAGGAATGATGGTAGTGAACCCAGGATCCCTGTGAGAATCCTGCCTTTCCTGGAGGGCCATGCTCCTGGAGAGAAACAGATGATTTGTGACATTTTCACTGTTTTTATAGAGTATAATTAGGGATAACAAGAACAGGGCAAGAAATCAATTTAAGAAATACAGGTCAGGCAGAAATGAGATGGCAAGTCAAACCAAGACACGAAGGAGATGGAAAGCTTGCAATGGAAGGGGTCTTGCTGCAGGAGTGACTACAAAAGTTGGGTGGGTGCTCAGAGGTGAGGGTTGCACCAGTCTCCTTGAGAGGAGGACTGAGTTGAAAGGATGAGAAGCTGGAATAATGCTGGCATTTCCCAAGGGACCTAATTGTATTACTGAATTTAGGGATAGTTAATATCCAGGGATCAGTGTGGGGACTGGTATTGTTCATCAAGGACCTGGGTGGTGAGGTGAGCCTGCAGCAGAACATGCTGGGTCCTGACTCCCAGTGAGACAGCCACTTGGACGTGGGGTTGTGGTGGATATAATCTGGAAAATTATCCAGAAATGTGCTGTCACTATCAGCAGGTGAACCCCATACTGGGTTACATCAGGAGGAATGGAGCAATCCAGTTTAGGGAGTTATTATCCCCCTCCACCTTGGCCTGCTGGGTTGCACCTGGAACAAGGTGTCCAATTTCTGTTCCCCCCCAACAGAAGGAGGCTGGGAAACTGAAGAAGGTTTTCCTGAAGGGCTGTCAAAATGTTTTGTGACCTACAGCAGATGTTTTGGGATCTGTGAGGAGAGGCTGAGGAAACTGGCAGGGTTTTTTTTTGTCCAGCAGAGAGAAGGCTAAGGTGAATTTTAATAGCAGCTTGCAACTCCCTGAAGGGCAGTTTCAAAGGTGATGGAGCCAAACTCTTCTTAGTAGTCGCAGATAGTAAAAAAGGAGGAAAAGGCAAGAATTTGTGCCTGAGGAGGATCAGGCTCAGCAAAAACTCCCTCAAGAGGTTGGTGTGGTACTGGCACAGGTAACCTAGAGAGGCTGTGGCCTCCATCCTGAGAGATTTTCAGGAGTCTTCTAATCAAAGCCATGGTTGACCTGGTCTTGGTTGATACCAGACCTGTTTTAAGTGGGACATAGAAGAAGGGGCCTCCAGACATCCTTTCCAACCAACATTTCTGTGATGCTCAGTTGTTCAGTTGCAAGGAAAGCTGAAGTTGCAAATATTGAGGCTTTTTCCCACCCAATTCTCAGCGCAGGCACAAAATCGTTCTTGTTTTGATGAACATTCAAGAACAGAGTGACTTTCTTGGTGGATGCATTTATGCAGCTGATTTGGAGAAGGGGACCACTGCAAAGCTGAAGACCAACAGCAGCACATTTACTGGGCCAACGGAAGCAGCAAGATGTGTGTGTTTCCTACAACAGGTACCTAGGCTGCCTTCTGGCTGTTTCATATGCATTAAGCATCACCCTGAGAGTCCTGGGCAGTTTTTATGCCCCCTGAGCTGAGCAGGGTCTGGGCACCCCCAGGTGCTGCCCCACTTTGGGGAGTGTTCCTTTCCCAGCCCCAGGAATTGCAGTGGGACTCAGTTTGTATCAGCTATCTGTCACTATAGCAACTCCTCACTTAACCAGTCCCTGCACTAAAAATAGATCACCTTGATCTCAAGGAAAGAAAACCAAAGGAAATCAAAAGGGGCAGTGATAGCAAGAGCTGTAGAGTCAGGTATTGACTCAAGTCTGGGGCATTTGAAACCTCTTAGAATAATCTGTCACATAAAACTAATATTTCAGGGGAATCTATTTATCCAGAAGCCCCCCTGTGTCACTGGGTTTGAAGCTTTAGCAAAGGACATGACTTTTTATCAGAGGGATGTGTTTGCAGCTATCACCCAGCACATGGGATGTGAAACCCTGTGGGATGTTGTTTAGCTGGTTAAGACATGTAAGGGACCTTATCTTCCCTAAAAGCAGATCTGCAGCTCTGTCCCTAGAGCTGATAGCCTCCTGTGCTCTGGTATATAAGTTATCAAAATCCCTGCTGGTTGATGAAATTGTTGCTGGTGTCTGCAGGAGTCTGTGAGGGACCCAGACTTGAAAAAAGCCAAATGCTGTTGGTGAAGTCGCTGCTATCTCACGTTGCAGTGAAGGGGAGCTGAGTGTTTTGGCACCTGATAGGGACAGGGCCCTCTGTAAGGGACGTGTAAATGATACTTGATCCTATTTTTCCTCCAAACCCAGCTAGTGCTTACATCTTATCCTCACAAAAATAGGGCAATGGAAGTAAAATAGCAGCAAGATTAAAAGTTTGTTAAAGAACTACAGAATTAACTGAAAACACCTTTGATGGAAAAAGAACAGAATTTGCATAATGACAGCTCACATATCACAGGCAGCACATATCATGCTCAGGAAAGGGTTAATTTATCTTGTAGAGATGACTGGAATTATCAGCAGGTATTCAGCATTATCAGTCAGCAAGAGTTTGCTCTTGATAAAGGGCCAGATTATTTTAATGACCTTTTAGGGCTGACAGTTTGCAGACACAGCTGATATTAAAATGTGTGGGTGCTTTAACTGCCCCTGCCCTGTATATGCTGATTCTTGTTTTATTTAGTATTATAAATTATGTCTGTTACATTTAGTTATGTTCCAAGAACTAAGATAAGCAGCTTTCAGTGCTGTCATGCACCTCTGCAACAGGGGAGGGTGAGAGGTGGCACCAATCCCCAATTCCCCCCATCCTTTTCAAGGATATTATTGCAAAATATAGAATTAGTTCTTAGTACACTTTTTGACCTCACTTGAGATCCACTGCTTTTACACTATCTGGGGACCAGACCCATATTCCTCACCTCTCTCTTCACCAGATGATCTTTTTAATCAGCTTTGGAGCTGTGAAGGAACTGCACTGCAAAGTTATTAGATATCCTAAGTGTATTCCCAAACAGCAGGCATGGAGGTGTAAAAATAGAAATTTAAGTTTTGTAAACAGAAGAAAATCATTCAATGAAAAGGTCCTGTGATGCTAAGCCCACTCCAGGCATGACTCCAGCCCTCTGTCACTGCATTTTGGGGAGCAAAAGCTTTATCAGCGTTTGGATGAATGTCTCTAACACACAGACATTAATGAGGAGGAGATGAGAGCAAATAAACTGTACATATCATTCAAAGACTGGTACAGGGGTAGATGCTGGTTGCCAGCACTCAAGGTGCCGGTGCTGTATTTGCCAAAAGGCAGAAGTTCCCCCCAACTGCAGGAGTTTGTGCCAATAAATGCCCTGCCTAGTGCTTTTATTCCCAGCTCCAGCCTGGCAGCAGATTTGGCACAGTTACAAACTTTGCTGTAGGAAAGAGCAGGATACCCAGAACCAGTATTCTCCTTACATGCACTTTTCATGACAGTAAACTGGTTTTTACCTCACTTAGCTGGAAGGATTACTAGAAGTGCTTCTTCTGCCTCTAAAGAAGCTGCTGCTTCCACTGAGATGCAGTAAAACTCCCCTTCATACCCTAGAGCAGGTGACAAGTTTCTCCTGCTGTCAGATTGGGGTTTATTTTCTTCCCCATTTTCTCCCCTTATCCTATAATAGGATACCAGAGTTTTCCTCTCTGTCAGCCAGGTCTTTGTTTAAAACTTCATGGAGATCCTTCCGGGCAGCGGTAATAGGAAAACTAGAGACTAGGTGAAATCTGTTTGAGCTTTAAGGGTTGTAAACAAGGGTCTTATTGGAAATTTTTACAAATTTTTCTCAAAATAAACACCAGTCTGATTTAGAGCATAAAGCAAAGCAGCAACATACCCATACAAGAAATCCCAGCAGCATAAACTAACCTCGAGATGTAGGAGACTAGCACAGAAAAACTGTAAAATACTCAAGACTGACAAAACTAATCCTGAGACTTGTGGATAAATGATGATATTATGGGTTTGAAGTGCCAGCTGAAGTGAAAGCCTGGAAAACACTGAATGAGCAGCACTCTTTAATATTTAATTACAAAACTCTGGGAGATCAAGAGATGCTGCTTCTCTGTTGGGTGGAGCTGGTAAGTGGTCAGGACCTGGAATGATACACCTGGTGCTGGCTCTCAGCCAAAAATTAGATCTGTGAGGCTCCTACATGAAGGGGAAAGTCAGCCTAAACTAGAAAAGAATTAGGCTGAAGAAATCATACTAGTGGAAGTTTTTCCCTCCATGTGGAATAGGGAATAGCCTCAGTCTCACTGCAGCTGCCAAGGTGGGTTTGTGTCCCTGCCTCATCCTTGGGTGACCACACAGACTTGAGTCTGCCTCTGCTGCAGTCCTGCTGTGCAAAGTGACTCCACAGAAGCCAACTTTAAATTAGCTGATTGCCAATTTAAAGGAGAGCAGCAGCTTCCCAACTGCCCCAAAAAGGAGTTAATAATTCACCTTGCTTCCCAGGCCAGCCCCAGAGCTGTGCTGACACGGCGTTATCCTGGTGCTGTGTTTAAAAGTGGCTTGGATCCCTCCTCTCTGCATTGCAGGCAGGACAATTCCAGCTTGCTTTTTCCTCCCCAGCTTCTTTCCTAATAGGAGTCAGGAATCCACCAGGTCTGATCCTCTCACTGCTGTTGCAACGCCTTGTAACCATAAACAGGCCACGTAAGCTTGGACTTGACTCTTCTCACTTCTGAAAACAGCAGCCTGAGCCCCTCATCCTGGATTCCAAAATAAACACAAAAAGGAGGATTTGACCTCAAAAGGCATTAAATACTCTGCAACAGTTGGTGCTTCTTAAAATTAAATTCAATTAAATTCTGCCTTTTTACCCCTTCTTTTAAGACTTTTTCACAGACCCTTGACTAATTGGACCAGCACATATAAGCATATTTAGGTGGCTGGAAAGTTTTGGCTAATAACATGAGCAACTCCTCATCACTGTGTTATTTGTTCAGTTGTAGATCACGGAGTATCTCTAAAAGATGGGCACCATTAGTATTATTTCACAAATGGTAAAGTTTAGGCTGTAGAAAATAGAGTGTTCTATCATAACCATCGTGTGGATGGCACTAGGATAAGGCACATCCTGCTTGGGTGTGAGGTTACATTACTATTTTTACTGCTTTGAAACTCACTTTCAGTTAAAGCGCAAGAACAAGAGTACCAGCTCAGGTCAGTCTCTTTTTGTGCCAGTTGCCACTGACACAGGTAGTGTAAGAACAGGACAGGAACATAAAGGACACGTTTCCCCTTGTACTCTCGCAGCCTCCAGCACTTTGTGGCTCACATCCTAAGCTAAAGCTGATGTTTGGTAGGCTTTAAATAGTTTCTTTCCAGGATCTTGTCCAATTTCATTTCAAACCCAAACTTCTAGCAACTACAACAGCACCTGTTCTGCTGTTTAAGAATGTGATATATCAGAAGTATTTATTTGTTTTTGCTTTGAGCCACCTGCTAATTTTATCTGATGTTCCTTCCCTGTTTACCATCTCCATCCCATGCCCGATTTTACAGGCTTCTGTCATAGTCTTTGCTTGCAGTCTTATTTTCCTAAAGTGAAGAGTCACTCTGGACCTTCAATCAACCTTATAAGCCTTTCCTGCATCTTCTCTGGCTTTATTGAGTCCTCTTTGAGCTTGCTCAGTAGAAACCCAAGGTCATCTATTGCAATGTATAACTGCAGCTCACTCTGCCCCTCTGTATCATGAAGCTGCATTTGGGCACAGCCCATAAGTGACAGGAGAAGGCCACCACTGATGCCACCCTTGGGCCTGACCCATAGAGCTTGACACCAAAGAAAGTTATTTTTGTTCTGCAGCCCATCCATTTATGTCTGTGGATTGTCCACTCTGGTATGCAACCCTTGGCCACCCAAGGCACAGCTTACCTGAAAAGAAGCGAGTTTGGCCTTTGTGGTGTATTTTATTATATAATTTATTATTTTTCTCCTACACTGGTGAACAAGGAATAGGTACATTTGCAAGGTGGGACATGTAAAGGGAAAAGCATTTCTTGGCTCACTGATAGGATTAGGAAAGTAGCTTTGTAAGACCTGTAATAAGGGTAGTCAAAAATAGTTCCCTGTCTAGCAGATGGGAAAATGATAAACCCAAAAAGTGTTATTATGTGATTTATCTATCTGGAAGATTTAACTCAATAGCAGGAAAGCTTTTTGCAAAGAAAAGGCAGATCAGACTGCCTTGAAGACAGATTCAACTCTGCACACCACCATGCCTATAGTAAAATAATTTTCTGAAAAGTGGAGTTGTATATTTATTATTTCCTTGGCTTGTGTCTGACTATCTAATCAGTCTTTGTACATGTCAGCAGCACATCCATAATAAGAAAGTGCTGTGTGGATTGTGTGAACTGGAATTAGAAATGTGATAATCAGCCAAACCGTTGGAGGCAATGTAAAAGCTGCCTGGTATTTGCATTCCTCTAGCTGAGGAGAAAAACCTTATACGTGCAAATGAGTTGTTGGGGTTTTTTTCCTTCCTGGTATGTTATAACCAAATTTCTCCTGAAGCAGCACTTCCCTGACAGCAGGCCAGCTCACACTGGGGTGCCTCCATGCCTGGTTAGACCTGTTCCAGCCTGGTGGGGACAGCTGTGCTATTACTCATATGTGAGGTGATGTGGCAGATAGAGGCACAGAGCTGTATGTATGCCATGGAAAAAAATGCTGATGTATAGGTGGGCTCTTGGTTTCATCATAAGGACACCACAATTAGGATCAGAAAATCTATTTTCCCATCTGTACAATTTTGATAATATTAATCCATCCCATCAAGATGTTCTGAAAGTAGCTAAGAACTAGAAAAGAAGCCTCACTCTGTGGTCCTCATGGTGCCTCAGTATCCTGAATTGTTATCAATCCTGATGTGAGCAATCTGCCAGTTGCCTGGTTATTCTTCAGCCTCAGGCTTTTCTGTCCCTATCCTCCTTGGCTCCCTTCTTCCCATATTTGGATTCACATCACTATTACAAGGTTATGAAGGTATAAGGAGAGACTGTGAGCACAAGCCTGATGTTTCACAGGGAAGGTATGAAGTGCTGAGCAGGTAAAAGCAAGGTTAGAAGTGATGAGTAGGACAAGTTCAGCAAAGTCTGATCCTAAATTCAATAGTAGCTCTGTATGGCTACCACACCTTTCCTGGGTGCAGGAGGAGAAAATTGTGGGTGAGCCACTGGTGTGTTGCTGTTCAGTGCCTGTGTTCAGCCCTGCCCATACCCAGTGTCCCTGTGGTCATGGTAAGAAAATGAGACAGAAGAAGGTGAGACTTGAAGAGTTTTTTCATTTTAAAGACCTGTCCTGACATACACCCCAGGGCATACATTGCTTATCAAATTTTTAATGTATATACTTTTAAACCATTCCTGGAAAGTATTTATCCATATTTATAAAATGCAGAATTTTACATTGCTCTATACATAAAGAACATTCTCCTCCCAAAAGCTGCTAATCAGCTAAATGAGTTTTTGCATGTTTTAATGGTTTGGATAACTAAAAGATAGATGAGTCAGCTCACCCTGCATCAGGGCAGACTTGTGTCCCTTGTTGGGTTACATGATCCAACACAATCACCCCCCTGCTGTGAAGAGCTGGATATTTAAGCCCTGAAGGGTACAACCTGAGAGAGGAAGACAGAACAAACTCCCTTTCTGCAGTTCTAGGGACATTATGGGACAGGTCTGTATCCATTTTTTGGTTTCTGGAATTCAGGCTCATTATCCCAGCCTGAACCTACTCCCTGCTCACATTGATGCTGTGTTTAGTGGCAGGTGCCAGAGCTCATCCCAGCTCCACTGGCATCTGGAAGAACAGGAAATATGAAGGGAACTTTAAGCCTGCAATGTAGGAGACTGTCTGAAGAGCTCATAGCTAAGACACTGTGCACCAGTGATTGGAAACAGGAACTCACAGGAGTTCTTGGATTTATTCCATTGTCTAGTGGCAAAAGGAACATTTCAGGACAGAGGAAGCTGATTACATTCTTCACAATAATATTCTTCTTCAAAGAGACTGACATGTCTTTCTGGTTAAACAGAAATATGAGCTGACAAATGTAGTTATACACTTGAAAAGTAGCAAATCTCAGCTCTGTGTTGCTTACTCAGGCATTGTGAATGATGTGAGAACAAAATAGCTGAGTTGTATTCAAATGCAATATTTTGCAGGAAAGTGATATGAGGATGCAGATCGATTCCCCTCCTGCTCTCAGTCTCCCACAGCTCTTTTCAGCCTTGAGAAAAGACTCGATGAAAGAAATCTGACCCACTCCATTTTAAATTCCCCTAGGTGAGGTTGTTCAGGAAAAGGTGTTGTCATAAGAAGACAGATTGAAAATCAGAGTTGTGTTCACTGCACTGGCAGCTTGAGTTTCACCCCAGCTGACTCCTACTCATATGCAGGAGGTCCCACCTTCGATTATGGGATGCTCTAAAGCTGAGCTGCTTTGCTCAGAGGGGACCGTGTTGCTGACACTCAAACTGGAGCAGGGAGGGGCAGCTGAATTGCAGAGGGGCAGCTGTCCCTGCTGACACTGCTCGTGACAGTAGGTATTTTATTTCTTTTTCTCTCACTCACAGGGAAGAAATCAAATATAGTAAATCCTGGCTCACAGTGGCAGACAGCTCCTACAGGAGAGGGCAAGGAGCACAAACAGTGTAAGAGGGGATGTTGTGAGGAATTGTAGCAGGATGGTGTCAATAATTGGAGAATTTAACAAATTGTTAATTGTTTATACACGCAATGTTTTTAATGTTACTTACCCAAAACACATTTTGCCTGAATATTTCTTTTCACGAGTCTTATTGTAGCAGTTCCAAAGAGTCTTTATGATCTATTTGCTCTCTGCCATAATGTGTGATGGTCTGGGGTAGTAATAGCAGTTTCCTGTTTTTTACAGAATGTGATAAGCTTCAGCCACAGAAGGATGAAGGAATTCTGTCAGGAGGGATTCAGTATCAAAACCGCAACTGAAATCTTAATTTTTTCTATTTCAAATTGCACACAAAGGGCACCTTTTCTGCTGGCTGGCTCACCTAGCTTGTGTGTAACAGGTGCTTCTATTTAAATTAGCATTCCTGAACTCTCGTTTTTCTTGGGCTTTTTTGTATCATAGCACTCATTCATTCCTATTTGTTACTTGAGAAGACTGGAGAGTAGACCAGACAAACCACATCTCCTCCTTGGGTTACAAAGCAGGTAACTCAGGGCCTGCTTTGCTCAGGATGCCTTCAGTTGTATCAGTTGCTGTTTTCCATCCTCATATCCAAAGACAGTGTTTTGTGCTCAGTTATCTCATCCAAGTATCTTATCCTCAGGTCTCTTATCAGTACGTGTTTCCCATGGGCAGGTGCATTTGCAGAGATCTTTGTTAATTTTTCCAACAGAAATAGTTTTATGGAGGGTAGAAGGACAAACACTGACTTCTTTCTGAACAGTGATTTAGTTATTAGCAAGTAAGAGCCAGCAGAGAAACTCAAGCAGAATGAGATTTTTGTGGGTACTGTGTCCCTTTCAATGTGAGATTATATTTTGATGTTTGGGAAAACCAAAGTGACACATGGAATAATCCTTAATTCTGCAATTATGACAGATATTGCTGAGCACACAGAGAGGAAACCAGCATATTTTAATGCACTTTTTTGGCTCTCTTGGAGGAAATCTGAAGGCCTGTGTGAGTGTGTCTGTCTCTGAGATGCTGTGATGATATACAGCCACCTTGCAGGTGTACTGAGTAGGCTTTAATTTAGTTAAATCAGGCAATCCTTTGGCAGGAAACTCTCTGCATAAATACCCTGAGGTGTTGGCAGATATGGTGAGTGCATGGTTGCATTTTCACATCTCTTGGTTGTGGTGCAGACACGCTCTTTATTGCAGTCAGTATGTTGCTTGCTCAGATATTTTGTATTGTGAAGTTTAAAAGGATGATCAAGAAAGTATTCTGCTGAGTTTCAGATGACTGGGATTACCATTTCAGATTGGGGTGTTGATGCATGTACTGCTTAGAAAAGAGTAAATGAAAGGTTTAGATTTCGCTGATCAGAGCTAGCTGAGTGATTTTTGATAAATCAGATAAAAATCTTCCCATTCAGGTGCTTGCAGCTCATCTCCTAAAGCCCTGTGGCACAATGCCCAGAACAGTCTTCAGTAGCACAGTGGAATCTCTGAATCCAGTGAGTGCCCTTTGCCTTAGCTAAGGCACTTGGGCAGTTATTTAAATAATTTCTATGGATTTGGGTGTCAGATCAAGTTTGCAGTTCTTGCCTTAAGCTCTCTGTTTACCCAGCTGGCAAAAAACGTGGAAGAGTGAGCTCCCTATTTTGAGCCTGAATTTCATGAGAGTGCTGAATGTAGAGGGAGAGCCTCATTTGGCAACAATCTCACTACATTCACCATCATCACCAATCTTCCTTAATTTAATTTAGCTGAACTATCAGCATCTGATGCACATTAATATAGGATGGAGATTTGAAGAGTCATTGATCTGAGGCAAATAGGAAATGATGGTTGATGCCTTGTGAGGCTTTTAGAAAAGGAGCTGGTATTTGCTGTCCCTTTGCTGCATCCCCAGTAAGCTTTGAATCATCCTGCAGTTCTGGGAATGAGTCTGGAACTGCAGTGTCCTCTGCTGTGGGTATTTCTGTGGGGAGAGGCACCTGTGCTGGAGCTCATGGACTTTATTTTACCAGTGCAATCGGAGAGAGAAAAGAGCCAAGAGGCTAAAAGTCAAAGACATGCTGATGCTTCTGGGAAGGAGGTGTTGGTAGCACAAGTAGTAATGCCATGTGTAACCAAACAGCAAAAAAGCCAGGAACAGGTTTTCTTCCCCAGAAAACAGGTTTCTGAGAGATTTCTGAAAAGGAGGTGGAAGTGTCAAACTCCCAGAACTGGAAAGAAAGGAGCAGGAACTGTGAAAGTTGTTTGGCTTTTTGCTTTCTAACTCCCTGTGTTTCATCCTAGTGATTTAATGGGCTGTTGAAGGTACGTGGGTGAGTTCTTGGAATCTAATCCACCTGTAAAAATCTCAACTGGTCCTGTCAGTGCTCATTAGCTGACATAGAGCTTCCTTCATTTCAGCCTTTCATCTCATGATAGAAGAGGTTTGCAGGTGGGGCCTCTGGGTAGGTTTCCTGTCCTGCCTTCTTGGGCACATGCTGAGCGTGACTCTTCCAAAAGCAGACTCAGTGTGAATCAGGCTCATGTGATGCTTGAACCTGAAATACATGAGCTATGGATCACAGACTTCTACTCTCCTGTGATTTTATTTTATATATAAAATATATGTGACTAGGCTTTCCTGTTGTCATGTGGTTTCAACCCAAATATTGTGCCACATTAGGCACAGAGTTTTAGTTGTGTACAGGGAATGATTCTAAAGCCGTGTGGCTGTGCACAAGTAACTGGTGACAGACCATTTAATGACACAGCCCATTGTGCTTTTCAGTGACTTATTCTGTGTCCATATGGTTTTTAATGCTGTAAATGTAGGCTTTCATGGCATTAAAAATCACATCACAATTTCTGGGCTTAGCTTTTCAACACTATAAAAGCTTCCTTATGTGAATAACTCATGGAGGGACTATTCATAGCAATAACTGCTTCTCCCAGCCCTAAGGATTTCTATTTTATTTTGCATAAACCTTGCCATACAGGCAGGACAGGGAGCATCTGTTCCACTAACATTATGGAATTCAACTTTTTATAGGAGATAATATTGAAACATTGGCATGAGGGTGGATGAGTTGGAGGTGCAAACAGCAGAGGGGCTTCAGGGCAGAAATGTATGGCTCTTTCTTACTCCAGGATCATACTTACCTGGGATTGCTGTTACAATTTTTTCTTCTTAGAAGGGGTAATTGGAGGTGAATTTTAGTTCCTGTTTAAAAAGCATCAAACTGTACTGTTCCTTCTGCAAAAACTTTAGACTGTTTTTCAACCCTTGTTAAAAACACAGGGTTTGGCAGTCAGGCAGGCTGGGTTTCAGGATTTGCTATGACTAAATTCCTGGTACTGTTTTGAGTATTGGAGCCTGGCAGTTATCTGTAGCTGTCTGACAAACACTTGCTTGTCTTCAACTGTTCTCACAGGCAGCTTTGCTTGATTTCCGTGAGGGTTTTTTTGGCAGCCACTTAGATCTAAGAATACATTATCAGTCTCCATCCAGACCCCCATAACTTGTAAGCCAGGCTGTACCCAGGCTATCTGGAGGGAGCACAAGGGAGAATCTCTTTTGTGGGCTGTGGAGCAGCAGAGATGATCCAGGGCTGTGGCAAGTGGTTTGGTGGCTATGGTTGCCTCTGCTCCTTTGTGAGAGCATCCTTAGCACTTCATCAGCTTGGATCCAGCACAGCCATAAAGTTGGTGGAAGGTAGAAAATGACTTGCCAAGGCAAAGCTGCTTTCTGTGCTGAGAATATGAACACAAAGACCTTGCTGGGGAAGGCAAAGGTTTGAAACTCATCCCTCTGTCCCCAGCCATGCTTTGGCTGGTTTGGCCCACCTCTGCCCAATCCTTGCTGCAGCAGAGGCCAGAGATGTCTCTGGCAGAGCCTCTCTGTGTCCTGCCCTTCCCAAACTGCGTTTGTCAGGTTTTATGGAGGCCTTTCACCTCTGTGTCTAGCAGCTTTGGCCATGGCAAGAAAGTATGTGTTAAATTCTCAGCACAGAGCAAAGAATGTAAAACCAGGAGGTTTAACCTCGGGGTGTGTCTCCCAGGCATGCCCCAAGCCCAGGTGTCTCTCTGTATGTGGTATAATATTCATCCCACTGCAGCAAGGCAGCCAAGCCACGTGGCTTGGCAATCGGACATGCAGGCGGATCATTCTTTGACATGTTTAGAGAGGCACACCTACCAGGCAGCATGTTTGCCCACATTTGAAAGAATCTTGATTGAAACAAGAGGGATTACAACATTCAGTGTTCAGTCTCAGGCTGCAGGAGTGATTTCAATTAATTAAATGGCATCAGGACAAGTTTGGGAGTTGTGTAAGAACGTAAAATCGAATATAAAGGAGTCATGGAAAGGCATCTCAGCTCGGCTGTGAAATGAGGGAGGCACCTTTACTGCCCTGTTCTGTTGTGCATTTGGTGCTCAGGATTTAGAGAAGTGCCATTTTATGTAGTGGCAATCAATTAGACAAATATTGCATTAATTTAAAAGTATTTCCACAGTCTGAGGGATTCCTCTTGGGGATTTCTGATGGATCTGGGTTCCAAAGTCCTTCCACTGACACACACAATTCTTCATGCTGGCTGGTGGGATTGTAATTGTGTCTTCTCGTTCTCCACATTATTGGTCTATAAGTGCTTCTATTTCCACTAGTGAGGGAATAAATTTTTTTTTAATGTCATAGGTCTTTCTGTTTCAGTTTCTTTACCACAGATTATGGGACATCAGAAAGAATGGCTTGTTTTTCTTTTATTTTCTTACACATGGCTTTATACTAAAGTCCCCAAACTTCTCTAGTACAGTTTTACACATAGAAAATCTGAAAGATGTCCAGCCTGGATTTTTACATGGAATGGTTGTTCTAAAAACCTGAGTTATGATTTTTTTTTTATTTGCTTATTTACATGTGTACATGTGCACAGTTACAGGTACAGGCAGCTGGAAATTGGTAACCAGTAAATCTGGTAGCAAATCAAATGTCACAGCCAAATCAAAATACAGTCCCTGGCCACAACTGAAGTTATAACACACATTTCTATAAAAACTAATACATGCATGGCAAAGACCAGCTATACTTAAGTAGAGGCAAAAAAAAAACCCCAACCCAGAATAGTTTGCGTTCTTTTGAATTTTAAAATATTGGAGAATAAAAGTGGCAGAGACTGTGCAAGTCAGATATGAACAGCTTGCTCTAGAAGTTACTCTGAGGCTGGAAGTACATGAGCAGATATGGAGAGTGAATTGTTAACTCTCTTGGAGTCCAGGTAATATTCACTGGAAGTCTCTCTATTGATTTTTATTGGGATTTAGATCAAGACTTTTGCTTGAGAGTGAAATGAGAGATGGAATCAATCACAAACCATTTCTTCTCTTCCAAAATACAGCTTCACTAAATAACAACAATAATTAAACAAATCAGCTCACTGTGGCTCGTTCCATCAGTTTTGTAGATGTGGAGCATGCATTTTAGTATTGCTAAGGTGGTGTAGTATTCTATTTTACATTTTGCCACTATTTTTTTTGTATAAAATTTAAGAGGTTTCTTAGATATTCATAGCATGATAGAGTAAGTCATAAATCATTGCTGTGTGGTAGGTAGGAAATGTCCCCAGGATTCACAGAAAGGGGAGCAGAATCAGAGGAAAATAAAATTGTGGAGCTGGGGTGCTCTTTAATTTCCCTTGTTTTTATATCCTATACCATTATTTCAGTTGAACATTTACGATATTTTGTGATCATAACTCATGAGTAATTGCTGGGTTTATTATCGTATTATGTACAATGGGAGTCTGATTCTTGCTTCATAAATAGATACAAATCAAGAGTTAGTTGAGGTATTAATTTTTCATATGTGTATATAAATGAGAAAAGAAATCAAAATTTATGAAGCAGAATTACCAGTCTAAATTTATTGCAGCTTATTGAATCTGTAGTCTCTAATGTCCCTGGCTTCTGGAATCACATTACTTTTTAAAAGCTTTAATTTTCTTTCTTTAAAAAAAATGAAACAAAAATAAAAGTGCTTTTTTTTCTCCCCTTGGAATGTATAGCCCCTTAGAGTGGAGAAAAATATTGGAAAGACTTAATGTTTCAAAAGAAGAAAACATAGAAATCCTGACATTTATAGGTTTAAATATACACATATAAATATAACCCTGACACTTTCAGGGTTGAGCTGGTGATTTTTTGAGGCATTTGAAACCAGTCTTAGTGCTGAATACAGCGTGTGCACACAAATGTTGTGTTCATCACAGTAGGACCATATGCATTAAAATGGCTGTATAGGACTGTTTTTTGTTTAATCCTGGGACATGTCCATGGAAAACCAGGCAGCTAAGCCAGAAGCTGGCTTCATAATCAGGGCTGCATTACACAGGCTCCACATGCACAGCTTTAGGCACAGTTCTTTGACAATTTTGGCTCTTGGTCTGGGTTGTGCAATGCTCAAGCAAAGGTGGCTGAGCTGCCTGTGATGCCAATCAATGAATGAGTTAAAATTGGATTGGCTTGTGAGACATCTACGTCTAATCCAGTGTTTTGGTAGCTCTGCTGTGGCCATATCAAGTCCACTTATAACAACACAGCTATTGAAATGCTGGGTTATATTTACATTCAAGAGGGGAACGGTTTGTTGGTGTTGCTGTACCTAACTCAAGAGTGTGAGATCCAGCATTTGTGCCAGGGGATCTGAAACACCCTGAGCAAAACAAGGTGCTTGGGAGCATGTTCAACTTGGTCACACTCTGGTGTTATGGCCAGCAGAAGCCACAGCTCTCAGAAGTGACAGTCTTCCCTTATGCATGGAGTAGATAAACAGCCTAAGAACCCAAGCCTAGATTAGTTACATTGACTTATTATTACATTCACTTATCCCTGTGAATCCCAGAGGGAATTTTTTTTAAGAACTGTTTGACAAGGTCAGTTTGGAAATCACAGAAGAGCCCACCCTCAGCTTTAGGAGAATGGCTGGGGAGGTTTTTAGGCCTGTTCACAGGAGTGAGGGTGGACCTGGCATCCTCAGCCAGAAAGGGTAAGGACCATATTAGAGACAAGGCACGAAGATCCCCTGGGAGTAGGACTGGAGCACAGGGAAGTGAAAATAGCATATGTTACTGAAATGGGTATGTATTATAGATGCTCATGTAAGAAAGAGGGTTTCATGGCATTTCAATGAAATTCCCTTGTTTCTGTCTGCAGCACAGACCTGTGCATTGCAGCCTTGCACTGGTGGGGACAACTGGGAAGCACAGGTGCCCCATGAAGTAAGGTCAAATGAGAATCAGTTTCACTATCCAAGCGGGATGAAATGTATAGAAGATGGAAAGCAGATGAGATCTGAAAGATCCCTTAAGCAAGACAGGTTGTCTTCAGGAAAAACCAAATAAACAAATTCGTGATTAGCCATGATTAGCCACATTTCAGACTAGAGTCATCTCGTGTGTTACCATCATGATAAGCATGTGCTTTTCCCATGAATTTCTGTGGCACGTTCCGTTTTGCACGTTATCTGCAAGCTGGCCTCTCACGAAGCCAAATATTTGAGCAGGAGTCATCTCCATGGAGCTGGAGGGATCAGATCAGCAGCCCAAGAGCGAGTGGGGGCAGCTGAGTCAATGGCAGAGGCTGACCCCAGCAGCCTGCCAGGAATGGGCAGCTCCGCATTCCAGCTCGGCGCGGTGGGAACGCCGCCAGCCCCCGCTGCCCAGGAAAAGTCATGAATTAATGCATGTCTCTGCCGAGGAACAGGGATCTGCTGGGGCCTCTTGGGAGGGAAGGGAATGCACTGGTTTGTGCTTCTGTCCCCCAGTCAAAGAGCAACTTTTAACCCTGGGGAGCGTATAAATACTGAGTTTGTAAACCAGGATGTGTAGGTTGTTATTTTGGTCTACATCTCATTATGGATAATGCTCTACATATTTGATGTAAATGGTACAATGGGTCTGGCTCCAAAAGAAGCGTGTAGCTCAAGGGATAAATTGCATCTCTGTTCTCAGGGGAGTAAGAGATGCTGCTCTGGTTAAGTCTAATGCAAGTTAATTTCTGCAGAGCCCAGTGTATTCTGCTGCTGATGTCTTGCCTTTGTTGGGTTTTGTTTCACATGATTAATTAACCATGCTGCTGCTTCCAAGCACCTGAGACCCCTTTGAAGTTGCAGTTTGATCAATTGGTATGTGTTGTGCTACAGGTATAAACAACCTCAGTGCATTAAACTGACACTTTAAGTAGTTCTGCAGCCCAAAAACTTTCCTCGGAAGAAGTTCTCCCTGCTGAATCATGACTTCATGTTCTAGCAAAGTCTCTACCACCAAATGTTGGCTTTGGTCTTTAAAAATGCCTGTTGCTCTAAGCAAAGGTATTACCACTTTTAAGATACAAAACATGCATTGCCACATGTTTAAGGCAGTTGTATTGGCAAATACAACTCTCCAGAGAGAAGAGAACTGCAGCCTGTAAGGGATCTATACAGTGACTAATAATCTGCTGTGGAAGAGCTTATTGTGAGGGCTATCTGGTTATTTTTTCTCTGCAAAGTGCTCAGTATTTGTGATGGTGTAGCTGATCTGTGACAGTGCTGCAGAGCTGAGTGGACATGTTTGTATTTGATGCCAGTTCTCCTGGGATTTGCAGAAATCTGGCTCTGTGCTTTGAGCCATCTGACCTTCCCCTCCTTTGGCAGAGCCAGCTCACTGGTGGGTGCTCCCACCAGGGAAAGTGATGGTGTGAGCACATTATTCTCCTGCTTCTTCTTCCTCAGCAAACCTGGGAGCAGGAGCACCACGAGCACCAGGATGCAGGAGGGAAGGAAGAGATTTTTTAACAGAGTCTGGTAATCCCCACAGGAATACAGAAGGACATAGCAACATCTCCATTTTCAGGAATGAAATCCCACAAGGACAGCACCTGGCTCCCAGCAAGGTCCCGTCCCACTAGTGATGTCATCAAAACCACAAATCTTCTGCCCATGCAATTGCATGATTATTGTCCTGAATTGAATTAGTCCTGAATCAAATCTTGTTCACCAGGTGCTTCAGTCCTTGGCTAAAGGTTTTAGACCTGCCTGAAGGGCTGCTGGGAGAGCCCAGAGCTGAGTAAAGGAAGGATGAAGTGGCTGTGGATGACTGTGAATACTGAGGCGTTTCCTGCACCCTTCACTTCATATATATCGGTGGCAGACAGTTTCTCTGTGTTCAGCACACATTTCTCCTTTCTTAATTTAATTGAGATAAATCCCCTGTGTCAGCCAAACCAAAGGGCTCCAAGTGTGAGAGAAGAAACCAGTATAGGGAAGAGGAGGAGGACAGGAAGGCAGTCAAGGGAAAGGACTGAGCCAGTTTTCCTTGATCACATTGTGGCACGTGGCTGGGAATCACAGGGTCCCCGGCTGTGTGTCCTCCCATCTCCAGCAGCCATCCACATGTCTGTCACACTCTGACAGTGGATCTGCAGCAACTGTTGCTTCAGCAGCTGCTGGCACGTACTTATCATCAGGGGTGTTGAAAACAGAGCCAGAGCAAAATGTCATTAAGACTCCTGCTCTGGACACCAACAAGAGAAAAATGGAAAAGTAGCAATATGGGATGCATGTATCTTTAAGTGCAGGGTTTGGGATATTTTCTTTTGGATTTTGATTGATTTCAGGTAACAACCAAAGGAATGAAACAAAATACAGTTCCAATGTGTTCTGTTGTTCCTGCATGGTTTTATTTCTACCTATTTCTTGCACTCTGCCACAGTATGAAAGTGTGCAGTGCCTGGGAACATACTATTCGGTACAAAATATCAAACCCAGTGCAAAACAACAACTAAATAAACTATTTAGTGCAATACAACAGTTGGGAGCCTTGTTACTGCTGGTGGGACACAGGGCTTGGGGAACAAGGTCACTGATTGGTGCTGTTGTGTCTCAGCAATGACAGAGTTACATAATTATGTCCTTTGGGGATCCTTTTTCCTTTTGCATATTGCTGAGGGACTCCCACAGATTGGGCCTTGTTTACCTTGGCCATTTCAGTGCAGGGCAGGCTCGGGTTGATACCCGTTTGTTTCTGCAGCTCTCGCCTCCTCCCGTGGCCAGCTGTGCCCCCTGCCCAGCTCTGATTATTTTCCTTCACACTAAATAGTTTTGATTCACCATCAGAGCCCTTTATTTTCACTGTGCCTTTGTTTACTGAGGTGAAGCAATGCACTCAGAGCCCAGAGTAACAAAAATAATTGCAGTTTTGGGGAAACTCTTCCAACAGCCCCTGAGATCTCAAGCTTCCTGCTCTGCCTGCTTGGTACCAGTGGTACCAGCACACCCAGCTCCCATCTTGTCTTGGTTTAAACCCACAGCCACTGTTGCTGCTACTGCACTTGAATGGAAATCAGTGCCTTCTCCAAAAACTGTTTGCTGGTTGCAAAGTTTCAGTTTGTGCTGGGAAGTTACTTTCATACAAACTCCAGGACTTTGTGGGGTGGCAGAACTCGACACACTCTGTGTTTGGAATAGGGCTGAGCGCTCTTTTGGCATCACTGAGGTGGACAGGGCTGAGTCAAATGCTATCACAAATCCCACACTTGGCTCTACATAGTGTGAATACCTTGGACAGAAGCTCTGCAAGGCCAGTGGCCAGCCACGTGATAGTCCAGAGATCTCAGCTGGCCTGGGCTGGTGTTCAGCTTGTACCAGCCACTGACACAGCTGAGTTGTTCCAAGCTGGATTCTGGTCAAGTTCTACAGAACTTCAGGGATGCTTCATACTCAATCCTGTATCAAGAAAAAGTATCACTACCAGCTGCCCTCTCCAAAAGAGTGACTGAATTGCTGTTACAGTGGTGAAACTTCAGCAGACTACATCTGTTTTATCAGTGCAATAGATAGGATTTTTTTTTTAAGAGATAAAAAGGCTTCTTTTGGCCACAGCTTTACAGTGTAATGGAACAAGTGGTGCAAATGAACTGCTGAAGCCCTTTGTTCTTCCAAGAGCCCATAAGGATAAATCTTAGGGAAACTTATGGAGAGCCATGACCATTATTCTCTACCATCCTGTCTTCTCTTGCAAGGAGAACATTGCAAAAATTCCTGATATTCTTTGCAGTCAATCTGGAAGCTCATGGTTGATAGGAGTTAAGGATCTCATGCTGTCTCTGCAGTATCATCTACTTTTCTGGGGGTATCAAGAACACACCTCAGAAAACACAGGCTCAGGAAAGCAAAGGATGTCGTTTTCTTGGCAAGTGCAGTCTCCTAATCTTATGTCCTCTGAGTCTGGACTGGAAGGACTAGAAACCAGTCCCCTTTTCTAACTAGTTTTTGCAAGACCTGGCTCAGCTCACGTGCTGTCAGCCACCAACCCTTGTCTAGGTGGCTCTTTACCACCTGACTGATCCATTTGTGTTGAGCAGCAGCAGCAAACTCCCAGCACGACATACATTTTCACCAGTGTTCCATAAACTGGGGTAATGTATAGAGGTTATTACTTGCAGAAGTGCCTGAGAGCTTGTCAGTGTTTGTGGAGGCAGATTCAATCTAAATGGCTTCCTGAGCAGGAGCCCTGGGTATCTCAGGGATAGCAGACACTGAGATAGCAATGCACTTGTCCCAGGGCTGCCAGTGCTTCGAGGAACAGCTTGCAGCACTTCCATGCTTTAACAATTGAAAGCAACCAGTTTTCCACTGCAACAGTTACTTGTTACAAGGAGAAAACAACTCATAATTTATTTTCAGGAATGAGGTCAAAACAGTGCAGCTTGGGAGGGACGTGAGGGGTGCAGCAGGTTGGTGATGAGATAAAAAGCTAAAAAGCCTTTCCCTGCCAGGTTAAATCCAGCTTCGATCAGCAGTGACTGAAATCTTTTCTCATTTGACAGTTGTTCCCCGTGGCCTTTGCAGGGTTGGCTTTGCTCCCTGACATCTGAGTCAGTACTTGCATAACCAGCCCCCTGCTCAGGCCTGCACAGGGCTGGCAGGTTGGCAGGGAAGCATCCGCTGGCCTTGCTGGGATCACACGTGTCCTGTGAAGAGACCTTCTGCTCTTCAGAAGGGTTCAGGTTGAATGTACTTTCTTCCAGTTTTGAAGCCCTGACCCCTGCCTGTTTCCAGCTGTCTCAGTGGGCAGGATGGAGCTTGTAGGAATCATCTGCTCCAAGCTGAAGGGCAGCATTTGGGTGGCTCTGCCAGGGCTGTCGCAGCAGCCTCACCAATTGCTCCATCTGGTCCTGGCTGGTGGAGTCATCCCTTCCCCGGGAGATCTGGTCCTGCCCTCAGGTCCCTTCCTCACAGCCTCCTCTGAAGCCCCTCTGCTGTGTGCACAGATTCTCACAGGATTAAAGCCTTAACTAGAAGAGCTTACAAGTCTTCTGTGCATTTCCTTTCCTTGACCACTACAGAGATACCGAAGACAACAGGGCAGGCAGTCGGACCTCTGCCCACAGGCTGCCCTCTAATGCAGAGCTTTGTGAGTCATCAGTGTGGCTTTCTTACTCATCCATCTCGGGTGGGAAACACTGGGAGCAGATACTTAAGAGCTGTCTGTCCATGCTTCTTTTCTCTGGCAGGTCAGAACTGCTCCTGCAATTGCTCCCCTTTTAGTATATTAACATTCATATTGCAGACTTTGTCTGCCTCTCTCCTGCCCAAGGTTCTGGATACTGCGTTGTCCCTAGTCAGAGAGGCAGCAAACCTCAAGGAAGAGCCTCTGCAAATGTACCTGCTTGGAGATGTGCCAGGTTTTATCCTGATGCAAACGAAACACCAAACAGTCTGTTGACCTTTTGTGATTTTTATGGCTGCTGGCTTTGCCTGGCTTCTGCAGCTTCCAGTGTGCCAGTCCTCTGGGTTTGCACCTGGATGTCTGTGAGCGGGCATGGCTCAGCCTTTGTGAGTCCAGGGATTGAAGTGATGCTCTAAAATCCCTACCCTACTTTGGAGTATTAACTTGAGTGGGAAATGAGGCTGGGTTGGTATGTCAGTGTGAACTGCCTGCCCACAGCTGATACTGATGTGCAGGAATGGGATCCAAGTCTCTGGAGACACCTGCAAAAGATGAGAGCTGGAGTGATGGGGAGGAGCAGAATGAAACGGCAGGGGTAGATCTGCTGAAATACATCACATTTCCCACTGAGCCAGGGGAATCTCTGGCATGGAGGTGTCCTGTGCTCCAACAAGCCTGCTGTTGATGTATTCATTCTCAACATACCAAGTCCTTTTGGCTCCTATGTTTTCATTTGCTTTATAGCAGGATGACAGCTCTGGGGAGTAGAAGAAGCCAGGAGAGTGATTTTATCATGTGCTGGAGGCAAGCTGTAATAGTGACCTGGGATGGGCTGTGGGGTGAAGCTGGGGTTGGATGACAGGGGAAGGGAAGGATTTCTTGGAGATGCAAACTGCCTGACTAGCCCTTGGAAAAACTTGCTCTGCCAAAGGGCTCTCAGGCTCTTTCCTGCCAGAGGTTTGCAGCACCACAGGGCTGGGTGTTGAGAGGAGGAATCAGCTGTAACCTGTTGGGCAGCCAAGCAAAGAAAGCCACCCTGTGCCTGCTTTTGGGGGCTGGTCTTGCAGGCACTCTGTTGACTTGGCAAGTGGAGGAGATAGGTCTAAATCAGCCTGCATGTTGAAGATGAAATTGCAAGAAAAAAACAAACGTGTGAGGAATTCCTCTAACTTATTCTCGTAGCGTCAGTCTGTACTGGTCCTGAAATGGAGAGTCAGATATGACATTTTAGCAGGAAACATGGAGGGGAGAGGAGATGGTTGGTCTGAAGAAGAAGGGGGCAGATCAGGAGTGAAGAAAGCCTACATGGCTGGGAAGGCACAGGCCAGCCCTGTGCCCTGTAGTTGGTGCAGAAATATCAGAAATGTTGTGGACAATAGAAGCACTTGGCAACAGAGATATGAAATCACACCAGGTGTTGGTTGATCCAATGCAATGGACATCACTGAGATGTTTCCCCTCCCATGAGTTGGAATTTTATTCATGGGCAGGTAAGAAGAATAAGATGGTGGAGTTTAACTTGATAGGATCATTGGACATCCCAAGCTGAGTTTTTGTTCATTCCATGTAACTGATATTTATCCAGGTATGAGCTTGAAATTCCCTTTAGGTTTATGTTAACAAAGTAGGGATTAATTTCTGGCTGGACTCCTTAAGTAGGATAATCCCAAGTGTTCATGGCTCTCTTGGGCAGGTAGCACGCTTGCTAAGCCTGTTTGACTTCACAGCTGTGGCAACACCAGCATCTAAAACTCTGTAGACATATCTTCTGGTAACCCTTGGACAGCTTCTTGAAGTACTTCCTGGCTCCATGCTGAAGTTTAAATGTACAGATGTGATATTGCTGCTCCTCAGCCTCGTTTCATGGCTGGGTATCATAACTTTATTGGTACCAGTACTTTATTGATAAGTATTTTATTGGTATCAGTACTTTATTGGTAAGAGTGTGGAGAGTCACAGCAAGAGGACAGGGCTTAATTTGATTCTAAATCTTACCCAGTTTCTGTGCTGGGAAAAGAAAATAAGATGGTAACTGATTCCTCATGTATGGGCAGCATGGACTTGCCAGTGGTTGATAAGTACATCCCAGTTCAGGGCTTTGATATAGTTGTGGGTTTGGTGCATGGCTATGCAGCTGTCTTCTCCCTTTTTCCCTCCCTTGTGTCCTCAACCAGATCCTAGATGGACAGCTCTGTCCCACAGGAGAACTTGGGCCATGGTTTCCTGTACACTACCAGGGGTAAAAAACAGCAGTGCCACTGTACAAAGTGATTCTGCTTCACTCCTGGCCCCTTTCCCACTGCTGCCTACCTGTGCCAAGAGGAGTGTTTGTACTGCACTGGAAACCAGTCTGGTTTAGAACTAACCAGAAGGACGGAGGCCTGAGGTTCTTTGTCATCCACATCACCTTGAGATCTAATTGTGAAACGCAGAAGAAAGCTGGTGCTGCATGGATCATTTCAAGGGAAGGGGAGGGAATTTCTGTACCAGCTGGTGTCTAGAGAAAGCAGCAATTTACTGCACTAATGTTCTGCTAAAAGCACTATCCAGTACCAGCTAAGGCAATGGAAATTATACTAGCAAGTGGCATAAGGAGCAGGAGCAGTCCCACAGCAATTTATTTTCAATCAAACAAGAGCCATGAAGTCATTAGTTATTTCTTCAGACGGCTTTGGTAGGTGTGCTAGGGAGCACTGAGTTGTCTCTGCCATGCCATATGTGCACAAAAAGATTAATTCCCAGGTTAGCAAGAGAGGAATTATGATGAGGCACAGGTCTGACTCAGACACAGTGGGAAGAGGCAAATGCCACCGGCTGAAGCAGTGCTTGGACTCTTGCTGAATTTTGAAAAGAGCTAGAAGGAGAGATTTTTCTTTCTATTTAATAAAAGAAGAAAAGAAGGTTTTTAAAAATTAGTATCAGAAGCAAAGAAATGTCAAATTATGGCTTCTTTCTTTAGCTACAGCTTTCCTGAGGATTTGGAGTACTTTGCAAATATTTAATTACTTGCAGCTCAGTGCCCTTGTAAACATTGCAGAAAATAAACAAAATTAAACTGTGCTGTGAGACTGGCATTCCAGCTGTACCTCTGGTGCTATTACTGGCACCTCTGGAGCTATCCTATTCATTGCAAGAGTAGGAACCTGAGGCTAACATAAACCAATGAATTAAATAGAGAACAGGTCCTGGGGCCTGAGTCCTGAAGTGTCTGCTCTGATAGCTTTATATCCTGCTATTCCCAACCTTGGGAAGCATCACAGTGTGATCACAGCCTTTAGCTGCATGCACATACAGTGCACGTTCCCCTGGCACCAGCCCTGGAGCTGTCCTGCCTACCCTGCAAATAGATGCCCTACTGGTCTTTATGTGCATTAATATTCTGTCTCTTGCTGTTACACTGTGCAGATGAAATCACCCACAGGGATTTCAGTGGGGTTCTGCATACTCTGATTTAGACTGTTCTTTTCATCAACTTGCACCTCTAATGGCATATTTGTAAAATGTTTGGAGCTTTTTTTCAATTCCACAGGGTGTTCCTCTGCTTTAGTGTGTTACAGAAATAAGGTACGTGGTTATGGTGCTGTTTTATTGCAAGCAAATCTTTGCCTCAATTACCTCATTTTTTAAAATTTACACTGGATGAACATATAATAAATCATAGGTGAAGCAACAACCTACCCTGTTCTGCAACCCCTCAAGCAGCTGCTTTCAAAAAGCTGACGTTTATTGCAGTGATTAAATATGAAATCCCTAAATGTGAAATTAAGCATCAGAGCAAGTACTAATTGCTTCCAAACTTGTCTTTATATACTGTGCATGCAGCATTCCTCCTCCCACCTTTCCCCCCTAATTTTTCTCCTCTTTTCCTTTGTTTGTCAAAATGCAAACCCTTCAGGGCCAGGGCTCTGTTTCCCTGTCTGTCCATGAAGAACTCTGAACGCAGCAAAGAAGAAGCAGAACAGGAGCAGTGATGAAGGTGGCTGTGCTTTGGGAGCTTTGCTGTGCAAAGCCAGGGAGAGAGGCAGAAAGCAGTTCTAGCAGCCTCTGGCAGAGGGCAGGGTAATGGAGGGACAGACAGTGCTGGCCACCAAAGTGTCTCCAAAGACGGGCAACTTGCAGCTTTCTGTAATGGCAGGGGAGCATTTAGCTCAGCTTGGCTCAAAACAGGAGAAAGCTTGGATAGGACAATAGAGGCTAATGTGGAAAGCGCTGTTAAATGCCCGCCTGAGCAGCCAGCCTCTTTGCTAAAACAGAAAACAAAAGTTATTTCATTAAGGGCTCTGAACACAAAGTACTCAGTGAAAGTTTAAATGCCAGGTGGTGTATTAAGTAAATAAAGGCGTCCCGCTGTAGGCATTGTTCCTCCCAGCAGCCGGCTGTAACCAGCAGCGGTACCGGGGCCATGTGAGCCCCTGCCATGTGCTGGGGGCTGTGCTGGCCGGGGCGCTGGGAAGGCAGCGGGGACTTTGCCTCCAGCAGCTCCCGGCACACCGGTAAGGGCCAGCTCGGCACGTGGCTCGCTCGCCTGGCTTGGCTTTCGCTCATCACTCATCTGGTTCGGATCAGAAGCGCGGGGTTTGCACAGTCTCTGACAAGAGACTTTGCCATGTGTCTCTGCAGCGCGGTTTGAACGAAGAGGAGCGATTGATTTTCATTTTAGTGACTTTTTAGATGGGTATCGCAGCGCTGCACAGTTAGCTTTTGTTCTAGCCCAGCGGTCGTGCCCAGGCAGCGGCTGCGGGATGTCACATCCCATTAGCGGCAGGCCCGGCTATGTGTGCAGCAGGAGCCCTTCGGGAGGTGGCCCTCCTCAACTCCCCCTGCTCTGCAGGAGACGGGAATTGCCTGGCCAAAGTGAAAAGCTGATACCTGCAAACTTCTTGACCCCGTGCTCTGTGGGTGATGGATGCACAGGAGGGTGAAGCATTCTTTGCTCGTGCGTGTGTTTCTCCTGGAGATTCCTGCTCAAACCTCCTTCTCCTGGTGTTGGAACCCAGGGCACAGGGAATATTTCTCTGCCTGTCCTGAGAAGTCCTGACCCCCAGGGGAACACTGCGTTTAGCCTTCATCCATGGAGAAAGCTTCCAGGACTTTGGGATGAATTGGAATCTCTAAGTATGTGAAATAGATAGTAGTATAGTTTATCACGGGGTGAAAAACTTAAGAGTTCTGGGTTTTTAGTATGGAGGTAGATAGGAGACAAGATGGAAGATTTTGGGTGTTGTCTGATCTCTTTCTTGTTCTTCTACTCCATTTTCTGCAGTGTTGGTGGCACAGGGTGATTGGTTAGAAAGAGCCGCAATGCAGATGTTGTGTGGACAGACAAATAATTAGTTATTGGTAGAAAGGTAGAAATAAAATATGTTCTAAGAGATAATTGGACAAAATAGCTTTAAAAGACCTTGAATCTGTGTGTCTTGCGACTTTTGATGCCTTCTCTTTGTATGTTAAGTCTGAGATGTAGACAGTGTGCTGAACTTCTGATAAGAGAAAAATAAACAACAACCTGAAGACCAAAAAAACCAGAAGTCCTGTCCATCTCTCATTCCTGGCACAGAACTTTTTAGGGGTCTCCCCATCAGAGGTTTCCACGTCCTGATTCTACAGGATGTTCCCCCATCAGGCTGTTACCTGCTGAGGATCTCTGTTAGTCCTTTTCTCCTCTCACTGGCACTCGTGCTGGCAAGGTACACGTTGTCTGTGTTTCTGACTCTGTCTTGGCCGCAGCCATCTGGTGTCTGGCGAAGTCTTGGTGCTGAGTCTCTCAGTATAATTACTGTGCCGAGTTAATTATTCGTGCCAGCCCAGGCACTTATTCAGTGACTACCTCAACCATTACAAGGACCTCTTCATTCATCACCTGTCAGGCTGTCGAACAGCAATGGAATGTGCATTTGGCCGGCTCAAAAAAAAGCCATTCTTTGCCGTGGAGCTTGTGAGTGATCCTCCTTTCTTTGCTCTGAATTATTTGGCCGTGGTCTTTTCTCCAATATTTGCAAGACAAAGGAGAAGCACTGGCAGAAAATTAGTAGTTAGAAGCCAGGCTGGAACCTTGCTGCCAATGAGAACTAGAAAAAGCCCATTGGGAGGGATGCTCTCCACCAGGATTTCTGATCTTGGATCTCATGTGTTTATTGCTTTATGAGCTAACATAATGTGTCAAGTCTCTCTAGATTTGACAAGTACATTTAACAAATGTAAGATAACCAAGGTGTGGTTTTGGGCAAGGTGGAAGACCCTCTGTCTAATAATCGTTGCAGGAGAGATCTTCAGTAAACTCCTTTAAGGATACAGCATCATCTTTTTTAAAGGATACAGCCAAGAGTTCCTCCTGATCAGCCTTTCCTCATAAAGGGGCCTTGAGATCTTCAGAAAGAAGAACAATTCTCAAAATTTTGCTAATTAAACTCTTCAGCTCCTGATTTTCTCAGTTTTATGAGGAAAGGGTGTTACATTGCAGATTCCACAGATACAAGTGTAGTTTTGGCACATGAATAGACCACAAGTGGAGTAGAACAGGCTGAACTCCGGATACCAGTGGGGTTTTGTCTTTGGTTTTACAAAGTGAAATAGCACCTGAAGCAAAAGCTGGAGCTTTCAGGGTTGGTCAGGTATTTCTATGGCTGAGACCACTTAAGAAGTGGTTTCCTTTACTATGTTTAAACTACTATAAATAAATTAGATTTTTTAGATTTAAATTACAAAATTATACATTTTCCTGTGAAATTTTCAGATACCATATGATATTTTAATTACTTAAGAGGTGTATTTTTCTCTTCCTCTGATTCATGAAAGTATCAGAAATGTGTTTTTGTAAACAGGTAAGCTTCCCATTGAGTGGTGTCCCCACTACATGGAAAGCCATGGAGCTGTTTCAGTAAGATTGAAACAAATGCCTTTGCTAATGCAGCTGGGATAGATCCTGCTCAGCTGGAACCAGGGAGCTTGGAAGGGCTGGGAGACCTGGCCATTATATGGGTGATGCAGTGTCAATCACAGATAAAGGCTATAGGGTTCAAAACTAGGACCTCTAATTCTTTTATGGTGGGAGGCACCTGAACTGGTGTGTAAGTGACAATGTTAGATAAAAACAGGAAATTTCCTGGGCAGTATCCATGCTATTTTTTGTTACAATAACTCTTCAGATTTACTCTTCAGACTTCATTTATTATTTTTTAAACTAACGGGTATTTTACAACATTTAGTGCCAATGTCATCAGTACTGTTTGGATGGAAATGGGTAGTAGCCATTTACCTGCTGATGGGTTCAGAGCCTTACTGCCATTAAATGGCATTAAACCTCATTTCACATAATTTGCATTGATTTGCTTATGTGTCAGAATTAACATGGAATTGTGTGTGAATCAGCTTAATGAACCAGCAGCTCAACTCAGATTCACTTGTGCTGCAGGGTACTTAAAATTCAGCAGCCACAGCCTGCCCCTTCTCTGTTGCACTGCCAGCTGAGAATGCAAATGAAAGGACAGTGTTGTCCTGGGAAAGAGTCAGGACAAAAAGTGTCACATGGAGACACTGCAAATGGAAATTCCTTTTGGTGTTTTTTTTTTTTTTGGTTGGTTTTTTGTTTTGTTTTGGTTTTGGAGTTTTTTGGGGTTTTTTTATTTTTTGCTAAGAAGTTTCACTCTAAATGGTAAATGAATATTTCCTGATATATATAAACTTGAAAAACTGTTTTAGCCACAGCTTTATTTGTTTAATCAGGTACAGGATGAGAGAATATTGAAGTGTGATTTGTACAGAAAGTGCAAAGAGTGATTTCATTTTCATGGCCAGTAACTCTCTCCAGTTTCAGCAACTTAAGTACACAAATGTAAAAGTTTAAGGGTAGGCTGCTGGCTCCAGCCTTAGGGCCCTTAATGGGGAGTGTGACTCTATTACTGTCCCCCTGAAGGCAAACCTCTGTAAAGGAGTGTTAGCACATCCCTGAAATCCCTTCCAGCATCCTATGGGGGCAGGTGACTCCAAGGGTTCATGGGGGCAGCAGCTGTTTTTCTTTCTGGAAAAGGGTTCATGAAAAGGAAGGCTTTGGCAGGAATCACTGGGCTGTGAGCATCCTGCCTCCCAGAAACCACCAGATGCATCCTGCCAGGTCAGGCATGAAATGTAGGTGACAGAACTCATTGTGGGTGTCACCCTGGGAATGTAGGAAATGTAGGAGGGCATCCACCCTTCTTCCCTTGGGAGTGCACGGATGACAACGCAGCACTTCATCCCTTCCTGTTATGTAGCAGTGGAGGGCTGGTTTGGATCAGAATGCCCAAGTATGTGGGTGAAAAACTAAATGCTGTGCAAAATAAGGGCTTTATTTAAGAGAAATTGTAAATACCTAGAGAAACAAGTGAAAGGAGCAACACTGGTTTTGTATGTGCCCAGCTCGATACCAGCCAGCGCTGGGTGTGACTTGAGCCAAAGGTGTGGGCACTGCCATGCCAGCAGCACTTCCTTGGGGCTTTTGCATCCAAGCCATGATGTGTGGCTTGATCCCAGGTGAAGTTGCTCAAATAGGGGCACAGAACTGAATGCTGGGCCATCCCTGTGTGCTGTCCCTGTCACAGGGGGAAGGCAGCTGGAGTCAGCCCCATGGTGCTCAAAGTCTGCTATCTAGTTCTGTTAGGATCTCACATACACATTCCATATGAAGTTGTAATATGAAAGTTGTTTTGAACCACATATTCCTGTGAATCTCATTAATGTTCTTATTAATATGCATAATCAGTCATGCAAATGTTAGTACTTATGATTCATCAATTTGGAGACCACAAAGTTATCCTCTTTATTTGCTCTTGTTTTGTCCTGAGAAAGGTAATTTGAGAATGAATCAGAACACAGCAAAACTCTCAGGTTGTTTCAGAACTGGATAGAGTTAATCAATAGGAAATATAGAATCATTGAATCATCAAATGTTTTGAGTTGGAAGAGACCTTAAAGATCATCCAGTTCCAATCCCAAAGGACAAGCCCTTTTGTTAGCCAGAGACACAGCAACCAATCTGCTAGACCCTTTTCTCTCTTTCTAATTTTTTTCTAAAATTCTTTTTTGCTGTTAAAAGGGGACGGCTATTTATTTTCATAACATGAAAACACCACATTTTGTTCATATTGTTACCAGAACTAGTAGGGTTTGTAGCCAATGTCAAAGTTTGTTTCTTCCTCCAAATCCTACATACACACCAAATTGTTTCAGCTTCATTATAGAAGAATCCTGAATTCTTGTCTGGTTTTCCCTGCTTAATTGTTTTAAGTACATTCTCCCAAATAAACTGGTTTTAGCCATGGGATAGAGTTGTATCTTGTTTCTTCACTGGATTTCTTCTGCTGTAGTAGAGCAGGGCACCTACTGCATGTACAGATAACAATATATTTACACCCGTGCTGCTGTTTAGTTGTCAGTCCAATGGGACTAAAGTCAGTACAAAGTCCTGTTGCTCCTGAACTGATTTTGCTCTGGAGATATATTACAGATTTTCATTCTTTGATGTGGAAGGCTTTTAAAAAGGACTTCATAGGGTTTAGGGTGTTAGGCTGTATCACAGCAGCCAAAAGTATTTTGTTGCAATGTTCGTAAAAAATTTAGCATTTCCTATATGATTATGATTCAATCTCAGTATTGTACCAATGTAAATAACATAGATACCCTAATAATGCTATGAGGTAGGCTTAGAAAAGATTGAAAAGCTTAATTACAATAATTTTATCAAGTGCCCTGCAAAATAATTATATTTTTTCCTCCAACTCTGTGCAGAAACTGAGTCACAGACAAATTGAATCTCAGATGTATTAGTGTGTGCCTCACAGTGAGTACTTTATGTTTGAAGTGCCTGGTTGAAGCAAACAGTTCTAAGGCTCAGTGTGCTGGAGTCACAGATGCTCCTCATCCATAAAATCTCATGCCAAGTATCCAAGGCTGGCATCCAAAAGGAGATTCACCACCAGTGAAGGTTCTTATAAGATGGAAACCACACTGTCTGTCCTGCCTGGGCTGTTACATGTCTGTGATGAGGTGACAGTAGTTTTCACAGGATGTAAGAGGTGTTACTTCCGTGGTCCCCTTTGATCCACGTGTCCCTGTGTCCTACAGATGTCCTCTGCTCTTGGCAGGCCAGCCTTGTTGGGCTGCTAAGTGTGTGGTTTCTGTATGTGTGGTAAAAGCTCTTCTGGCAGAGCCTCTCAGAACTGGAAATTGTTCTTGTGGACTTGCTGAATACATTAGCACACAATAAACACATCCCAGCAGCAAGAGTTTAAGATCTAATGGTGTTTTTCTCCCTTTTAGTGGTTTTCCATTTGCATCGATTACAGCTATCTCAGCTCCCACTCTGAGCACTCAGGGAACATTTGTTCAGTAAAAACACAGAGGAGCATCTTCCCCAGAACTGCTTATTTAAATTTGTCTGCAAGCAAAAACTGAACAGGCAAGTTAGGTGTCCTTTCAATCCTTGAGGAAGTGGAACACACTCTCCAGTCCCCTGAAATGAGCAGGGGTTGAGGACATGCAGAATGCCAGGGTGGTTACTCCTGCCTCACTCCGTGGCATGTCACATCTGCCAACATCTGTACCTGCCTCCAACTCCAGTCTCCTCTAGGCCTGAGGTATTGCTGCTTGACTGACAGAGCTGCAGGGCTCCTTAAAAATCAAATTAAATGGGAGTCCAGCTGCAAGTTTGGAAAAGGACCAAAGATAGGGACTGAGTAGGGGGTCCTTTTTAATCCCAGCAAAGCTAAAACTTATCAGTGAGAATTAAGATTTCCTTTGAAAGAAATAAATACCACTCTGTGCCACTAAACCCACTATTAATAAAACATATTAGAGCCTAATTATTTTGCAGGTTTCATGTTGAGTGACTCTATTATTGTAGAGTTAAATCTCTTATTATGTAAAAGCCATCAAGAAAAGTTGTTTTCAAAGAAGAATAATAGGTAAAGAACAGTTACCCATATTACATGTTAATTCCTTTAAACACAGAATATGCCAAGTCTTCCCCAGACAGGTCAGGAGTAACAGTTTCTTCAAGTAATAGATCCCTCCCTGAGTTGTTGGATGTCCAGTGTTCCAAGTCTAGGAAGTTAGGAGAAAACCTCTGGTGCAGTAATCTCTGGTGGAGCCCTGAAAGTTCTCACCAAGGAGCCAGACCTACCATGAAAATGCAACATCGTGTTCCCAAACACTCCTTTGAGTGGCCTGGGCTTTTATGCTCATTAATCTGCTCTCTTTTGGTGGGCTTGAGTCCCCTTTGGACTAACTGATCATCTACACAAATCTATGGAAGCACAAGAAATGAGCCAAATTCAGAGGTCTTACAGCCCACTTAAAATACACATACCAGTTCAGCCTCATGGTTTTTATGCATCTAAGTCTGTCCTGATTTATGCTGGCACCAGAGAGCCACCCTTGGTTTCGTGATGTACACATAACCAGGAACACAGATGTTGGAACCTGAATTTTCTGACTGGTGGTGGATGTCTGCTGGTTCTTAAAAGGGTAATAAACACAGTTTAAATCTGTTTGTTCACAATTCAGAGCTGCCCTAGGAATGTAACCAAAAATACAGCTGGGGTACATACACGTGTCAAATAAAAACAGGGTGCTCACAAGAGCAATTATCTGCTGCTGACACTGATTTTTGGCAAAAGATATGATCAGTCTTTCTCCTCAAAGGCAGCTGAAAACAATTTTAGTTTGTACAAAGGCTGTACAAGAGCTTTACAGAAAGCAAACTGAGGCTCAGGAGAAATATGCTCTGTTCCTTTTTTGTCTCTGGTCCTAATTGTATTTTAACTGCTGGCTGAGATACTGTTAAAATAATAAAAAAGAAGAAAAAGCAACTATTAAAGGTTTTGAGCCATGTGCCATGAGATAAAGGTAATCCTGAGACTCCCAGGAGTATTAAAATGACAACAATAAAGTAATACCCATGCTGAGTGTCATTTTAGAAATAGGCAATCAAACAGGAGGTTAATACAAGACAAACCTCCAGCACTCCCATCGTGCCACTGTGCCTCCCTGTAGTGGACCAGACAGTTCAACCAACTTAAAAGAGTTTTAATGGCAAGGCACAGATTCCCTTTCCTAAACAAGGAGGTGAGATCCATGCTTTTAGTTTGGGGAAATGTGATGAAAAAATACAAGATTTCTGTAAAGCTGAGATCTCTGTCTGCTTTTCACCTGAACTGATCTCTGGTCATTTTTGTTGTTCACAGCCTCTGGCCTCTCCTCTTCTCCATCTACCCCAACACAAGTGACCAAGCAGCCCACGTTTCCTCTTGAATCCTACAAGCATGAGCCTGAGAGACCAGAAACAAGAATTCACTGTTCCTCGCCTCCGGACACGGGGCAGAGATTTTCTCTGCCTCCATCACAAAGTGCAGCCAAGCCTCCCATCATGACACCAGCTCCCTGTGCTACCTCAAAACCTGTAAGTAAAGCTTGTGTCCAGTTTGCCACTGGGAAATGTACAGGGCTGCGTGTGGACTGTGTCTTGTGTTACAGCTGATGGGCTGCACTGTGGGTGTCCATACTGTGGGACAGAATGAGAACAAGGGGTTACTTCAGGATTTGGCTGAGAGGCCACTGGGAATCCAGAGGTGGTGGTTCCCTTCTGATTTATCCAAATAATAACTAATCTTTGCACTGCCTTCAAAGTGAGTTTTGCAATGGCTTCAGAACCCAGGATACACTGCTGAGGTGCCACCCTAGAGGTGGATAAAATTTTATTTAGGATTTTCTTTTATCTCCCTTAAGAAGAGCTGATGAGAGAGTTAGCAGCCAAAGAGAGCATAATAAAAAAGAAATTCACAGTCTGAGCTGCAGGGGCTCTGAGTTCCTGCTGCCTCTGGAGTCTGAGATGACTGGGACAGCTGGTGACTAATAGCACACGTTGCTATCACACCTCCTGCCCCAGCTCAGAGAGTACAAAGAGAAGGGCAGCACTACCAGGGCATTTATTCGGCCTCCCACATAGCAAAGGTGTCTTCATAAGAGTGGTTTCTTCTGCTCCTGGTAATGCAAGAACTCAGCAGCTCCTGGGAACACATGAATTCCAGCCTCTGATACTCTCCAGTACTGCACAGCTCTGTGCCTCCTCCCCTCTCCCTTGGCCAGCCTGAGCCTCAGAGGCATCACTCTCCTTTTCTTTCTCCTCTGCCTTTTTGCCCCCTTCTCCTTTTGTGTTAATTCCTTCACATTACCATATCTTTCCATTCCTCTGACTCATGGAACCAGCAGACCATGATCTGTCACCAGAGTAAACTACCCTGCATCTGTCTTGCCCAGCTTTTCTTCCTTTTTTCCCCCTCCAAAATATAAAATCTTCAACATTTTTTGTATCTAGAAATCTAGAACTGTAAAGGGCATACAGGTTCATGAGGTCAGTTGCTCTGTTGCACAGCTACAAGTTCTGTTTCATTCCAGTTCTCAGTAATTTATTTAAAAGCAGGAAGTTTCCTCCCACTCACCCATGGGAAAGCTGTTCCAGGATTTGAGCATAGTAACACAGCAATCCCAAAGCCTTTTTGCTTTTGTGTGAGGTACCTCCAGTAGCAGCAGCTGTTGTGATGCTGAAAGCATTTGGGTCCTGGATCAGAGTTCATCTGCTACTTTCAAGTCTTTCAAACACATCCCATAAAACACCTGCCCTATTTTGGGGGCCCCTTCTGTAAAGGCTGGGAAATCTCTGATTTTCAACATAATTTTTTCATGGACAGGTTGTAACTATTTGTTTTTATAATTAATGGCCTTTTTCATTCATTGTTTGCTACATCCTGTTGTACCAGTAGCCAACCTTTGTTTTTTCAGATCAAGCAAGCCAAACTCTCCCTACAAATTACAGACTTTCTGTTCTTCTGCTATGCAAAAGTAAATAATTCAAGTATTAAGTAAAATAAGTCCTACATTTATAGTTAGGGAACTCTAGTAGTAAATTTTCTGCAACCAGCTCACTGCCTTTCCATGTCAGTATATTCATGGGATGCAGAAATTATTAAACCCAAAGGTTGGTAGGATACAAAAATATTTTGGATAGCTTTTAGTCAATCAGCCATATTATTTGCATATGAATGTGTTCATCTGTGTTATGCAGCTACAGAAGAGTCTTTTGTACCTGTTAGAATAGAAGTGAGGAAACAGCATAATCTTAGCACATTCCACTGACTGAAAGACTGAAAAGTTTGTTTTGTTTTTGATTATTTGCTGATTCAGACAACATGAAGTTGAGCAGAAGATGCCAGAATAAAGAAACAGAATTCTCAGCAGGTTTTTATGAACAGTTGTGGTTGTATATATGTACAAGAGAGAGTCTGGGGAGTAACTCAGAATGCTGGACTCAGCTCTCTCCTGTTCAGAAGATACAGAAAATATGTGGGATGTGTAGCACCTGATTGTCTGGTACCCTCTGTACTCATTTATGTCTGAGAGCAGTGAGTGTGCAGGGCTGCCAGTGAATCATTAGGGTTTTGGTTTACTTGGCAATAAATGTCAGCAGCCACAGAGCAGTGAGGAACAAAGCTCTGGATGTTTAATTTTCAACAGAGACTGAAAAGAGAGATTAGATTTGCCATTCTCTTCTAGGAGAAACTGTTAAGAGAGAAAGGCTGAGTTCCTGCAGAAGGACATGAATCTGAAGCTGATGAGTGTTCTCTCAGCACTGTCATGTATTTTGATCCCTGCAAATTATTGACCCAACATTCCTTTGCAAATACAACAGCACTATACAAACATTCTCGACTTGAGTACTGTATTTCAAACATTTCATTTATTCTGAGTTCTGTGTTAATAAATACATCATTTCACAATCATGTGCCATAAACAAATCTGTAAGAGGCAAACCCAGTTTCTTCTTTACTTACATCATTATTTACTGGCAGAACAATTTCAGTTATTTTAAAAACACACTATAATTTTTATGATAAATGGTTTCATAGTGGCCACGCTGTTAGGTGATCAGTTCAATGATATGGAATCTTCTATGCTGACATCTGAAATGAGAAGCTGACTCTTATCTACAGGGTTCTGTCAACTTAAATCTCATTTACTTATTACATTGCTTAACTGGTAATGATAATGTGTGAGACCCCAGAACTATTATAAATGAATCATGATTGCTATATGTATTGCAGTAGGAAAGAGGAACCCTTGGACCCAGACCTGAAAATATTATTAAAAAAAAAAAACGCCAACAAACCAGAAGAACAGATAACTATAGGAAGATATATAGTATCAGGACTTGGAATTAATCTTAGCCCATTTTTATAACTAATGGCATTTGAAGCTGGTTCTGAATTTTTTTTTACCTGTCTGAGTCTCAGGTGCAGAATGGTTAAATCTGTTCAGTAAGAGAGAAAATATGGAGAGAAGAATAAAAATACTTATTTCCCAGCAGATGTAGCCAAAACCTTTCATGTTTTAGCAGCACTTCCAGCAGTGGGTATTTTCATGTGATTTTTAAGCCCTTGATTCTGGGGAGGGTAATAAATAGTGGGAGACAGTTCCTGAGAGAGGGAGATCCTCCTTCAGCAAGTATCATCTCAACACAGTACACAAAGCTAAGCAATTAACCTCATGCTAAATGGGTGTCTGTGGTAATCAGCAAGGGCTGGATTTATCCCACCTAACTTTAGAAACCTTTCTGAGCTGCTTAAGCTGGGAGTGCAGTAGCTCCAGTTGTCTCTGTATCCCCCAGAGAGGCGTTTGCAGGGGATGAATCAGATCCCAGGGGGCTGAGGAGCCTCTGGGGCTGACTGGGAAGGAAGGGATTGACTCCTGGTGCTGCATTTCTGACCCAGGCACTGTCAGATGCCCAAAGCTGGAGCTGCTGGGGCTGTCACACACCACTGCAGCAGCTCTGCCAGGCTCTCCCCTGCATGTGTAGGTGTTCCTAGTGGCTGAGTTTGAAGGTTATAATGAGAGATTCAGCTGATAAGAGATCAAAGCTGTGCCTAAAGATTACTGTGTGCTGCATTAAACGGCAAGGGAGTAATTTGATTTCTCACAATGCAGTTCACTATTCTGTACTTTGGCCTTTTGTTGTTTGGGTGGTGTAACCTTCAGGCAGTAAGTGGTAAATGATAACTCTTCTCTAGTGTGACATTACAAACCATGAAAGAATTTGCAGGTTGCAAATTCAGTACTGAATCTGTTTGCCCTGTTTCCACCTTGTCTGTATTTTGAAGTGGATGTGGTACGTTGGGCATTGTGTGGTTGTATCCTTTTCTTTCCTCCTTTCTTCTTCCCCTGACACATAAGACACTGTGAAAATAGCACTACTCACTGCAAACACAAGCATTTCTGTGCTACCTTATCTCCTGGTTTCCCCTTTCCCAGCATGAGAGGAGCCCAGGCCAGAAGGTGCTGGCTCCAGACTGGAGAGGTCTCTTGTGGTGGAAAACAAGGCTGGGGCTTCCTCTGCTCACAAGAAGTGACAAAGGCAGGACATGCCTACAAATGGTCCTTTCCATATGACTGTGTAGTGAGCCACTGTCCTCCAAAGAACTCCAAGCCAAGTAATTTCCCAGAATGTTCTTAACAAGAGGAAAAGTCAGCCAGAAGGTAGTCAGAGACTTACTCTTAGCTTGTGTGAGTGAATCCTGTTAAAACTCACAGGAGAGTTTGTTCTGCAGACAGAGCACACAGAAGGGAGTCCGGTCTGTATTCATTTTGCACAGTCCTTGCTGCTCTAGCATATGGGAGAGGAGAGATGTAATGTACAGCTGGGACTCTCTTCCAGCCCTGGATAAAAGGGAGAAACCAGATTGTTCCTGCACCTACTCGCTTGTTAAACAGTAGCGCTTCCCTGCAAAGCTATTCATGCTGTTTCTTAGCCAAAATGTAGTAAACTCCAAAACAGGGCTGTTAACTTGTTCAGCGTGAGAGAGAGGCTGTTACATCACACCCTGTGCTGGCAAGGAGCCTGGGAACCGGGATGTGTGCAGCAGGTCCTTTGGTTTGGCTCTCTCCAAAAAGCCATACCACCTATCAGAGCTCCATATTCTGCTGGGTGAGTAAAGAGATTGAAATCTGATGAGGAGAACAGAAAAGTGTTCTTTGATTCTGAGGTGGTCAAAAAAACAAAAACAAAACAAAAGAGAAAAAAAAAACAACAAAAAAAACCCAAAAAAGTACAGGCTGGGAAAAAAAGGAATCCAGTTTTGCAGTGTACCAGAACTCCTTATTTTAGTATTTGTGTGGTTTAAGGCAGTGTATGAGAGTGCCAAGACATTATTGTGATTCACACCACAGTAAAGTGATCACCAAAATTAGAGCCCCAAAGGCTGTAATTTACCAGGGACAAAGCTCTGGCAGTGCTGGTGTGTCCAGGCTCCTTTTAAATGCCTTAATAGCAGCACTCCTGGGAGGTGATTGTGTTCCCTAAGAGATCCTAGGAGCTGTAACAAGCTGTCCTTGTTTAATCCTTTTTCCCTATGGGAGCTGTTGCTATCCATGTGAAAATGTGTTTAAATTTGAAATCTTTCTCCAACAATGGGCACATTACTAATTAGTTGCCAACCTAGTAAAGTAATCACTCTGTGATGAACCCTACAACAATTATGAAAATACTGCTGGGAAAATGTTTGGAGCCCACTTGATTTGATTTCAGTCTCCTTTGACAGAGCATGATGGTGCCTCCACTGAATCAAACATAAGTTCACAGGAGAATTATTTAATATGGCTGGAAAGTCCATAGTGAGATTTAGTGGGACATACAGAATAAATGAACCTGAACTTTACAAAACCAGAAAGCTTCAGCTATATCACACTACTTTTTAATCACAGCTCCCATTTTATTTATATTCTGTTTCCTCACTTCATTTCTCCCTATTAGTTGAATCTTTTGTATCCCATTTGGTGTTTTTCTCCCATTTTAGTATTTAAAATATGCAAAAAGCATTTTGCTGTCCCTTTTATATTGGTTAATTTGTTGAGTTGTTTTTTTTAAGCTACTTACTGGTTTTAAAAGAAAAAATGTTCAACCACAACCTCGTGAAACACTGGTGTCCTCATATATTTGTATTCTGGTTGCAGTTTCCAGATTCATGCAATCAATCTTACAATGCAGAGAAATTTTATTGCATAAAGATGATTTTTTCTGCCCTAAGGAAATGTGTGTCTGTGTCAACTTATGGCTTTTTCTGCAGCTACAGAAATAATATCATCAACTATCTGTGTGTTCACTCAGTGGAGAATTTATTTTAATGACACGAAATCCTACAATTCCTGTTCCTCCTAGTCCTAAATCAAAAGGAGGAAGGCGAGGTGGAAAGGATGAATAGCCAGAATGCTGAGTCCAATCAATTCCCAGCTGCTTTGACAGCTCTCATAAGGCTATAAGTAGCTAAGGCAATTAAAACTAGAGCATCTCTGGGGCTTTTTTAAGATACTCATTGGTACCAAAATCATGACCCCAGCACCCTGAAGACAGAGTTAGTAGCTTAAACCTAAATTACTTTTATCACCCTAAATCCTGCACTATGCATGGTATAAAAAGGCTAAACCTAAGGATCTGGCCTCGTGTGTCTGTATAAATAGATATCTTTTGGTTAAGTACCATGATGTAAGAGGGTGCTGGAGGGACAGCCTCATTTTACCCATTGAACTGATTTCTCCTGGCATGGTTTATTTTGAATTTTAGACTAGTTAATTTAATAAGCATCCTGTTTTTCTGCTTAGAATATCAGAACTTCTGGTAGGAGTAACCTGCATCAGTGATTAGAAGCCAGATGCCTACTCTGTGATTTAATATAAAGCTGCAGTTTCATGCAGGGTCACTGACAGTTTCTTCCCAGCTGTATCTGGACAATTTTGGAACACTAAAATTATTCACCATCAGGGCTGTTTATTCACAAAGCAGTAGGGATTATAGAGCAAAGCTTTTCCATGAGAAAGGAGGAGAGATAAACAACTTTGAACCTGTTTGAACCTTTCCTGCTTCTGGATTGGACTAGAGGGAAAGTGACATAAGAATAAGGAAAAAATGCTTATGGAAGGGACCTCTTAGAATTCCTAGCCATCTTCATCTCTCTTAACCCAGTTTTGCCTATATTATATTTTTAGGGACGCTATCTTTAATGGCCACCAGAGCTTTAAAGAATGTAAAATGCTGGTTGATACCAGGAGGAAATTTTCTGTGTAAAGCAGTCATATTCCTTTCTCACTTCCTCATAACATTCCCCAATCCCTTTCTCTGACTGGATGAAATAAACTGGTGAGGTTGGAAGACATAAAAGGGGACATCCCAAAAAGGGCTCACTCCTGTTGGGCTTCTTTCTCCCAGCTTTCACATTTTATAGTGTCACTACCTGCTTGTGCAAGAGGAGAGCAATAGAGCTCTTTAAAAATGCAGATGGTTGTTGTGGTTTGTTTTTTTTTTTTTCTTTTAAGATTACAATCAAGCAAGTTTGGCCATTTGAAAGTCAGCTGCATGGGCTGCTGAGTCAGAGGAGGACTAGATACCATCTTGGCAGCAGCCTGGAAAAATGTGTCCATTGTGCTGGTGAAATGAATGCAAAATATTTATTCTTTGAGCTTGTTCACAACAGCAGCTCAGTTCTCAGCTGGAACCGAGGGTGGGGCCATGTGGAAGACATTTATAGGAAGACAATAATGATTTGTTCAGGGCCCAAGGTGTACATAATCTTATTTTATGATTAACAAAGGACAAGGCTCCAACCACATGGAACTCATAATCTGAAGTGTAAACCAGGGAAGTAATCAACACAGAATAAAAGAGAAAAAGTAATGGAGGCAGAAGGTTAGCAAAAGAAAGGGAGAGAGCAGAATTCCGGAGGGGAGGGATTACTTTAGTCTCTTTGCATATTTAGGGTTACAGTAAAATGCCAGTGCTAAGGTTAATACCTTGGACTTTTGAAATTTTGATCTATCATACTTTTTCATTTATGACTGCACAAGTCAGGTCGTCTGTGGTATGTAGAGAATCTTCTTCCTTGTACCTCTGAACAGAAAGGTACTGACTGCTATTTTGTGGTATATGAGCACATATGATTCAAGCAGAAAAATAAACGTGCTTTTTGCCCTGGGGACCTTATTGTCCAAAAGTCTGATCTAGCAAAACAGGCCAGGCAAATTCTAAAACTGTAAGAAAGCCTTGGCTTAAGCAGGGTTGGTCCTAAACACTACTTCTAGTGCATACTTGCAGAAGAGATTCTAAGTGTAGCCATAACAGAGTTAACAATGACAGGAGGCACTGAGGAAAGGTAACCTGAAGGTTACAGCAGTGGCTTTGGTTGGGGTTGCTATGTATTTATGTTGCTGAATTTCAGGTGCTGTTTTGTTCTGGCTGATGTCAGTGTGGTGATGGCCTTGATCCAGGAAAACACTTAAATGTGTGGTTGCATTTAAGCACAGTGGTAGCTCTGTTGGAGTCAACAGCACTGGAGCACTTAAAGCTGTGTGTGTCAAGTCACTTTGCTGGATCAGGGTCTTTGTGCAATTTTTATGGTCTATTAAAGTATTTTAAAATGACAAGAGCAGGTACTGAATATGAGAAAGGAAGCTGAAGGACAGAGGATAAAAAAAGAGTTGAGGAAAATATTAAAGGTTCAAAAGCATTAAGGAGGNNNNAGCTCTTGGTGACAATGGCAAATTGCTGCTGAGTGAGTGGCAGGGAGGGCAGCAGCTGGAAGATTGCTCTCTGCCTGCTGTTGTGTGTCTGGCATTTCTTTGGGTGTCAGGACTGTATTTACTTGGAAACATTCATGGTGTGTCCTACCTCAGGATGGAGCTCCTTGTGTAAATGGGAACAGCTGCTGATGGAGACATGGCTTATGAAAGAAGACACCTGACCCCTTTCCTACCCCTTTCCCTTGAGCCTGCCAGAAACAACTGCACAAAAGTAAATCCCAACAGACATCCTGCACACAGGAGCAGGACACTGCCAAAGCTGATCTCTTAGGAAGCACTGTGAGGAATACAGAATCACAGAATCAT
>VXBC01004229.1:673563-684408 GCA_013399945.1 Ploceus nigricollis
GCTGGAAAAGACCTCTAAGATCATTGATCTTTCACTGATCACTGAGTGCCACATCCACTCATTTCTTGAACACCTTCAGGGATGGTGACTCTGCCACCTCCTTGGGCCTCCATTCCAATGTTTAACAACCATTACCATGGAGAAATTTCCTCCTGATGTCTAAACTGAACCTCCTCTCATGCACCTTGAGGCTGTGGCCTCTTGTCCTGTCGCTGTTGCCTGGGAGCAGAGCCTGACCCCACCCGGCTGCACCCTCCTGTCCTGTCAGGGAGCTGTGGAGAGTGATAAGGTCTCCCCTGGAGCCTCCTTGTCTCCAGGCTAAACACCCCCAGCTCCCTCAGCTGCTGCTAATAGAATTCACCCTCTGGACCTTTCTCCAGCTCCATAGCCCTTCTCTGGACATGCTCCAGCCCCTCAATGTCTTTCTTGTGAGGGGCTCAGAACTGGACACAGCAGCTGAGGTGTGACCTGTGCTGACTACAGAGGGACAATCATTTCTCTCATTGCTGGCCACACCATTCTTGATACAAAATCGTTGCCACAGAAAGTGCACAACTTCCTTTCCTGGAGCCATGAGGGCATGGCTATGGTACAACATGAACTGGTCATTAAGTAGTTGCATCCATCATCAAAGATTTTATGGGTACAGAGGTTACACTGGGAAGATACAGATGCTTTTTTTTTTTTTTTTCATGCCCTCGAGGATTTGGCTGTTGCTATTTCAGGGAAAAAATAATGGAATTCAATGAATGTTTTAGTTGCAGAGTCATTAAGGAAAGAAAGAGTTTGAAGAGGAGGAGAATAGTGCCAGTAGCTGATCAGAGAGACCTGGCTGCAGCCATCTGCCCCATCAGAGATCACTTGTGCAGCCCTAAGTCACTTGGTTTCTCAGGGCCTCAGTTTCCCATTTATAAAAAAAAAAGGGGGCTACACTGCTCTAAGTCAGAAATGTTACAGTGATAAATACATTAAAAAGTTCTACATAACTCAGATATTTTTTGAACAGGAGCTGCAAGTGGCTTAAGATAAGCTAACCATAGATAGAATCTGTTGTGTTTAAAGTTTGTAGCAACAGGCTTTCATGCTGCAGGCTGTACTGTGGCCAGGAAGCCCTCATATTTTCAGAGCACATCAAGATTTACACAAAAGATCACTGTGAAGTCAGCTGCTCTTCTGAACCCCAGGGAGGCATGTCAAGAAATAATTTCATCTCTTCTCAGACATTTAACTACAGACTCAATCTGCATCTAAGGTTAGGTGCAGTGAACCCAGCATTTGCCATTTCCACACTGAAAGCACCCAGTGCCCATGAATGAGCCTTTGTATCTGCATCTCATCCAGCTCTGCAGGAACATGAGCCTGGTGCCTGGCTTGCTGGAGGTGTGTCCCTGGTCCTGTGTGGAACTAATTTCAATTTTTTTTCAATTCCGCTTCCTGGCATACAGAGAAAAGCCTTACCACTATTTGCATGTCCCTTTATGATCTTGTTTGTAGCCATGAAACATTGAGCTTATGTGCTTGATATGCTTCTTGCTCCTTGTTTCAGTCCTTCCAGAGGGTGTCAAACACAGAACCAGCACTGAGCACAGGCTGGTTTCACTTGCAGTGTACCTGGAATGAGGGAAGGATGTACCTAAGAGGCTGTGAAAAGGGGAAGCATGCATGGCAGAAGGAAGATACCCATTGCATGTTGCTGTCATTGCAGATTTCTTTTGTGCATAACAAAAAAAAAAAAAGAAGCAGCACACAAAAACAAGGCCTGGAGTGATCAGCAGTACATCTGGAATGAATTCAGGAAGAGGGTTATGTTCCTCCAGCTATGCACATCCAGTGCCATCTGAAAAACAGCTTTTAGTCAAAAATTAATTTACTTGGAGATTACAGGTCAACCATAGTCTCTGTGTTGAAGTTTATTAATATATTGGTTTGTTTGTGCATAATAACAGCTACTGTGAGATAACAGGCCTCACAAGCCTGATGGGGCCCCTGGCAGCACTCTTGCCTCGAGCTTGTCAGCTCTGGGGTGGGCTTGAAATCTAATGCAAACACACAAGCCCCAAGTGCTACAAGGAAGTTCTCCTCAGTGTTCAAAGTCCTCCTAGAACTGCAGTGAAAAAGTACATCATTATCTTTGCCTGCCTCTCCGAGAGAGCTTCTAAAAGCTCCTCTGGAGCCCTCCTGGGATCCTCAGTGTGATGAGCACTGCAGAAAGTGGCCACCTGTAGCAGCTGCTCATTTTCTGCTTAGCTGCAGTTACCTGCGCCTTGTGGCACAGCAGCTCGTGCCACAGAGGAGGTATTTGTTCAGCCCAGGTCTGTGCCAATTTCTTGAAGTTTTATTGAGATTGTGGGTGACTCAGCTCTGTGCTGGAGGTTGTCTGAGTTTCTCAGAAAACCACCTTTGTAACTCTGCCCTACATCTGATGCCCTCGTTCGACAGATCTGATTCAGCCTTTCAGAAGTGCTGACAGTCGTGAAAATGACAGGCTGGGAGAGCTGGGGCTGCTCAGGATGGACAGGAGAGAGCTTCAGGGAGACCTTAGAGCACCTTCAGGTGCCTTAAGGGGCTACAAGAAAGCTGGAGAGAGACTCTTCACAATGGCATGTAGTGATTGGATGGGGGAGATGGTCTTGAGCTGAAGGAGGGAAGGTTTAGAATAGATTTTAGGAAGAACTTTTTTACTGTAAGGGTGGTGAGGCACTGGGCTTGAAGCTGTGGACTCCCCATCTCTGGAAGTGTTCAAGTCCAGGGTGGATGGAGCTCTGAGCCAGCCTGGTCTAGTGGAAGGTGTCCCTGACCAGGGCAGGGGGTTGGAATAAAATGATCTTTAAGGTCCCTTCCAACCCAAACCATTCTGTGATTCTAAAATGACATTTTGATGATAGACTACAATTCGGTTACTAGAATTTTGTGATGTTTACTCGAGCCTTAAGTGTAGTATAAACTAATTTCAGGCTTTTTTAGCCTGAAATGAAACATGTTTCATTTTAAGGAACAAAAATATCACTGAAAGTGATATTATCACTGGTGTCATAAGTGTTCGCTCAGTGAAGTCACTACTCGTGACTGAGCTTTGAAGTATAACACTAAGATGAAGAAAGGAAAATGGTAGATAGTAAGTGTGTTTATTTAAATCAGATTTGGCTCTGAGTATTTTTTTTTCATTTGTTATTCTCAGTGGCCTCAGTTCTGCAGATTACTCATCAGTACTCTGGCCTCAATCCAGCTAAAGTACTTAAGTAAGTGCATAACTTTAAGTAACACAAATAATCCTGTATTCAATGCCAGCAAATGAAGACACACATCGATGTGGGCTCACTTTCTTCTTTCCCATTCACTTTAAATTAGTGAATGTTTACCTGTGTTTTACCATTAGTAGTATCTTAATCTGTTCTGTTTGCTTTTTTTTGGTTTAAATGTACATTTTTCCCAGGAAAATATCTACCATAATCATGCTTAGTACCTGATTGCTGCAGCTCTCTCCAGCAATAATTCCCTCTTGCTCTTAACTGAGCCCCTGAGTATGATGAGAGGTTGGTCCTATTTCAAAGAACCTAAGGAGCACTCCAGCATATGTGTAAAAACAGCTGAAGTACATGTTTTTGATCATATACAATAACAAATATTTAAGACAAGAACACTTAAAAACTCTGGAAGAGATTAAAACTAAGTGGCATCCCTGTGTTTGCAGTCAGGTAGAAGAACACTTGTAACATCTGTATTCACAACAAACTCAGGTTAGTTCCTCACAAGTACTTGACTTCTTTGAAAGTTGTTCAGAAGAACAGAATTTAAATTGTTGGGGTGTTTGATTAATAACGTCACACTGATAATTTTGATTTGGACTCCACCTGTACTCAACATGAGTAATCTGAGGAAGGAATGTTGGCCACAAGGGCTTGTCTAGAGAATGCCTCTGATATTCTTGACTCTAAACTCCACCTTATCTGAGTAGCAGAGTGATACAGGATCAGACACAGCTACAGATTAGAGGTTATGTAAACAAATCCTGCCTCTTTTCTACTCCTGCCTTGATTTCTCTCTAGGAGTTTAGCTTGGGATCTAGTCTATTCCTTCATATTTTACTTGCTTTGAAGTTTATTTTTCAGAAGTGCTTAACTCTTCTCTCACTGGGACCATTTTTCTTTGCCTTAAACTGAGGAGCTGGAGGACACTGTGTGCAACACAGGTTCTTCTTTCTGGTGTTAGATCAAAGGAAGTTCTGTAAATCTATTCCGTTTCTCAATTAAGTCAGGAACAAAACTCACTGGGATTAAACTTCAAGTTTATTTCCACACAGAAATATTTAGGAAGGGCTCACCACTAAAAATGTGAAATCTCTCTGCACGTTTGTTGCGTGTATCTCCAGAGTAAGCAGATTCCAATACTCAGGATTGCAGTGAGGATTTAGTAGAAATGAAGATTGTCCATTTTATCATCTTTCCCAGTGCAGCATGCACTCCATTTTTCTGGGTTTTTTTTTGTTTGGTTGGTTTGGTTTTTGGTTTTTGGTTTGTTTTGGGGTGGGGGGTTTTTTGTTTGTTTGACTTTTGGTTTGGTTTTTTGTTTTATTTTTGTTATTTATTTAGGATTTGGCTAAAATTTATTGCTGTTACATTTATGTTATCCATTTGACCTACTAAAGATCCCCAACTGCTTATCACTAATAATTAACTCTGTAAAGTAATTAATATCATAGCTGTTATGTGGAAGGATATCTGTAGCAGGAAGCTGGTTACTAGTTATAAAATGTAAAAGCAATATACAGTTGTTCTGTATTTCATGCCACAAGACTCCTGCTCAGGACCACTGCGCGAGTGGTCTGATGATATTGGGATGAAGTAAAAAAATCCTTCCAGGGTAGAGTTCTTATCCAGTGGCAAACTCTGTCTGAGCTGTTTTGAAATGAAATCAATCATTAGAGTTTCTTCAGCCTCACTGTACATACTGGAAATACATTTAGAATAGATACTCCCTCACTTTCATACCTGCTGTGGGACAGTTGTGTCTCTCAGATTAGGGACAGAGCACGCAGATGAATCCAGTAAGGACTCGGTGGGGAACATTGTCAGTGTCAGGCTTTTTTATGGGGCTTGGTTACTCTGTTCTAAACAAATTGTAAAATCTGAGCTGCCACCACCTTCATTTACACGTGCTAGGCACAGACATGATTATAGAATTTGATATTTCAAAAGCCTTTTAAGACTAAAGCATTTTTTATTACATTTTTTCTGGATATGGGAAATAAAAACTCTAATCCAGTATTTTGTATGAGACATCCCCTTCCTTACTGGTTTGTTTGGTGCTTGGAGCAGAGTTTCCTTAGAATAAATGGTAGAAACTACAGTTCCTGCTCAGCTGCTCTGGTCACTGTGAGGTTTTTGAGGTGAGACCAGAACCATGTCCTCAAACACCCGACAGACCGAGGGACTGCCACCCTGTCAGCCTTTGCAGCACACAGGTGGCACTTTCAGATACAGAAGGGATCCAAGCTGGGATCCTGACCTCAGCCTTACTGATTCCAGTGTTCTCAGCTGTCCTAAACCCACTGGTATCAGTTACCACACTCTAGCAAAAAACAAGTAGGAGTTTAATTTACAGTTTAACCAGCAGATGAAACCTTTTTTTTTTTCCTAATAACTTGTCCTTTTCCACTTCACAAACCAGGCTAAATTAAACCAAAAATAAGCAGGAAGTGTTCTAAGTTAATTTTACACAGATTGCAAGGGAATAAACATATTTATGACATACATTTGGGAAAAATTGTAAGTTGTTCTTTGACAGCTCATCAGGAGAAGAGTTGTTAACTACTTCAGTTGTGTAGAACTGTAATTGTAGTAGGGAGCAGTAGCAAATGGTGGGAAAATTACCATTTGTAGTTTACTCTTGCATTCAAAATGGCTTTGCCTTGATTTGCATTTAGATGGGAATTCCTTCTGTTGCTCTTCAATCCATTAGGTTTTATAAGGTAAGTAGCCTTTTTTTTTTTTCCTGAAGTGCTGGGAAGGGCATTCAGTTTTACTGCTGAGCTGTGCAGGTGACACCCCAGCATATCCATATTAAAGCCATCAGAAAAGAGAAAGACAGCCTTGAATTTACCTGGAAATGCCTATTTTTAAATAAAGCACAGGTAACATTTTTGTTGCAATGCCTGAGTAAGTCTGCTCCACACAGACTGTGATTTGCAGCAGGATTGCTTTTTTTAGGTTGTTCTTTCTATTCCTACCCAGTCACCAAAGACTAATATGTAATCTTTATTATTACTCAGACAATATTTGTTTTAGAATATTTCTCTTTCAGACTTAAGGCTACTTGTTTGAAGGGAGGGGGAAAGTTTATGTACAAAACTGTGTTTTGTACATAACATAGATAAAAAGAATTCTGATTGAATTACCATACTAAGACTATATATATTTTTCCAAAGATTGGACAAAAATAGAAACTAAAAAAAACAAGTCTGGAAGGGACATTAAAAATTAATTTTCCCCACCAACACAATCAACTATATGGAACTAATAATGAACCAATGGGGTTTTTTTAATCCATTGCTAAAAACCTCCTGTGATGGAGATTTTAGAATTTTTTTCAGCAAAACGTGCTGGTGCTTCACTTCTGTTACACTCAGAAAGTTCTCCCAAAGTCCAACCTAAGAATTCTTTAAAGGCTAAGTAGATAACTTCTCATCCCATAACCAGTGGACCCAGAAGATAGTTAACCACTTTTCTTCTTGCAAAAACACATCATGTTGGAGACTGTTGAGGTATTTTCCTTCAGTCTTCTTTTTCTGGTGTTGTGGTTTTTGGGTTTTTTTGGGGGGGTTTGTTTGCTTCTTTGGGTTTTTGGGGTTTTTTTGTTGTTGTTTTAGTTTGGTTTATTTGGGGGGGGTAGGTTGTTGGTTTTGTGTGGTTTTTTGTTTGGATTTTTTCCCTTTATAGATGGAGAAACTGGAAGTTTTCAACTTCTTCTTTACAGGTCATGTTTTCTGAACATGTAGATCATTACCGTTCCCTTTTTTTAGACTCTTTTAGTTCATTCTTGAGTTTAATCCCTAAAACTGAATGCAATATCCCAGCTGGCATCTAACCAGGGAATGTGTAGCACAGATGCTCCATGTCTTACCTATAACACATTTGTAAACAGTGTGATTTTTTTTTTTTTTTTTAATTTCCACAAAACTGACATTGTAGTCTCACATTTAGTTTCACTCCCAGGTCTTTTGCTTGCATGACTGCTGGAAGTCAAACCTTTCCCATTTTATTTTTGCATTTGATTATTGTATAACACACTCTTCTTACCCATATCAAAGTGCATCCTGTTTTCCAAAGCACTGCAGCAATTCTCAAGATTTTTTTGAGTTCTAGGGCTGTCCCTCAAAGAGCAGCTTCTTTTACCATTGAGCCACTTTGAGTCGTTTGAAAATGTGCTCAGGTTATTCATTATTTCTTCCTTGAGTCATCAGTGGAAACACTGAATGATGTCAGACAGAACACAGACCTCTGTGGAACCCTCTCTTAAACCCTTCCAGTTAGATAAAGAAGTCTTAGTACCTTCCTTGAGAATATTTTTGTGACCTTTAGCAGTTGTTTCACCCAGACAATCTGGGTGAATCATTAGAGACGCTGAGAGTTCTTTGGCTTTGGTTGCACACCTTGGCTGTTGCTGATGATCCTTCTTTCCTGTATCTGCTTAAAATGTCTCTTACACATCTTGGAATCAAACTTATACCAAAGAGTGTAAGGCAAGATGGCAGGAAACTATATAAAAATGATTTTCTGCTGATGTTAACTGTTGTTCACATCCCTGAACCACCCCTATGACTTAAAAGACTTTGCATGGTCTTATGAAAAGGATGGGATTCCTTCACTAGGACACAGGACTGAAAGGACTCCTAGATTATCAGAAAAAAGAAACATAGATTATCAGATAGGCTTCAATGTATTCGTTGTAAGTGGATCTATAATTTACAGGACTGATTTTACTTCCACAGAGTATTAGTCACTCCTCAGTCCCTTTACCCTAGGAAGCTAAAGAAAACAGCCAAAGTAAGCCATTACCTATTAAAATTTACATTCCAGCCTTCCCAGAAATCCTAAAATCTCTTTTGTTTACATCTACTTTTGTGACTTTTGCTGTTGTATCAGCCATGAATTGTTTTACTTTGTGTCTACAAAGATTGATGCCACTGCTGTATTAAGGTCATGTTGTAGGTCCATGTTTTTTGGCATAAATAATGTTCCTGTAAAAATGTGGCAAAGAAGAGATGCACTCAGGCAGTTTTGGGTTTGTGCATATTTCTCTTCTCAACTTTTCTCTCTAGCATTTATGTCACCTGGCAGTATTTAGGATACAAGTGTGTACTGTTATGTCACAGTGGGTGTCTCAAACAGTTAAATTGGGTTACCTGACACACTCTGAGAGCAAACCTTTGCAGCATAATTTGGATAAATCCCTTGGTTGTAGTTCAGGGAAACCTTCTGTGGCAGTAGAACAAATAAACAGTTACAAAAAAGAGGTAGGAAATGTTACAAGATTTAATATCACCCTATTGGAAATTAAGAGCTCATTTTCAAGAAATTTTTTTTCTTTATCTTTAGCCAGTAATTGTGCTGTAAAATGACAGAAGGAGTTCATAGAGAGACAATACTGTTAAAAATGTCTTTTAATTTGTCAAATCCTGTCCACAATGAACAGGACAGTGTTTTGACCGTGATTTAGGCTGACTTAAGGGTAGGTTGTTCCCAGAAGGTGTGGTCCCACTGTCACTCCTGTCCTGAACAATTCGTGTGCCAGTGCTGATACAACTAAACAGTGAGTTGGATCAGGAGCTGATCTGGATAAAGCCCAATCTTTTCTTTTAGTCCCTTTGGTTTTCAGCTGCATCAGTTTCCTGTTCTGACTCACTGTGTTGCCCACAAGCCAAAAGGAGCCAGAATGCAAAGCGAGGAGCAAAAGGAACGCCATGATCAGCAGCTTGTTCCAAAATTGGTTTAAACAAATCGTGAGACTGCAGGCACATTCAAGGATGGGGTTTCAGCCTTTAGTTCTCCATTTCCTTTGGGTTTCTTTTTTGAGCAGTGTGGATGATACATGTTTCCATTACAAATCTCTGTTGTATATTAAATTACTGCCTTTTTATTATCTTGAGTTTCTCACAGTACTCTTGGTCTGGATGTAGGTTCTGCCACTGTAAAACCCTGATCTTGCAGTGAACCCTGGGGTTCATAGCATGAAATGGGCTTAACTGACTTCTTATAAACATATTGTGTTCTGTAGCAGTGAAATTCAATGCACACCTTTCAAGTCTCAATGTCACTTCCAGCTACAAAAACCTCAGAGTTGTATTTCCTCATGACTGGTGCTTACTAGATAATTATGGGGAGTAAATTAAAATAAAAAGAAAAAAAATCATGGCAGTTATTTCCAATCAGATATGTCATCTTCTTCTCTGCCTTTGATTAAGAAAAGATGTTAAAAACTCTTATCAGTATCAAGGTACACGATAAGGAAGATAAATAATTTAGAGCTTTTAAAGCTAGCTCCCAGAAGGAATTAAAAGCTTCCAAAGTGTTTTGATTAGTAGGCTGAAAATATTATAAATTAATATGAACTGCTTTGGTATCTTGTGTGACTGGTCAGTTAGAACATTTACTGGAATCCTAGAAGCATCTTAAAAATACACCTATGAATTAAATATTATGGAGTTTTCTTTTCAAAGGATCTTTACAGTAAAGAAGAACTGGCTACAGTTAACTTCCTCATATATCCTTAAAAGTGTCCTTAGAAAGAGGTAGCTTGGGAAAAGAAAAAAGCTGTCACCAGCAGTTTGTTTCCTTGCTTGAAGCTTCGCTGAACTTGAGAAATTACGAGACATCTTTCTGTTTTCCCATAAATTTTGGCTCTCTCCCCCATCCTAGTTTTATTGTCATTATCTTCCATATTTCCCTACGTTTTATGCACATTACTGTGCTCTGCTAGGTCTAACGAACCTTCCCTCCTTGAAGGGCTTGCTGAACTTTTGAAGCCTGAGCTTCCCCTTGGGACCAATAGGTTTAAAATGTTCCTTGATGACTCCTGTGACTCCTTTGGAGCGCCATCCATGTGTGTCTGCTGCCGTTGCCAAAGAAATAATCCGTTTATCCCCTTCCACAGCATCCGTGTCTGAACCGCTCCTGCTGAGCTTCCTAAGCAGCCAGTGGGGACCTGCGCATTTCAGCTAAGGAAGCCCAGCTAAAGCTTTACCACACCTCCCTGTCAAAATAAATGCAAATGACGAATCTATTTCGAATATTTCCTTATTTCCCTCGCTTCTGCTGTAGCCTGGCTTAGGGGCTCTGATGCAGATTTGGGCGCAGTAAATCCCATCCCCCGTAAACTGAAGCGTCCCGTGGTGCGAGCCCCGTCCTTCAGTGGCTGCTTTGTGAGGGCAGAGCCGCGCCGCTCACCCGGGAGACGCCGACATTCGGGCTCATCTTGAATTGTAACTTAATCTGGAATTGTTTTACATGGAAACCAGCGCGCCCGTGCCCAGAGGGGTACCCCGAGATGGAGCGGGTACCCCGGCATAGAGGGCACCTCGGGACAGAGCGAGTGTCCCGAAATAGGGAACGCCCTGGGATAGAGGGTACCCCGGGATGGCGGATACCCCGGAATAGAGGGGATATCCCGACATAGACATCCCGAGACAGAGCGGGTATCCCGACAGAGGACACCCCGGGATAGAGGGGGTATCCCGGGATAGAGGGCACCGCGGGATGGCGGTACCCAGGATAGAGTGGGTATCCCGGGATAAAGGACACCCCGGGGCCGGGATAGCGGCTCGGTGCACTGCGGGAGCTCCCGTCACAC
>VXBC01004229.1:684937-737603 GCA_013399945.1 Ploceus nigricollis
GGGCGGGTCGCAGCCTCGCCGGCCGCGAAGCCAGCCCGATCCCGCTGCGGAGCTTTTGTCCCGGTGCCGATCCCGCTGCGGCGCCCTTGTGCCGGTGCTGCCGCCGGGCCGTGCCCCATCCGCTGCTGCCGCCGGCCGGGTCCCGCTCCGGGGGAACGCAGCCTTCATGGCACCCCCTCCTCCTCCTCCTCCCCGTAAAAAACCCGTTCTCCTCGAATACGTCTGCGATACCAAATATAGACTTTGAGAGCAGTGATGGAAAGCTCCTTCAAGTAAAGCTTCCACTCCTTATGGCAGCACATACATCTGTTCAAAGCGGCAGCTGTACACTGAATTTTCCTTATGTGGCTGCGCTCTGTGGTTGTTCCTTGCCGTGCTCTGAAGAGCTGCAGTTCTGACAGAGTGTGCTGTGCTTTCACAGGGCAACTCCTGGCAAGTTTTTCTCTCTCGCAGGCACTAAACCTTGCTGTGGGAAAGCATGGATTTTTTTTTTTTTTTTTTCTCGAACTTGCACCAAGCAGCCACTTCACCTCTGAAAGATCCGTGCTGAATATCTCGAGCTTTCATTTTCAGAAAGGATTAGCTTAGTGGATGCAAATGTGGACGCATGGCTTAATCTCTATGCTTAGCATTGTGAAGTGGCTAAGACTTCATGGGATGTGTTTTTCTGTAGTTGGTAACTCCTATTGTAAAATGTAGGACAAATATTTAAGGAAAACTTTGAGAATAGCAGGCTGAGTCATTCTGTGAGAAGACATATCTAAGCTGGTATGCTAATAAGGCAGCTTGTTGGTTACTACCATGCTGCCTGCAGTTGTGGGACTGGTCTGGAAAAGTAACACCTTTTCTTTTAATCTTTCTGTGTGTGAGAAAAGGAAGCTCTTAACAATTGCATTCTTTGAGCTCCCTTTTTTTTTTTTTTTTTTTGGAGTCCAGACAGAGTTTGAATTGCAATGAAATGCTTGTGCCTTTGTGCATCTTGAACATGCTTAAGTATGAGTATTTGGTGCAGGGGATCTGTTGCTAACTTGTAGGGGTTTTTTTTTCCTCACACTATTTAACTATTTTTAGTTAGACATTCATGTTATGCTTATGGAGAGGTAGAAAGTTACCGATTTACCTATTTATTTTTACATTAAAGCTTGCTAGTGAGAGATAACAGGTTCCTAAAACCTGCTGAATCATTAATAGTTAAGCCATTTAAAAATCTATTTGAAATATCTTATAAATTTAGGTATATGAAAAGGATCTCTAGGTTAAAAAAAAAATCTGAAATTACAAATTTTCAGTTTTGAAACACCTCTGCACTTTTAAAAGTGTAATATGGAGTTATGTGGTGACACTTGATAAGGGTGAAGATCTGTGTGTCTTCTAAAACCCTGCAATAAAATAATTCGAGTTCTTTAGGAAATTTAGTAGTTTAAAATATTTTTTAATGTTTTTCAAGCTTCTGTTTTGCTTTGTCTCCTAATTCGTTTAGCTCTAAAGCTCAGGCTTTGTGAATGCTCACCCTGGGAGGGTGAGAGGAGTTCAGGGGCCTGTCAAAAGATCATGGCTAATAGCAAGTTTAAAGTAGGGTGTGGGTTTTGAAAGGAAGCAGTCACCTTATTAGCCTTGCAGACTAAATGAGAACTGCCTTTAGGCCTAATTTTAAAGCCAGGCATAAAGGGAGTAGAGCGCTGGATTCAGAACCTGGGGTGTGAGTAAAAGTGAGTGTGTGATAGTCAGCCCAAAACCTGCTGCCCAGAGTGCTTCTGTGAGAGAGGGCCCAGGGAAGGAGAATCAGAGAAAATTGAGATGCAGCTGGAAATGCGGCAGCTTAGTTGCAGTACCTGTTTTATGACCTAAATTTTTGCACTGGTTGCTGTCGTTGTGTTTGTGCTAATATTGGGGGTGGGAGAGTAAAAGACATCTGAAATGTTCACTTTGTTGTTGGATAGCAGGTGGTGAGTGCTCACAAGTTGAGAAACACCTCTGAAGTCTTGATAAGGTTTCATTAAGTGGCTGTAGCCAAACTGTAACTGATGATCTTTTGTCAAACTTTAAGTCTCTCTGCTGATGCATAAAATTGTGGGTTGAATGAGAAATTTGAAACTTGTTTTAGAGCTGCTTTCCTGACTGTCTGTACTTTGGAGTACTTGCTCTTGTGAGCTTTCCAGTTCTGTATCCATCAACAGTTGCTAACTATCTTGTGTATCAAATTATGCTGCAGTTCTGTTGAAACAGGGAGCTTAATAAAAAGAGCTGAAAAATGAGGCTCAATGTGTTTGCTGAATGCCATCCAGTATGTGAAGTGGATTTGTTAGTCCCTCTCCTCAAAGGTTACACAAATGAGAACGTGAAAGCACAGAAGGCATTCATTTAATTTGGATTCTAATTAAGAGGGTGAATTGAAAAAAATGATGTTAGAAAGATTTATGATTTATGTAGTACTCTAATGAAATATGCAGAGTGTGGCCTGATGGTGTGACTTCTAAATAAAACAGTGGTGTCAACTGAAGAGCAGTTTTAATTTTAATTATGTAAAAAGAATGTATATGAGCCATTTTGTACTTAATTAGCATGGACAGTGTTAGATGGGATGCTGTTGTTGCAGAGGGAAGTGCTGGTCATGTTTTTAGCCTAAAACATCTTCATATATCTGGCTGAACTCTTTAAGATCAGTGTAACTTCTTACTGGTGGGTCACTGGTTCTGTCTAGGACTGGCTTCATAATGTTGCTTTGGTGATGTGTAAGTCTAAATGTGAGTGAGGTGATGTTAAACAGCGCTAGGGCTCCACGGCTGGAACAGGCTGTAGGCTCAGTATGTGCACAGAGGAGAAGGACTGCATAGGCCAGGGATATTTATTTTATTTAGGGCTCCCTCAAGGACCTTTCTCCAAGCAGCAGTCAGAGCAGGAAAGTAAAAACTCCCATGTAAGAAGTCCAGAGTCTCTTTTTAACTGAAGAATGCTCAGCTTAAAAATAAACAGAAAATTTTGAGTAATGACCTCATCCTGCTCAGTATTCCTTTGGATGGGAATGACCTACCTACATTTCCTCAAAAAGTGTGAGAGCTACCTGTTGATGGGTGTGCAGTTTTTCATTGTAGCCTGAAATACAGTGCTGAGAGGCCTCTCTTGAATGTAATAAATGATCAAAAACTGGTTATCTCTATACACATTATGGATTTTCCCTTTAAGCTCTAGTGTATGTGCAATAATGTTTCTGTAGTAAGATTATTTCTACTTCTGATCAGTGCCAGGCGTGGTTCTGGGTTTTCTTTTATGGATGATATGATAAGCTTGGAAAAGGACATGGAGAAATTATTCTGAAGATCTACTATGAAAAGGGACTTTAGTTAATGATTTACACTTACAAGCTTTATTTTGTTAAGCTGGAATTCCATAAATGGTTGTGTTCCAACATCTACCTGTGCTCTGAGAGGAGAAACTAGATTAGAGTAGCAAATGGATGTCTGTCAGGTGTATTGATTCAGTGGGTACAGTTTTAGCATGTTATTTTGGAAACCAGTTTTTGTTGCAATGTTGTCTCTCATCCATGTTATTCTCTTCCTTCTGCTCACCTTGAGTAATGAAGGAGTAGCTGCTGAAACCAGAGCTAACTATTTTTCTGTAGCATCTGCAAACCCCTTTTGGAGGGGCTTTCTGCAGACTGAGTTCATTTAATTGCAGGGTTCTGCTGTGTCTGTGCTCAATTCCTAGTCTGGAAAAAAGGAATTCTGCAGAGTGTGTGCAGTAGTGTCATGGGACCGATGTGCTCCCTCTTGAACGCTCTACTTCTCTGGATTGTTGCACAAAGCAGCTTTTAGACATTGGATAAACAATTTGCATTAGGGTGGAATCTCTCCTAGTAGTGCTCTGGCCTTCATCTCACTCTCTCTGAATCATGCATCTCTTCTGTTACCTGCTCCTTTCTGGCTGTCTCCTGAAATAGACTTTCACCAGTAGTTGCATCTCCACTGCTGTTGTGTCTGGGGTTATTCCTTCCCTGCTCTGTGGGTTTTCTTACTGTGTCTTATTAAAAATAGTTCCTTGAGCTCTTCCTGCCTGCCAGCCTCCTGCTGTCAAGTGAATATCTGAATCAAGGTATGAAAGCACATGTCACTCTGGGGCCAAAAATAATTAAAAGAAGCTTGTAATAAAGTGCATGTTAATAGGCAGGTTGGGTTTTGTTTCCTTCTTGAGACTGAAGGATCAAGTGCTTGGGTTAGGAGGTGGTAAAGTTAAGCCGTTGTTTTGCAACTGTAATTAATTTCTAATAAACATTCATTATGTGATTGTTAAAGCTGATGCTCTCTGGCACACAGAAACAATATTTTGCCCACAAGATGTGCTTTGAGATACCAAGGGATGTGGTGATAGTGATAAGGGGATGTTTGGTATTAAATTTTACATAATTTAGAATCCTGAGTGAACATAGTAAGGAGTTGTTAAGCAGAGGTGATAATTATTAATAGATTTCATACAATCTTTCCTATGATGTACTTTCCAAAGTTGTTAAAGAACAGCACATCTGGAGTATTTGGATGTTCAGCTTTATTAGTTTATTAAGAAATCATGATTGAGTGCTGCACTGTCCTACGCACCCTTGCTCTTTGCCTTCCAGCTGGCTATATAGGAACACCACACATGATTTTTTTTCCTGCCCAGGAAACTTCCATCCTCATATTTTAAAGATGAAAATTATGTATAAAGTAATACGTAATTAAAAGTATAAAATTTCATTGAGCAGTGCAAGAGAAGATGTTGGAAGTTTTGTTGTCTTCAGTGAAGACTGTTCCTGTGATCCACACGCCAGTCTTTATCTTGTGGAAGTATTGCAGGGGGTTCATGTCAGCCCAGTGCTCTCTGTGTCCAAACAGTTCTCTTTTCCTACTCCTACAGCAAATCCAACTGTCTTATTCTTAACATGGTATTTAGACTTACAGTGAGCAAAGCCCTACTCTGTCTTGACTAGGAAATAACCCAAGCTAAAGTTTGCAGTCTTTCTCAGGAAACAAAAATTTTTAATCTTTACTCATCTGGGAAGTGATGTTTTAGTACAGCAAAAGATACACAGGACATGCTTCAAAACTCTGCTTTGGGTCTTGAGGGATGCAAGAGCTTCTTGATGGGAAAGCTTTCATAAAATTTTAATGTGGTCAAAACATGTATTTTCCCTGACTTCTTTATGGAAACAACTGGCTGAGACTTCCTAGAAAATGCTTACCATGGCAGTGATTCCATGTAATTGCTTTGGCAAAGCTGCAGGGAACTGAGAACAGTTTTACAGGAAGTGTTGGGGCCCATTGTATCCTGCCCAGAGTTGCACCTGCATGGTTTGCAGACATTATCTTCCAAGTGAAAGCCATTCTTGGCCAGCAGCTATCCCTGAGAAATATTGGGACAGTGAGGTGTTCTCTTACACCTGAATGACTTTGCTGGTTCAGGTTGTGCACGTGTGTTAGTGTCTGATGGACAAGGACTGATTTACAGTCACCTTTACCAGCCACTCCTGCTGGTGTTCCCACTTTTGTGTGCACCAGAGGGACAACATCAACTCTGTGAAGAGCTTCCCTGCAGAGCCTCCTTTGTCCAGAAGCTGCTTGGTTTGATAGTGGGGCTATCACAGCTGGTAAACCACTGCTTGATAGGAGGTCAAGGACTTTGGCCAGTATCATCTCAATTTCCTGGTTTAGAGTTATTGAGTTCACAGTGTCTTGTGCTTGGACAAGGATAGACCTGGAAGATGTGACAATGTCAGTGTGGCCTTGTAGGTGACTCCAAAATGCTGTTTGTTACTTGTCTGTGACTGCTTTGCTGAGCATTACCAGGGTGGAGGAGGATGACTGCAGAGTCCTTCCCTTAAGAAACTTCCTAGGGGGTGTGCTCCGATGTTCTATCCAGTAGACTCTTTTAATGCCCTGCACATTCATAGGCAGAACAGTACAGATGAAACAAGATAACTGTCTTGGTGGTTTGATACCCTCTGCTGTTAAATTTGGCTGATCAAGTCAGTGCTCTTGGAAAACCTCCTGCCTTGAGGCATGGCTGAGTTCTGCATGGAGGTGACATGGTTCAAACTGAAGTAATGCCAGTGTGACAGGAATGACAGCAGAATATTTGCATCAGTCTAACTGTTGCTAAACAATCAGAAATATTTCTGCGTATTAATCATCTGTAGCAAATGTGGGTGTTCTGTAAGATAGGACTTTTTGTAATATGCACTGTGGTTTTGAAAACTTGAGGGTGCATGATCACAGTGTTTGGAGCCTGAACTCATGACACTGACATCAGTTCTGCTGTTTGTTTAGGATCTTGATCTTTGGTAGCAATGATCTGTCTGCAGGTACTTTGTTGGTTTGAATATTTTTAGCTTCCAGAATGTACAACTCTCTTAGCATTGCTTGGGTTTTGGGAAGTAGTTAAGTCTGAAACATGAAGAAATGCAGCATTTCCAGAGTAAGTACAGGAGCTGATGGCATTGTTTTTCAGAGCAGTTCTTGTGTCTTGAAACAAAATGTTCCTCTCCGTACTGAGACTGTTTGCCTTGGGTGCCTGTTGTGGGCTTTACTGTAGCTCTTCTGTGAGTACAGAAGACATACAAATGGAAAATCTGACAATTCAGGGGAGAATCCCACTGTGGAAGGGTTGCACTAATGGCTGGGATTAACATAAAGCTAAAGCAGTTTAATACAGGCCTAACTATGTTAGAGCAAAGTCGAATTTCTCTTTTAGGCATCCAGCTTGGCATCTAGATGGAGATTACCTTGTCCTTCTAAGAGTGGACCACATCTAAAAGATTTTTGAGTATGTTGTGGATATCTTCAAGGTAGCTTCTGAATACTATTTGAGTACAGCTATCTTGGTTTTAAGTTCTTTCCTCCTCTGCTGAATTTTTTGTGGATTTTACTTTTTCAGTGAACCAGTTGGGTGATTTTACCAATTTTGTTTGTGGCAGAGGTTAATGGTACCTCCTACATTTTGTCTAAAAACAATTTTCCTGTGCTATAGACCACTGGTTTTACTTGTGATGTGATTTTCTTTTTTGTCTTTTTAGGGTGTTTTTTAAGTTGTGTTGAGCTGGGTTTTTTCTTTTTTTTTTTTTGTTTGGTTGGATTTTTTTTACGATATTATTATATTATTTTGCTTTTCTCTTTGTATTGTGACAGAGTATTTCATTCTTTTACTGAATATTTTAAGAAGTAGAATGAAAAAGTCCCTCACACTGTGGCATTCTTTTCTGCTGTTTATTTTGAATTTCTTCTGATGTAAAGACAGAAAGAAAAGAGATGTCTGAGCTGCTGGAGAAGGGAGCAAACTGAGATGGACATAGAAGACGACTATTTATGAGGAAACCATAAGGCTTTGCTCATTTAACTCAGTAAAAGGAAAACCAAGAAGGAATGTGATAACATTGTATGTATGAAAATATCCTAGAAGGGATAGGAAGGGAGTAAACACCAGAGAGGGAAATTAAATGAAGAGCAACATTGACACAAGAATAAATGGATAGGAACTGTTCCTATAACAGTATTCTAACTTCCAGCATAGGTACTGTGGGATGGGTTGTAGGATAGATTTAATTCTTTGGCTCAGTTTGGGATGGAGGGTGATCACTTGCAAGGGATTGTGTGGCTGCCTTTGACAGAAGTCTCTGAATGCTGGAGTGCAGAACGTGAATGCTCTGCTCTACACAAGCAGTTGCATGGATCTCTCCTGCCACAGTCTTGCTTGAACTTCTCTAGCATAACTTTGAGTCAGTTCCTGGAAAAAAAAAATAAGGCAAAAAGAGCCCCTCAAAAACTCCAGTGCTACTCTGTATAGATATCAAGTCAGCTCAAAGGAAGGTCAGCTTTGGGAAGAGTTGTGGTTTATCTATGGTATAGGGGAAAAAATCAATAATAGCTGTAAAATGGGTTCCAGAAAACTGTTTCTGAATACATTGAATGTGTGTTGGATGTCACCTGCTTGTGTTACAGAGCCCTTGGTTCTTTTTCTGTGTAGCTTCAAGCTACACCTGCTCTACGTAAATCTCCTAAGTGGTATATTGGAACAGAACACTTGCTAATCTATTAAAGTATGTATACAGATCCATAAATTTTTATAAGAAATGCCAATAATAGATGTTTAGAAGGTGTTGGCATGCATAGGGAGGGAAGGAGAAGAAATGTGTGAGGGCAAACTAGAGAGAAATGAAAATGTAAATACCGAATTATTAAAAGCTTCAACTTAAGATGTTGCAAATAATTATTCAGGGTTTGAGACCAGCAATTTATTAGACCTCACAAAACTTTCTCCAGCAAACATAGTCCAAAGTCCTTATGGCTGAAGTCTTAAAAAAAGTATTTCTCCCTTAAAGTATTGATCCTTTGGGTTTAGTCTTCAGTGGAAGATTGCCTCCTGATTAAATATTTGCCCTGTTCAGTAGGGATATGGCTGCAGCTTTTGAAGATGCTGTGTGCTCATTTTGCAAATGCTTGTTGTGTGATTAATGCTTTGGTTAAGCTGCATGTTTAGGTTTCATCTTAAACTAATTCCTAGAAGACTTAAATGACTATTTATTTTCTAAAAGTTTGTGCAAACTCTGTATCTAGTAAGACTTGGGCTTATTTTAAAGATACAGCAAAAATTCAAATTGTTTACTAATCTTGCAGCAGAGATACAGGCTGATTTATTCTCTCATTAAACATACCTTAAACTTCCCTTGAATCCAACTCTGCACAGAGTGGTTGCTGATATTAATATGCAGAAGTTTAATACCATTTTTAGTTTCTTGCGTTTCGTGTCTCGCAATCTTGAAGAGCAGGCCCACATTCCAGACAGGCGACATCTTAATTTAGATCTTTGTTTGGGATGCTTAGGGAAAAATGGTAGTGCCTGTTGTCAAGGGAGAATCTTGAACATGGTTTAGAAAATTCTTCAGGTCAGCTTATTCTTTGTTGTGGTGAAAATCCTAGAATCGTTAAGGTTGCAGGCTGAAGTTGCTACCTTTATTCACAAAACCACAGTGATGCTTTTCTCAAAGTACAGGCCTTTGACCAACAGTTGATTTAAGAGATACAGAGCTGTTTCAAAAGTATTTTTCAAAAGGATTCAGTAGCTTATGATACTGTTTACCAGTTAGGTACTAAACAAGGCAGCTCTTTCTTGTACACAAATAAGTTTCTCTGCCTGCCTGGACAACGAACTTCAGAGTTACTATGATTAGCTCAGGAATGTGGAGTTTCTTAAGCTGCCCATCACTTTTTTTTGTCTGTCTCAAATCTCACAATAATCATTTGCTTATTCACACTGCCTGTGGAGAGCTACAGTAAAACAGAAGTGTTAACTTAGCCCAGTTACCAGGACTTAACTAACACCGATAATGAGGAACAAAATTCAGGGCAGGATTTTGAAGCATGCTGTGAATGTAAGACTGCAACACAATCCAAATCTTTCATTGTTTCAAACAACTGTTTGTATCAGTTTTCTCTTACGAGTCTTAGGTACTGCTGGAATTTGAAGACATGTTGGTATCTAAACCTCAAAACCAGAAAAGTGGATATTGTGAGGTATTGTCAAGAACTAATAACTGTTTTGTTCTAAGCAGGATGTGCTTTTGAAGACATTTGTTTCATTCCATGTTTGGGACCTTTAAGGAAGTACAACCTTGTACAGTGTCCTAAGGTTGCTTTGTACCGTCTAACCAGGTTGTGGAATGCATTAATAGCTCTCCAGCACCTGTGGTGGTTTTTTGTTTGCCTATTGTTTTGTTTAAGCAAACTGCCTTTTCTTTATTTCTGCTGCAGCAAATTAAGTTAATAACAAAGTTCTTCTCTCTCAGTAGTGGTGGTGTTTAGTTACTCCATAGTTTGCACTCTTCCAATTGAGTGTTTCTTTCAGATTTTGGTGTTTCCTGAAAAATTGTATTATCTTCAATCCACTTCTAAATTCAGTTTGAAGATATTGTGAAGTTTTAAGTCTTGCAACCATTTCAAGCTCTTACTGCAAGCTCTTTGAAGTGTGGTCTGTTCCTGTTTTGAAGATCACTAAAGAGAATGTTGAATAAAATGAAGTCTTGATCCCCTGATACTCTGTTGTAATGGGAAGTATCAAATTACTGGTAAAAACACTTCCAGGGTGAGTTGTAGAAATGTAAAGTCCTGCAGTCTGAGCTTGCATGCCATTCTGCACGACCTGATTTGCATGAGGTGGGTCTTGCAAATGTTCCAGCTTGGGGAAGAGTTTGAACTGGAGTCCGTGTCTTGTTAAAAACACACGGTTGTCATCCAGTCTTGCAAACACTCTGGGAAAAAAAGCATATTACCAGTTTTGCTGCAGCTGGGATTTCTTGTTAGGCAGCTGCCATGGGGTGACTCTACTCTGTCTTCTCCTCATGCAATGATATTCATGCCTGCTTTAAAATTAGTGTCTCAAGCATACTGTGATTTTTTTAAATATTATTTTTATTTTGTGTCTTCCTTCTTTTTCATCCAATTGATAATTTTATTGTGGGTAAAAATTGATTAGTCTGAACTGTTCCTGACATGGCTGTGTTGACTTTTTTCTTTGCTTTTGATGAGCTGCCTTTGTAGGTGCTTACAAATGCACTGGTTTTAGTAACTTGCTTCAATACACTCCTAAAAATTCTGACTGGGTTTGAATTTGTTTGGCTTTCCTATAGACTGGTAGTATATCTTATCTTACATGAACTTGCAGAGTTCAGGAATGGTTGCTTTTAGCTAGGGTGACTCCTGTTTACACACGTAATAACCTGCTGTCTCTGCATGAAGCAACTCCTTGTGACAAGGGGAGAAAACATCTCAATTACCTTGGTGATCCAAAGCGACTGAACAGTTGCACTGACTCTAGAATTCAGAAAACACACTAAAATGTGTGGGGAAAAAAAAAAAGGTAGATGTACACAATAGTGAAGGTTATGTTTGAAAGTGTCTTAAGCAATTCTGAATATAGTCCTTAAAGATGTGTTCTGGTTTCTTTCAGCTTGTTACTGTTATTAGAAGGATTAACCTTTGTCTGAAGACCTGAACAACAAGACAGCACATTTACTTCTCTGTTCACTGTTATTTATCTGTTCATGTGCCTGTTCTCTCTTATTTTTTGTGCCTCTAGACCCTCTTCCTATTTGCAGGATGAGGTGCAGTTTCCAAGGGAGAGCTCGCTAACTCTATTGTTGTGCCTGTGTGCTCACACTTCTTTTTAAAGTCCTTTTCTTCTGTCACATCATATATCCATACTGTAATATACAATTGAATTAATCTTGGAACACTGAAGAAGCTCCTGATACTGATCTCTAGATACATTTCCTATCACTTCTTTGTATCAGAGTTTCTTACATCTGTAAACTTGCTGTAATCTTTATCTGCCAGCTCAAGCATTCCTTTAGATGAGGGTGGGAAATGTTCAATCTGCAACATCCATGCCCTATAGCCCGTGGCTGCATGAATAATGCTACTGTGTAACTTCAATGTGTGGTCTTCCAGAATATTTTAAAGCTCTTTGCAGTTCTCAGAAAGAAAAATAAAGTCTTGTTTCTGTCTCTCCATCCTTTCTTCCTGTTTCTTGCATTCGAAAGCCTTTCAGCTTGTGATGGAGTTGTCAACTTCTATCACTGTCATCATATTATTTCCTACATATTGGACTGTAAACGTGTTTGTTTTTTCCCCTGTATAACTGGAAGTAGTACATTGCTAGTCTTGGCTGCCATCTCTGCAACAAAGTTTTGTCAAGCACGTTCTAAAACTTTTGGGGTTGTCCTGTGTAGAGCCAAGAGCTGGGCTCTGGTCCTTGTGGGTCCTTTCCAAGTCAGGATATTCTCTGGTTCTGTGATTTATCTCCTGCCACATAGAACAGGTATTCTTGTGACCATCTCTTCCTGCTTTTTCTGTCTTTTTTTACCACTTAGTCTTACCCTATAGCTGGTTATTTTGGTGGTGCTTTTTTCTTTTGTTGAGATAAGTTTCCTCATGAATAAACAGAAATCAAATGATACAGCACAACAGTCCTTCTTTATTCCCATGCTTGCCCTTCTTAAACTATGTTAGTATTCCCTTCCTACCAAGTCTGACATTGATTCAGCTTCTGATGTCTGGTCTCTTGTCCACTGTTTCCAGTGTTCTTGGCTCTTTAGCAGACAGCTCAGCAGACTGAGCAGTCACGCCCCCTTACTGTGTTATTCTGTACAAAATTGCAGTTTCTTGCACTTCTTTGCCAGCCCCTTGGTTCCCAAGCTTTTCACTGGATATCCCATGTAAATTTTAATTTGTGAAGCATTCAAACCTAGCTAAAAACCTGCTAAATATTTGTCTTGCAGAAGATAGGCTGAAGTAAAGCTCTTGCTCAGGATCACAGCAATGTCCTGTGCACAGCGACTGCTGGATCCCTCTGCAGAATCTCTTCCTGTCTGTCCCTTTGCTGACGAATGCTGATCAAATCCTACCTGGACATTTGATTCCCAGAACATTATTCTTGAAACCCTGCTTCATTCAGGTGCCTCTATTTCCCTTAAAAGCTGTGTTCCAGGGCCTGGTGGTGAGGAATAGGTTATGGTTCCATCTGAGTGGTGTCACTGTTGTTCTTGGAGTGGATGAACTGCATCCATTGTGGATGTCTTTTTCCAGATCTGTGTTATGTTAGTGACTTATGCTGGAACTCCTACAATCTCCAGCACTGTGAAAGCTGTGTGGGAGGTTTTCAAGGATATTAAGGAACTCCTTCAGTAAATTCAGACCAGGAGTTATCAGAAACTTTAAAGCCAGTTTTGGTGACAGCTTTCAGATAAAACTGCAGTCAGAAGAACAATTTACAAGGTTAATGGTGTCTTTTACCTGTTATATTCTCTGCCAAGGGTTATCTGTAACAGGAGGGAGAGAGAGTAACTTGTCCTGGCTTATTGAAGTGATTGCTCACCCTGATGTCTTCTGGCAGCACTTGGCACAGCTAAGCTGATCTTTGCTGTGGATGCTGTCATTGTCCTGGGTAGCTTCTAGTGTAAGGAAAGGGCAGGAGATGTATGTGTGTGTATTTATATATACATATAAGAGTAGTATAGAGTACTTTGGCATAACACCTTTCAATAATGTTTATCAGTATAATTACACTAATAAATTTGACTTAATATATTGCTGTTGGATCAGTTCCATAGTAAACATTGTAATGAAAAAATCTTTGGTCTTTAATATTTTCATTCTCTGGCATCTGAAATGTGATATTCAGCATATCATGTGACTTTCAAAATAGAGGTGTGGCTTGGAATGCCCTGAAGTGCAGATATGTATGTGTGCAGTAACAGAAAATAAAATGTGTTTTCCCCTAACTAGGTTGTTTAGTACAAGTGAGAACATCACAAAACTACATTTCTACTTCCCCATTTCCTTTTATCTATTGGACCTGGCTGAGGGGAGGTGATTATGCCAATCGTAGTCGAGGTGAAAAGTAGTGCTGGGAGTGCTTGGCTCAGCTCCTGGTGCTCTAAGAGAACTTTTAAGCTTTTCAAGTTGTACAGTTTCCATACTGATTCTTACTAAAAAATCAGGCAGAATGGTGCAATTACTGTGTATATTTGGGGTTTCTGTCTTCCTCCAAGCTGTTCACCAGGCTAGGCAGTTAGCTGAGTGTAAATTTTATATACTGCTTTCTGCTGTTTTTTCCCTACTTTTTAAAGGGCCTTTTTAAAATTTGGCCCTTAATTTCATATGAAACTTCGAGAAGTCAGTTATATTAACAGTTGTTTAGGTTAGTAACAAGGTTTAGGTTCATAAGTTTGAGTTCTTCAAGATTGAGAGTTGCCAGAGGTCCCAGCCCTCAATCTAACCATGAGGACAGGGGTGCTATGGAGAGCTGCTGTGGCTCCATGGTTGTGGTGGAATTAACACTTTAAAGAAGGTGAGAGAACCCAGCCTCTGTGGAGCCGGTGTCTTTCTTTCAAATACTCCTGGACCCAATGAGTGAACTTGAAATATGACTGGATACCAGGAGCATAATACAGCTGTAACATAAAATACAGTAGGAAAGGTCCTGATGTTGTAGTGTTGAGATCAGGAAGCACGTGTGGTCCAGGATCTTGTTGGGCCATCCCAGTAAGAACACAGCCCAGAAATGCAGCCTGTGGCTTGCAATAGACATTTCTGAGGAACTTTCTCCAGGCTTTTTATGTTGCAGTATTTGGAAGCTCTTCCATGAGTGTTGACATTATATTCCTATTCTCCATCTGCAGGCACTTCTTTTTTTTGTTGTTTTTTTTTCTTCTTTTTTTCTGCTTTTGAAGGCCTTGAAATTGTGAGAGGAAGGCACCCTGCATGGTAGCAAAGGCATGAGTGGAACTGAAGGCATCTGTTCAGTAGATCTCTGAGGAAATGGCTTCAGCAATGCTGCAGAAGTTTCTGTGTCATTCATGAGTATTCAGATGGTAGTTCTACCTTAGAGCTCTCTGAACAGAGAATTATGCTTAGTACTGAGTCCCACTGCAATCTCTGAGTCAGTATTGTTGAATAATTAATCTGTCCCAGAAAAAAAAAAGAGCTATGATGCTCTTGTAAATAACATCTACTGGCTGAAATAAAAAAAACAAAAGCATGTCTCATGTTATAGTGAAGGCTGGGGGAAAGGAAGGAAGTAAAAATAATTTTGGTGAATAAGCTAGAGGAGCAGAGTGGCAGAAATACAAATAGATTGATCTTCTACTCTTTAAAGGATCTGTAACAGTAGGAGCAAATAAAATGCCAGTGCAGAGAATTTACTCTGTAAAAGCCTGTATAACAAGGTGCTCAACACCAGGTGTTAAACTGTCTGACAGGGTTTATTTGTAACCTTCCAGGTGACTTCTCTTTCTTTACTGTTAAAAATCACAAAAAATAGCACTGGGAATTTGGCTATTTTTGCTTCACCTATGTCTTGGGGAGAGGGGTTGCACATGGGCAATGTCCACTTGCAAAATAACTTCCAGATGAATCTCAGGAGATAAACTTGCATGAGTGTCCACCCCCACAGAAATACTCATTCAACTACTTATTAGTGGATTCTTCTCCTCCCCGATCCTGCTGTAGATTCAGATGCCTCCTGCTGGGAATCTGCTCTGGAAGCCAGCTGATTTCCAGATGATGAGCTGTAGAGAGCTGAGGTTTAGCTGGAGGCAGTTCTGTGCTCACATCTCCTGCATGCTGGGCAGATGGTCTTGGGTGCAGATCAGAGATGATGTGCAGAGACTGAGGAGGTTGTAAGTCAGGCCAGGGGGCATCTGTCCATGTCCATCCAAAGGAAGTATTGCTTGGCAGGTGCTGCAAAGGCTTCAGAATGAATGGGAAGTTACTGGGAAAACAAATAAGACTGGAACAAGAAACTAAGCATGTAATAAGGTAGAAATATCCTCATGGAGATGAGAGTGTTCTTATTTGATCACTTATATTTGCAACACAGTGGTGCTTGGATACAACCCAAAGCAGTGGAAAGGGAGAGAAACTGTAAAGAGGATTATGCCCTGTGCAGTTGTGCTGTGCAGGAAAGATGGGTGTGAGTGCCTCCCTGAGATGTGCTGAGCCTTAGGTTTGGGAGACCTTTTTCTCCATTGAACAGCTGTGTATGTACATAATATATACATAATACACAATACCTGTGCAAAGAATTGGGCTGTGGCAGCTGTTGAGTATTCCCGGGTAGGTGAAGGTGTTAGAAGGTCTTAAATACCCTTTCCAACAGGCACTTGATGGAGTTGTGTAGGACAGGACAGTTAAATCAGTGCTGCTGATGTGTTGCATGTTTAGTTAGTAACTAATAAAGTGGTGCATTGTACTTACTTATAGTATAGGGATCTTCTGTAGAAATAAACCTCAGATCCAGCTGGACAATTGGATCCTTGTCCAGATCCTGCTAGAGTTTCCTGGCTATTTCACAGGTGGCTATCTCATGCTTCTGAATATTTTTAATTGTAACTTTCCAGTTAAAATTAAAGCAGTCCCTTTGTGGTGTCTCCCCTGAACTGGAAGACAGCACAGGGTGAGATAGCATTTAACCATTCCTTTACATCTGGGTGAGGATTGTTGAAGTCCAGTTGAAGTTGTGTTTGGAGGGTGGGAATGTATGGTGAGAGGAGGGTTTATGGGCACACCCTCACTGTGCTGGTAACAGTTCCTGTTGTGGCTGCCATGAACAGCCTCCCCTGATTGAATTGTTCTGGCTCACAGTTATTGTGCTTATCCTGATACATTTAAAAATTGTTAGTGAGTTGGCAAGACTCTGTGGAACCATGATGTGCTCTGAGAGTGTTCATTTTTTCAGCTGGTTGTTTTGAATCATTTAGGTTTGAAAAAACCTCTTAAGATCATCAAGTCCAACTGATAACACCATGTTCACCATCCCATGTCCCCAAGTGCCACATCCACACATTTTTTGAACATGTCTAGGGATCGTGATTCCACTTTTCTGGTGGAATCTGAGGTGTTCCTATGCTTGTTTCTACCTATAGGATCTTAATTGTTTACAAACTTGAGATTGAAGTAAATAAGGGCTCTTGGGACTGCAGTTAGGATTGTAGAAGCAACCATAACTTTCTAAAGACCAGACTTACTGATTATTTATTTATTTATTTATTTATGTTAAGAGTAATGGGAGTAGAAAATGAAGGGCTTGTTCAGTGTGTAGAAGATGCTGGATCCTGGAGCAGCCACTTGTAGGGGAGATCCAGCTTTGCTTCTGTAAATTTGGACTAAAAAAGGCTGTGCTGAGCCATTTGGTGTAAATGACAAATAATTTATCCAGAGCAAGATAACTGATTTTGAGCAAATCTAGCAAATGAGGATTTTGAATTTTTAACTCTCTACTGTGAAGTTCTTTAATGGTCAATAGGTATTTCAAGGGTTTTTTTTAATTTGTTGTCTTTTTTTTTGTGCTCTTCAAAAGTGTAATATATGTCCAAGTTTCTATGGAATTATTACAGGGTCTAAAGGGTGCATCTCTGATGGAGTGATTACCCTTGACCAAGTTCTAGGTACCTGCTGGAAAGAATGGGGAGCCAAACTGCTTTAAAAAGAAAAAAGTTAATGTACCTGAGCAAATCTGAGGGTTGTATGCACATGCATCTGAACAAATGCAAAGGAAATTTAAGGTAATTGGATGGGATTGCATGTCCTTGCTACAGACATGCAGCACTAAAACTATTCCAGCCATGTGGATCCTGGTTTTATAACCAAGTGTTGGAGTTGTGATGCTCTGTGTAGCCTGAAGAGAGTGGAGCTGGTTACAGAACTTTCCTGCTGCCTCTTCAGAAAATTACTATGTGAAAAGTGAAACAGGTAGTGGTAAAGATTCAAGAAATACTAATTTAAGGAGCTTGAGTTAGTGAAGCCCAACACTACTTAAGTTTCAAACTGTCTTCCTCTGTATCTAATGCTTTTGAGATGCATGTTCCTGTCGGTTGCTGTTTGGGGGGAAAAAAAAAAAAAGATTTTTTTTTTAAGAATGTAACTCTTCAGCATAGAGGTCCTTTCTCATCAAAGAAGAACAATGCATTTTGTCTTTGTTACGTTTAATCTGAAAAGAAAGATTAGTCTCAAATGCAGAGTGCAAACCTGTGACTGTCTGTCCAGATCTGAAAGTGTGAATTTGAGTTTTCCTTTAGGGTTGTCCTTCTGCAGTGGTGTTCAGTTGATTTGGCATGTTTTTTTACTACTCTTTTTTTAAGGTTACTTAAATAAAACAACACAATGTTTTTACTTGCAGCACTTGAAGAATCGGAAAGTGACATTTATGTGCGATTCATGAGGTCACACAAGTGTTATGACATTGTTCCAACAAGCTCTAAGCTTGTTGTTTTCGACACTACGCTACAAGTGAGTATTCTCCTTTCAGTCTGCCTTTGCTTGCAGTTCATTTTTTTGTTTTTAAATGAGTGTTTCCTGAGTGTTAAATGAAATCTGATCTCTTGAAGAGAAGTACTGCCATCGTGCTGTGCTTTGACTGTACAAAACTATATTGTTTCAACTGTGTCTTTCATGTTGTGCCAGAGGAGGAGCTGGGGGAAGACATCCTAGCAGAACAGAAAGAGGGGATGTAATTTGGTTTGCAGTTGAAAATCTCTACCTAAAAACAAAAATTTCAGATGAGCCCAAATTTATATTGGCTTCTTCATGGTTACCTGAATCTTCATAAAGACATTTGGTGTAAGATCCTTGTGCAACAGCTAAAGAGTACCCAGGTGCAATGAGCCTGTTCCTGCTATACTGATAAGACAGTTTAGGACTCAAATGGATGGCTTAATTATGCAAATTATTACATTCTCCAGAAAATTTTTGTTTTCAGCTTCTCATTTTGCATTTAATCAGTAAATCATCTGCTAGACTCTTGGCTCTGTCTGAAGAGTTTGTTTGCCAGAAGAAGGCATTAGCTGCCTGCTATAGAAACAGACTAATCTGCTCTGCAGTGTGGTAGAAAGCTGTGGCTTTCTTTGTTTCCTGGATTTTGCAATTGGTATTTTTTTGCTTGCTTTGGGTTTTTTTTTTTTTTTTTGCTGTTTCAGTGTGTTTTTTCTTGTAAAGATGCTCAAATTCTGACTTAACTAAGCCCATTTAGTAATTTTGGTCTGGAATGTACTACTCAGACCTCAGCTTTCCACAGTCAGAGGCAGCCATGTAACAGATACTCAGTCCTAAAACATTCACAGAACCATCTTGTGTATCAGATAATTGTATATAGTGCTGGATTGAGTGCTATGATCTGAAAGGTGGAAAATCTACATTGACTTTTTCACTATCTTACAGGGGGGAAAGTTCTGCAGTGTTTCCTTTCTTCTGCCTGAAAGAAAGGATGACTGTCAGCTCTTGAGTAAAAAGTTTAGACCTCTTTGACCTGAAAAATCAGATTTAGGATGATGGGGTTCACTGTCACTCTTTCAGCTCTTCTCAAAGACTGTTGGCCTCCTTTTCATTCCAGAAGATATTTTTTCCTCACACTGTGCTGGGAGTTGGTATCTGCAGTGGGCATGACCCACAGCTTGCACTGTCAGTACTCACCTGGGTCAAAGGCTTGAGCCTGCTCACTGCTGCAATTGGAGAGATGATTGTTCTTTATTCCATTTACCAGTTAATCTTGAGGCCATTGGGGCAGGCCACTGATTCCTTTTGGAGTCTCCAGATCTCTTGATGAATGACATCATGCCAGATACCAGTTTTCATTGCTGGAGCTGTGTTGAGAAAATGCTATTAATGTCAAGAAGTGAGAGTTTCCTCTCCAGGTGGTGAGCCAGTGTGAGGTAACACCTGGGGAAACTGTGAGTGACTGAGCTTGTGAGTTTTCACCATAAAGGAGAACAGGTAACTTAATGGTGATGGAAAACCTTCCACCAGCACTTCACCAAAATCACTGTCTTATTTGGCATCCCTAATGATTGTCATGGATTACAGCTAGAGGAGAACAAGGTCTGTGATCATGGAGTCATATTCTCAGTCTGCTTCTCCAGATATTTGAAAGCAGTGGTGGTAGAAGGGAAGTCTGGAGTTCCTTGTTCAGACTCTAGTATACAATAAATATGGACCAAATATTGAGTTTGTATTGCTGGTGAGGAGCTTTTTTTTTTCCCTCTAAACTGCATTTTTTTGACTTTGCATTATTACATTTAATCCACTTGCATTACTTTTAATTTATAAAGTTGTAATACTGTAAAGCAGGAGTCCTCTTCCAGCATGGGCACTACCTTCCAACTTAGCAGGTTTTGCACAACTATTTAAGAAAACACTAAAAAGGGAGATCTGAATGCTTACCTGGCCTATGCTGTTAGGAGGTCTTTTAAATACTTCTGTTCAGTATTTCTGTTTAGTTCTTTACCTCACATCCTGTGTTCATTTGCTACCATCAGTGTCCTCAAAACACATTATGGTCATTCATTTTGATTGGTGTGGCTGGTGCACTAACATGCATGGAATATGAAAATAGAATAACTTTTTTTATTTGCCTAAAAACAGCAGAATAAGTACATGGTGGAGAATTAGCCTGATAAGGATGGTCAAATAAAACATGCTCAGGACTTTGTATCAGTTTGTACTTTGAAAACACAGCTCTGAAACATTCAGTGTCCATGAATCCTCTCAAATGGATGTTTGTCTTTCCTGGGTCTGTTTCTTTCCTACCCACATCAGTGTTTCACCTGATATAAAAACAAACAAACAGAAAACACCCACCAAAAAAAAAAAAAAGACCTAATGCCTAGAAAAAGTTTTTCAGTGATTTGAATTCAGGTTTTTAATAATATTAGAACTAAAACACATAATTTAGGAGCTCAGTTCTTGCCTCCCTTAATATAAGTTAGTAATCATCAGTGGAGGAAGAAGAAAAAATGGAGCTGGGTTGTGTTCTCATGGCATCCTTTGAAAGATTCCGGATTTTGGATTTTTGTTTGGGAGCAGTATCCCGACTCCCTCTGCTGGTCAGCCATCACAGCGCACATCACATGTTTCTACCCTGGAAAATTATTCGTGAGATACTTTGGAAAGTATTCTAAACCTGTTGTTAGTTGTGGGAAAATTGGAGATGTTACCCTTATATAATGGGGCACCAGTCGTACCACAGAAGCAACACTGATTCATAAAAGTAAATATTTAGTCTCAGTGTCTGTGAGGGAATTAGTATGAAGTTTCAAAGGCAATCTTGTTTTAGCCCTAAGAGAGGGGGTGGTGAGGTGCCCTTACCCTGGAAATAGAAGGAAGGCTTTAAATAGCAGAAACAGCAGCTAATAAAGAGCAGGAAAGGGCTGAGAGCCTCTTCAGCCCTGCCTGTGTATCAGTCAGAAGGCATGGGGAGCTTGGTTCCAGTGGCTCTTGCACCTCTGCTGGGCATCAGCTCCTGTGGTGCAGGAGAGCTGTGCTTCAGCAGGACGAGGTGCCCCTTGGCACCCAGCATCCACACTAAATAAATGCAGTGTGCTGAGCCCTGCGCTGTTCCCCTGCCTGAGGCCAGCTAGCACAGCTCAGTTTGCCTCAGTGAGGTTTCACCTAGAGCTTCCCCAAAACAGAATCTGCATCTGGTCTGCCTGCCTGGAGTGGTGCCTGGCCCATGCTGAACCCTGGAAGTGGCAGATGTTGCCTGGGAAAATGCTTGCTGGCACAGTTTTCTTGATTTAGGCTGATAGTGGACTGTTCTTTCACCTTTTCAGTTTATTAATACTTATTTGCTCCTCATAAATATTTATAGAATCATATTGAGCTTCATGGCTCTGCCTTTGCCTGCCTGTGACCCACAAGTGCTCCTTGTTTGTGACAAGCTGCTGCCTTTGGCTTTTCCCAGGGAAGATACTGTCTTTGTTTGGCACACATTAAAGCAACTTCATAAAGTCTGATCTGACCAGGAAGGGAGTCAGGAGACAATTAGATGTTATGAGCTTTCCTGTGAAGTCTGGAAATTTGACTCTGTGGATGATGGGGAAATTGGGCAAGTTGCAACAGTGTGCAGCTCTCAGTGGATAAACTTTCTCATCTTTTACACATCTCCTGAGATGTAAACAGGAGGATAAACCCTTCACAGCCCCTAGGAGGGGTTAGGGAGGTTGTCCCTTGAAGGGCTGCTCTAAGCATTCACTTACTGTTCTTCATTCATTCTAATTATGCTAAATATAAATGGCTCTGGATTGTCTTTATGATAGACTTCAGGAAATCACTGAGCTGAATTCAGATTTATTGGTCAGCTTGTGTCTTCAGCACAGCATGTGAGCACTGTCATTTGGTGCAGAGATCTGGGGGAAGGAGGGGACACCCAGGTCTGCCTTTCCTTTCTTTTGTTGGTTTTGACCTGTTTCAGGTGCGTAGAGTGACACAGCAATCTGATATTTTCCTTTGATGGAAAACAAAACAATTCCTGTATTAACTAAAAGGTGAATGAAATACAACACTTTGTTGACATTTTGTCTGCCAGGTTACTTTGTCTAACATATCTAATGTGATTTCAATTTTTCCTTGTTGCGGCATGCATCTGGTTTTTTTAGAGACCAATGCATTCCCCACCCCATCCTGAACTGTATTAGCATTCTTTAAGGAAATGCCTCTTACCTAGCTTATAGCAATCTCTGAAGCTTAACTCCGAAAGCTTTCTTAAGGCCAGATTTTTGTCTGACCTTGAAAGAAATGTATTAATTTGTTGTGGCTTTGCCCAGACTACACAAAGATGAGAAGGATTAGCTTGTTTTCTAGCACAGAGCAATTAACCCTTGAAGAGCAGTGTGGAAGGTATTAGATGGGGGCTTCCCTGCTTTGTATCAAGCAGCAATCTGCAGTCCCAAGAATGATCTGCTAGCAAATGTAGTGGCTGTGTGTTGTGGAGTTTGCATAAGCTCTCTTTGGGTCAAAAGCTCTATCTAATCTTTGACTAAATTATGTTCTTACCTGTTACAAGTAAATTTGGGTTTTAATAATAAAACATAACGTAGCTTTTGCTCACCATGACCTTGAAACTGTTTTTAAAGTATTTGTCCAGCACTTACTCATAAACTAATAAAAATCATGTTTATGTGGAAACAGTCATCAGAATAAGCTTTCAGAATCCTAAAGACTCTTTCCTTTTATTTCCTTCTGTATGCGGAAGAAATCTCTGCGTGACTCGGTTAAATTATTTAACCTGTCTGTTTAATGAAATTACCTAAGTTGTTAATGGACCAGATGTTGTTATCACCAGTGTAGGCTTTTGTCAGAACCTGTCACTCTAGTAAGAGCTCAAATAATTTTCTACCACATAACTAAAAAAAAAAAAATTTAAACAATATTCTGGAAACTTCTTTAGTGATTTGACAAGCTGGCAGTAAGTATACCTTGTAACTTCTACAGAGCATGCAATGGATTAAACATTAGAAGAATGGAAGAGGATTTATATTTCTCTTCCTTGTCCTGACTCTATTCAGTAAATGGATTTATTATTCTGATTCTCTCCAGGTCATTCTTGACTGGGGTGTTGCCTCTCTCCACGGTAATGAGATAAATCAGGCTTCCAGGAATAATGCTCCAGAATGGTTTGCTCCCAGAACCACACAGCAGACTCTGGGTCTGCTGTCACACAGCTTTACAAAAGGACTGACTGTCTGTTCCTTAGTTGGCTTTGAGGTTTCTCCCTGATGAAGCTGCTGCTGTCTGCATTTCTGAGGAGTGTGAATACCCCTCCTTGCTTACCCTGCCCACAGAACTGTAAGAGAATCATCTAATTTAGCTTCTAACCAGCATGTGGGCTGAGGCAGTGGAGCAACCACATAAAAGCTCCCTTCACTGAGATCAGGCTGGAATCAGTAGCATAATATGGGAAGACTGTTGTGTTTTTTCAGAGCTTCTCCTGTTGCTGGTATACAAGCATAGGAGTTTAATTCTTGCAGCTCTCAAAATCAAAAGGAAGCACTCATTTGTGGATACTGGAGGAATGATAGTGTCACTTAAACAGAAATTTCTACACAGGGTAAGGTGTTTGTGCTTGGCTGAGTGAAAGTCAAGTATCATTCTTCCTGCCTTCCCTGCCCCATCACCACTTTTTGGATAAGATCTTAATCTGTGAAGGAATTTCTGTGCCCTTCCCCATGCAGCTGATCCCACTGGCTCTGCCTGTCAGATTTACCTGATGTTCCCTCTTGGCCCTTTGTGGTATGAAATCTGACAGCAGGAAGCTCCAGTTTGGACACATTGACACAGAGTATCAGTGCAGGACTTGGTTTGGTGCCTTTGGCTGGACTGAGACCTTTCCATGGGCATGTGGTGTGGGGAAGAATTCTGCATGTGGACATGGCACCTGCTCCCAGGGGAGAAATCTAGAATATGTGCATGGTTTTAACTTGAGGGTAAGACTCTTACCTTTTAGTTCTGGGGTTTGGCTTGGCCCTGAAGGGTATTAAACCATCACAGCTTACATTTTACTCAGCTATGTGATAAGAAATGCATGATCTACCCAGGAGTGCTCCCTTTCCATCACCTGCAAAAGATATGAATTTTGATCTGGTTTCATACAAGCTTTCCAAAATTCAACCTGAGCAAGAGGACCTGGTTGTGAATGTTTATTGGTTGGGGTTTTTCAGATGTTGAAGCAAGTGTAGCTGCTCAGTTAATAACAGGTTTGTCCAAAGTTTCTCCAGTCTACTTGGTAAGGTAAAGGAGGAAATTCTATTTGATATGGTCCAAGAGTGCTTGTCCCTTGACAAAAGTCTTTATTGTCCTTAAGTAGCCTCTTTGTTTGACAGCATAATCCCTTGAGGAGGAAATGCTTCTAACAAATTCATAGACCAAAGAAAAAAATAATTGGAAAATGAATTTGAATGCAGCAGTCACAATGCTGAGATGGTTGGTTGTGTTCTTCGTACTGGTTTAGTTTCTCCAGACAAATTAGTTTGTAAAAACACTGAATTTTATAAATGCACCAGAAGAGAGATTTTAAACTTTTCAAAATAGCTCCTTTACAGGACTGTAATTCTCTGTAACTTAAAGAGGTGTCTGGATTGGGCATTACAACTTCATTTGAAGGGGGGGAAAAAAAAGAGGAATCGCGAGTTAAATATGCTCCCCAGTGTGAGTTGCTTCAAAGTGAAAGTGCCCTATGGACTTGGAGAATATTTGGCTTGTACTGCTTCTGTATTATCAGGATGATAATTGTGGGATCTGGGGATGAATGCAGGAGTATTCCAACTTAGCTCATAGGAAAAAGTCCTTTGAAGGTGATGCCAGCAGCAAGGAAGAGGAGGGCTGTCCAAAGAGCTCTGTGGCAAAGTTGTATTTTCAACTTAGTAATATGTTCATAACATGTTCCCAAATGTTCATGGGCTTTGTTCAGGTGGCAGCCTCGTGCAGAGGAATCACTGCCTGAAATGCTGGTGTTGTGAGGGAGTAGCAGGAGAGATGTGTTACACACCTGTCTTATGGAGCAAGACCATCAGCTTTACCTGCACTAGTTTTTTCCTTTTTCCTCTCTTGGAGAGTTGCTAAGATTTGGGCAGCCAGAGAACTTGCCATGCTACTTAAAAAAGCACAGCCCTGTTTATGTTTGGCTAGAAACTGTTGCCTCATTCAGGAGTCTTGGCTCATAAACACTTGAACCAAGGGAATAAAGTGTGGGTTGCCCAGGTTTTATGCTGTACAAAGGTTGCAGCAGAGCCCTGATGATTTTCCTGTTACAGCAGAGACCTGTGTGTCTTCCTACTTGGTAAGAACTATTGAAATGGGAGTGTTTGGCCTCTGAAGAAGGAATTCTCAGAGTAACTTCTTCCACCTTCATGTTCTTAAGGGTGAGAACAAAGTCTGTGTCTGGAGTGACTTTGCCACATTTGCTCATGTTGTGGAGATAGAGATAATGCTGTTTTCCTTTGAAAGTATAAAACATTCCCCTCTTTGCAAGGGGAAGCCATTGAGAAGCCCCTCCATGCTTCGGTACTTAAAACATGTGAGTGTATTGATGTAGAAATCCAACCTTCTCCTTTAGTTCTTCAGCTGTTCTTACCAAATCTGCTAAGACCGGATGTCCTCCTCTTGTAAATTCCTTTGAACTATATGTCAAACTTTGTACTTTGTTATGCTAGGAAGGGTGTTGTTTCTCAGGGACTGCCTGGAAGATTTGGGTTTGATACTGTGATCTGCATGTGTATTTGTACTCCTTAAAAATAGTTGGGAATAAAAATAAGCTGATAATTTGTCAATTTACCTAGTGAAAGTGATGAATGTTCTGCATCACCTTGGAACATCCATCCATCAGGAATCAGAGATTATAAAAATGTCAGGGGTCAGCTGGGTCTGGTACTGCTTTTATGGGAGCTCTGTGCCAAAGATTGTAAGAAGGAGCTTCTTCCAGGAAGAAGACATTTCCTGGGGTTACATTAGGGGCTTTCCAGGCAAGTGGCTGATGCTGGCTTGTCCAGTGAGACAGAGCAACATTTATCATCCTGCCCTTTGATGGCAGCCACACCACTGAAGTTCTGGCAGGTCTTTGAATGCTGTCCATGCTACTGGACAGTGATTTGCATCATCCTCTTACTTGGTACTGACATATCTGAAGGTGTTCCATAGCTTTGTTTCTTACTTCTGTCACCTTTGAGCCTTTTCAGTGAATTTTGTCACAAGGCGGTGGTGCTGAGTTGTGTTTTTCAGCTCAGTAGGATTCTCTGCTCAGCTCTGACCCTTTAGCACCAGGAACTGTGACAGCTCTTTTCTCACAACCGTTTGTCAAGGACAGGAATCTTTTTGCAAGGCAAATGAAGTCAAATGCTTCAACAGCAGCAGTCAGCCTCCTTGCCTTATGGGGCAGTCCTGGAAGACAAGTCTGAAACCACTGGTTACTTATGGGCATAATTACAGTTTCCATAACACAGGGTTAGGTAAAACAAACGTGTGTGTTGTACAAACACTGAATTTTTGGAAGCGAGCTCATCCTCAGTTTTCCTTTCAGGTGGTTCCCTCATTCAGAGATGTTTACTGAGGAGAGCATTTCTGCAAGGGCTTGTAAAATCCCTGGTATCTGGTAAGAAGGAGTGTCCCTTTCAGTGTTTCCCAGCAGTGAGGAAAAACTTATTCTGCAGTCTGGTGAAATATTCCACCACTATTCCTGGTTTCACTGCCCAGTAATCCAGCTATTTTAGGAGCTCACTAACTGTAAGGGACGAGGTTTTCCAAACATTCTACCTGAAAAACAGGACTTTTATGTCTGGGTCTCTTGCTTTCTTGGTAATGACTGTTGTATTGGAAGAGGCCTTGTCCTCCTTTGAACTCGCAGTGGAAATGTTTGAGTGGTGTGCAGAAACAGTGACCTCCAGAGGTTGTGTCTAATCTAAATTAGTCTGTTCTTCTATTCAGCATATTCACAGTGTAATGAGTTCCTGTAGTAAGAAAAGCTTGTTCCTGTTGTGCTCAGTGTAGTGGAATAGCAGCTATTGTTGAGGTGATCTGTGATATATCTATGATTTAGCTGCTGTGTTCTTTTGCTGAAATGTGACTCTTCTACTTAAAGGGCACAATCTTAGAGAGTACAGTCACACAGAGTAGGATTGCTCTTCTGATTGTAAATGTCTAGACATCTCAGTAGGGGGGAGATGGCATCTGTGGGATGCAACTTAATCCCTGTGGAAGGCTGGTGAGTCGTGCCCCAGCTGACTGTAAAGTCGGGGTGAATATGCAAGGTCAGGGTAAATGTCTGAACAACCACTAAATTTGGGCAGATAAATCCCATTTTTAGTGGTTCATTGTGTGTGTTAGGACATGGTTAATGAGAACAAAAGTGCTTTGTTTAAAGAGTGTTTGTACATGGTGTTGAACAGCAACAATCTATGGGCTCTGGCTGCTGAACAATGGGTTTGTGAAGGTCAGGCCAGTCCAGCACTGTGGGGTCGAGAATTAACGACGCTGTTGGAGGTCCAAAGATGGGACATGGTAGAGATCTTCAAAGGCTGCTAGCTATATATCATCAGAAAGCAAGGTCCTTGTGGGTATTTTCTGCATGAACATCACTGAAACATCTAAAAGTGCTGGACAGAAGCCCAGCTCCACACCCCTGTGCTTTGGCTGGCCACCAAGCAGTACTTTGGGCAACTGAAATTGGTCAACCACAGAAACTGCAGGGCAGTGTGAGTGGATGAGTATGTGTTTGCACTAGCAAGCAGTTTCAGCAAATAAGAATTAAGATGGGTTTTTGCTTTGTAATTACCTTACTTAAATAAGAGACAAGTATTAACATTAAGAACTTGATGGCATTATTACTTTATTTAAAAAGTGACCATGTAACACTCTCTACAATACAACTGAAGGCAATAATAGCAATGTCACTTGAGCTGTGGTCTAGGAGGACAGCCCAGGGGGTTGAGTTTAAGTATTTCTTTACTAAATTTCGGTGATTTATTACATCAAATGTTTAATATTCTAGTGCTTAAGCTAAAATCCTTGTCTTTTATGAAGGATTTAATTCTGAACTGTTCTTAGTAGCCGTATCTGTTCAGCAGATTTTATCTGTTCAGATTTTCCAAAACATGTCTTTTAAAGCTAGACAAGATGGCACTTAACTGAAGATTCTTGTGATTCTTGGAGGCAAGTAACTTGCAAGTAAATCAAACAGCAGGATCAGGGCAAGAACTTATCCTTTGAAGAATCCTTTATTTTCCTTCTGGATTGTCTACAAGCTCAGCATCTTGAGTAGTATATCTTTGGAACTCTCTCTCTTGAAGTGTCTTTTCTGAATCTAAAGTAATACCTCAGCCTTGCTGTCTCACCCACCTGAGCATGGTGCTGGCTGGTGTTCTTTGCTGCTACTGTGTCTGGGAAAGAAGCAGTAGCAGGAATTTGGAGACTGCCTGAAGTGCTCTAGTTGGCTTTCCACACATTTTCTGCCAGGGGCATGCCTCTCTTCCAGGTTATCAATTCCAGGGTTTGTAAACTTGCTGGAGGAGTTGTGTTGCATGATTGCTATCTGGGAGAAAGCTATTTCCCCCTGGCCTCAGTAGGTTAGCTGTTCCCTTCTGGCTCTGATCCAGCCTCGAACATCTTTTTGTCTTGTGAAAGACTGGGGACATGAGCTGACAGTGACTGTGACCTTGTGTGATGGCTCTTGTTGGGGAAAGATACCAAAGCTGAAGGCTCAGGGTTTCAGGCAGTGTGAGGTGCTTTCCCCTTTTTTTGATGAAGAATGCTTAGAACTTATTTTGCCCCAAGCTGGAGCTGGTCTGTGTGCACTCACAGCTTTCTCGTATCTGTGCCCCAAATAGCTCCCTGCTTTTGCTGCATTAACTCAAAGTGTGATGCTGTTATGTGGGAACACTTCATGTGTCTTGCCATGGGGGTTTCTTTGTGGTTTCAGTCTTCCTCATGAGTTGGGATGCTCCTGTGGTGGATTTGGTAATGTTTGTTTAGGCTGACCCCTCCTTATGTCAGCAGGGTGGCTGAACACCTCTGGCACCTTTCTGTTTAACCATTTTCTAGATAAATCCTGTGGTTTTAGTCTTACTTGTGGCCCTGGGGTTTTCTTGTTGTTTTTCCCCATGTGGCTTCTTCAGTTTCAGTGCAGTTAAGGGATGATGGCTGATGGTTATTCCTGTTCACTGGTGATATGGGATCTCCAGAGTCTGGAGGCAGCTTTGAGCTCTGCCATCTGCTGATATTTGGAGGGTGAATTTGCTTCTCATGGTCAGGGAGGAAGCAGTCAGGCTGCATGGATGTAGCAAAAAATACAGATCACTGCCTACATTCTTCTTTGCCACTACTTTATTGGGTGCTGATTCCATTGACTGTGAAGCGCTTTTATTCCTATTAATCTGATGTGGAGAGGATCCCCTTGGCACATAATTCAAAGTAGACCTTTCAGAAATCATGAAATCATTATCTGTTCAGATTGCAGTCATCCAGCAATTGCAATTCTGCGTTATTTGGATCAAGGACAAATTTCATGGATACAGGAATAAAGATTGGTTGTGCCCTGGTTTTGTGCCAGGTGAAGACCTGGGCAAGAACCATCACTTCTGTATTGTGTTTTCCATAGAAAGACTGTTTAGGGGTGTGGGCAGGACAGGAAGGATGCCATACTCCAGCACATCACCAGATCAGGATTTTGAGGTGCACCAGTGCTTGAGTCCTTCATTTTCAGAGAACCAGAGTTCACAGAGAAGTGTTTCTTCCCAGAATGACACCATGACCTTGTAACCTCTGATTCTGGGGAGGATTAATTAATTAAAAAATTGAAGTACTTGGTTGATTTCTTTAGCAGCAAAACAGGCTAGGTAATTCTTTTAACTTTCAGTCATATTTAGAATAATCAAACTTTATTTTAAAAATTTGTATAAATCAGGTGTCTAAAAGCTGTAGGGGACATGGAACTGCTGTTGTTTCAATCTCATATTTTTACAACTTGCTACAGTAAACATTGATTGGAACGTACCATAGTCTTCATGTGTTAAATTTAAGGCTCTCTCTAGTTTATGGATATATCAGAGGCTTTCATTTAGAACATTCACAAAATGAAAGAAAAACAGATCTGGTTTTGCTAAGCTTTTTCTAGCCTTTTAGCCATTTTAAATGTTAAAGGCTGAAGGTTTTTGTTTGGCATTGTGGTTTCTGTTCTGTTTTGAATGCCAACTATCTGTTATACTGCGTTTGGGTTTTTTCCTGGTGAAAGGGGAAACCTTATTCTGTTGGTGTCTGGTATGCTAAATCAAGGCAAAAAATTGAAATTTGTTTAATTTGGTTTGGTTTTGGGTTTTTTTCAGGTAAAGAAAGCCTTTTTTGCCTTGGTGGCAAACGGTGTGAGAGCAGCTCCACTGTGGGAGAGTAAAAAACAGAGTTTTGTAGGTAAGTAGCTCTGACGTTTTTCAGGATTACTTGAATTTCCAAGGTGCTTTATTGTTTCAGAAGGTGATCTGAGCCTTGCCATCATGTAACATCCTAGGGAAATACTGGCAAAGAGAGTTTCTTTTCCCTCCTTGTGAGGATTGAGATGGTGCCAGCTTTCACAGCGTTGCTGTGCCTTGAGAATGATGCTTCTTTTAGGTCCCAACCTTCTGAAATGCAGTCTCTAACATCTGCACTTCACTGTGTATTTAAAAATAAAGGCAATGGTGACAGAAAGGAAAATTTGAAAACAGGAACTATAAAGAGAATAATTTGATATTCCAGTATCCTGATATAAGTGCAGTACGAGGCTGTCTCTGCCTGTGCTCAGTGAGGTGCAGTGAGGATCTCTAGAACCAGAACTGAAGCTACAGAGATGTCCCATGTTGGGTGAAAAACATTAGATCTGTGTATTGCTCTTTTTAAAATCATGTCATTAATTATCACAACAATAATCTTCCAAAACTAGATCTCTCAGTTAGAAAATGGGGTCACAGTGGCAGTGACAAATAGAATTATATGTATTTCTTGTGACCTGGAATGTTGAGGACTCCTGGAAATGAATGGTGGTAGATACTTAAAAAAGCTTTTGTTAAAATACTTTAAATCCAAGTGGGGAGGAGCAGTCTTGCAATACACCATAGGATTGTGTGTTTTTTATTTTCATTTGATTTAATTTCATGTTCTGTCTGTAACTAAGCTCTACTGATTTAAAGCTGACCTCCAGATTAATTTTTCCCTTCCCCATTTCTTAGTTTCTTCAGTTTAGATGTAAGAGTAGTAAACAGTGGAGCAATTGCATCTTCTCAAATCTAGAACTTGAAAGCTCAAAAAGATTAATATTTTCAGGTAACTAAACTAATCATCAATATTATATTACATAGCTTGGTATTGGTGCTTAAAATATATATATATACACAATGGATGTGCTATTTTTTTCTTTTGAAAAGTCACATTTCCATACAGGCACTGAAGATTACCATGGAAATGGTTGAATGAAGTTCTGTAATAAGTAATAGTCAAGAAAAATGTATTACACTGTCCTTCATTTGGGTCTAGGAGTCTGCCTGACTTGGCAAGTACATAATGAGAATGTGTCTTATTCAAAAAGAAAATGAAAGGCAAGAATAATTCTCCAACTTTGAAAGATGTTCTAAGCCCCCTCTTTTCCTTCCATGCTTTTGAGGGTGGATGTGATCTGAATTCAAGGGATTTTTTGAGTCAGATTGAAAGTGAGGAGAAGCACATGGATTATAATATTGAATATTACTTCAGAAGTGTTTTTATTCTGAAGCATTGTGTCAATGTGAAAGTGAATAGACATGGTTTTGAAATCCTACTGTTAAATAGTCCAATACCAGTAGTATTTTACAAGGATTTAACATTTATCATATTATATATTGTGAATATAAATTGAGAAAATAGCTGAAAGTTCTATATGTTAAGTATATATTTCAAGACCTTCTTTTTTCTGTATCACTTGTTACAGGAATGTTAACAATTACAGATTTCATTAACATACTGCATAGATACTATAAGTCTCCTATGGTAAGTATGATGTAAATCATAATTTGATCATTTGCCATACAGTACAGAGACTGATGTAGCAAACTGAAAGGTTTATGATGATTGTCATTATTATTTAAGTCTTTGCATGGTAACTTACAGAGGATTGGGTGCTGTAAAAAATTACTGCTCTTGGAGTGATGGTATAGAATAAACAAGTTAAACTAGTTAAATATATGCAAATATTTTAGTTACATGGCTGAATTGCACAATCAGTTGGAGATCTGTTGACTTCAATTAACTGTAATTTGAAATTCCCATTGGCAGTCAGTTGATGAAATTCTCTAGCTTGCATGTTCATACAAACATTTACATCCCTTTCTTGTTCCTGTCAAATCACAATTCCCCCCCTACCAATTAAAACATATGTACTATGTTTTACTAGCTAAAAAATCAAGAACAGTTGGATGGAGCAGACATCTGATGTATTTGCCTTCTCAAACCTCATGTTAATTTTTAAAATTGATAGTGAAATTCTCATCAGATGCCAGTAGTGTGGTGCACTGTCCTTTCTTCATGTTAAAGAATTCTTTTTTTCTCCCTGGGGATTGACAGAGAGTGGGGGGAGGAACAAATGAAAAGTGCTTGCACACTGGTAACTTATTTAAAATTGTTTCTGTGTTGTAATCACCCTCTACATCAATATTACTGATTTTTCCATGAGCCTTTACCTAATGTGTTCTCACTCATTTACATTGTCTAAGGTCCTGTTCATAGGTTCTGCTTAAACTGGCAGCAGTAAATAGGAGAAGTGAGGAGGGACAATATCTGACTTAAGTGACTGATACAGTCTTCTGTAAGAAAAATAAATTAATTAATGTTCCGTCAGGGAATGCTCTAGTTTTAGTCTGTGAAATTATGCAGAAAATATCATTCTTAAAGTATTTTAGTCATTCTTCCTGAAAGCACCAGGACATACAGTATGAAGCACATTGCTACTCGTGTGCTAGATAATATCCACCACTGAGTGATGAGGAACATCCAGGTGGTTTCTCCCTAAAGAAGTGCTCTTGCTTGTTAGTGATCTTTATTCTGTCAGGTGATCAGGGTAAGCTTTTTACTGGTGTGGGTGTGTGAGGAATCCCCCAAGGGTTTACCCTGGATTGTTCTTTGAAGGTGGTACAAATGACTGAGGTGATGTCTTTGAGTCCAGAAAAGACCTGGGCTGCAAGCCTAGGCCAGTAAAAGGTTTTCCTGTCCCCTGAAATGATAAATCCAGGATTGTACTCTGCATTAGGGGCAGGATTGAACCCTTTCTCCTTGTTACAAGAAATGTTGTGTTAGACTGTTCTTGCTCTGTTAGATTTTCAGCAGCGAAATAAAGGAAAATTATTCAGATGTTTACAGTGTTAATGATGAATTTAAAATTAAATTACTTCAAGTTGAACTTCCATCTACTCATTGTAGGTTCAGATTTATGAATTGGAGGAGCACAAGATAGAAACCTGGAGGGGTAAGAATATTTACTACTTGGTTGATAATTTACTAGGTTCTGATGTTTTTCAGTATAGTGGATTTTGAATTCATCATAGACTTCTCTCCACGTATTTTTTAATGAAAGCTGAAATAGTAAAAGCTTCTCTTTGGGCTTCTGTTCCTTAATTTTCTATCTGAAGCAACGATGGGCTGGTGATGTGGGCTGTGTAACACTTGTTCATGGCTCTTTAAGAAAGGAAAAAAAGTGAGTGGAATGAGGCATATGTGGAGTGGGAATGAGAATGAGCTGCAGGATGCAGCCAGAAATTCCTGCACCATTCTGGGTGTGACCAGAGGTGCTGAGTGCAGGGAGGCAGCTCCATGTGAAAAGTAGTGTGTGTCCCATGGAATGATACATGGAGGTATCTGTGTGCAGCACAGAACCAGAACGAGTAAAGGATTATTTGTTGTAATTGCAGTGACCTCTGCTGGTATCAAGCTTAGTCCTGCTTTTAAATTTTATGTCTTTTTAATGTCAATATAGAGCACTGTGCATAAATGGTAGAATAACTAACTGTAAATTGCTGTCTGCCACTTAATTTTGTATGGATGAATTCATGAAATGCTTTCATAAAAAAGCTGATGTTTTTGTTTGAAGTGGTAACAGTCTATTAATTTTCTAACCACAGAGCTTTATTTACAAGAGACTTTTAAACCTTTAGTGAACATCTCCCCAGATGCAAGGTAGGATTTCACTGTTCACTCTGCTTAACTTGAAATACACTAACGCTGTCTCAACTCTGAATTTAAAGCCTCTTTATATGTAAGAAGAAACAATTTGTTTTGTAAACTACAGTACAATAAAGAGGGACTGTCTTTTAATATAATCAAGAAGGGGTGAGAGGTTTTTTTTATTGTGAATGAAGACTTTGGTTATCCTAAGAAGGGAATTTTAAATTGAACTTTTGTGGTTATCAGCATAACTGTTCTGGTAAATGAGCTAGACATGGGTCAAAATTAAAATGCAAATCAGGCAATAAGATGACCCTTCAAGCTAGCCTGCAGGTCATCTTTATTTCATGAAAATAAAAAAATTTTAGAGCCCTTCAGCTGTCTTGTTCTCATCAGTCACAGTAATTGGAAATTTAAAGTCCTTTTCAAGGCAAGTAACTTCCCTTAACTAAAGGAAAGACAATATCTCTGTGGTTTGTTCTGCTCTACTGTAAGGCTCTGTTTCTTAAAATATAAATGACTGTCCTTTTCTTCTTGATGGAAGTTGAAAGAAATATTTTTAAACTGTCATTATGCCTTATTTACTAAATAACTTGAGAGGGAGATTTAGTTGATCTCTTAAATCTTGAGTACTACTTAATTGCTGAACTGGAGGGTGAAGTTCTGGTTCTTGCTTTCAGTTTGTGGACCAGGATTCTTTGTGCCCTGGTGAAGGGAGCTCCAGTGATTACACTGAAGTAATGATATGCTGTATCCTCAGTGGAATTGCCATTTAGTCATGAATAAGTCATTCAATTCAGTCATGAGGGATGTATTTTGAATGGTGGCAGGTTGCAAATAATATTGTTAAGACAACAAAATAGCCATAATTGTTTTCATTCAGAGTGCAGCATGAGAAGCTTTGCTGTAAAGAAGATAGAGTAAAACTTTTATAAAAGGTTGCAGCAAGTCAGCCTCAGACCTGTTCCAAAGATGGGCTTGGGTTCTGGGACAGTCAGACTGCAGCACTTAGGAATTGTTAAGCACTTACTGCAGCAGTGGGGGAATCTTGGCTCTGTGTACATTTAATGGGCTATTTCATCCCTGTGATGGACTCAGAACACACAGCTTGTGTATGGGAAGAAGCCTGCTTCAGCAATAGGCGTTTATCAGAGCTTTACCAACTTTTTTACTTGCTAATTTATTGCAGTTGCTGGTCAGCTGCATGGTCTTACTACACCAAGGGAAAAAATAAAAGTGTCACTTGCAAGAAGAGCAGACTTGCACAGGTTGGAGTGTTGCTAAATCCTAGTCTTCAGTGCATGGGAATGTTTTAGATCTCCTAAGGATAATTTTTTGCCAATCCTCAGTGATAATTCAGTGAAAATATTAGGTAATTGTTTGGGGTTATTCACATACATGCATGTAGCCCTGAAAATGCCCTTTGTAGAAAATATTGCAGAAATCTGGGGTTCATTAAGTGCAGGAGCTCCATTTTTCACAGTTTGTCTCTTAACAGAAAGACCCATTCTGAGTGCAGGGATACTGCAAGCACAGCACTTGCTGGAAAAACAATTTACACTTGTGAAGAATTTTTTTTCTATACTTTATACCACAAAATGAACTTTCCATCACATTTTCTTAATGGATTTAGATTTTCATGAGCATATAGTTGTTCATGTGTTGCAAAGCAAAAAGCTGCAAAAGTTAATTTGAAATCCCTCAACTTCTGTTTTTTATAGCATTAAAGATAATGCAAATAATTGCCACATAGACTTCATGTGAGTTTATAAATATGTGCATATATATCACTTGGCTTTACTTGTTGTTAGCTAGAATTCATTAAAAAAATAAAATGTTTTTCTCCTCAGCCTTTTTGATGCTGTATATTCGTTGATCAAAAACAAAATCCACAGATTGCCAGTTATAGATCCAGTCAGTGGAAATGCACTTTATATACTTACCCATAAAAGAATCCTCAAGTTCCTCCAGCTTTTTGTAAGTATTTAAAGCTATGCTGTGCTTAACTGATTTTTTCCCCACAGTAGACATCTGATATAATTAAGTAATTAAAGTCTTAGTGCAGAAATTTCATTATAAATTTCCAAAGTCGTCGTGTCTTTGTGTATCTTTTATTGGTAACAGGGAAATTAAAGCCTGATGTAAGGCCTGTATTTTACCTTTACTTTGTTTTACTCCTTTAAAGAAACGTAAACACCAAGACTTGTCTATCGGTGTAATTTGCTGTTGTTTCTGGAGCATCTCCTCAGCTTCAGGAATCTGTTTACATGAAAAGAAAAATGAATTGTCTCCAAGAGATGAGACTGTCATTACTCTGTAGTAATGTTAGTCACAGCAATGAACGGGAGGCCAAACAAAGCAACAAGAGTTCAAAGCAGCAAATATTCAGATTAATGTTTTCTATCTTCTCTCTCCAGTTTTAGTAGGAATGACGTAGCTTAGGATCTACAGCTTTTAGTGATGTGTTACTGCAGAAAAAAATGGAGCAAAAATCCTAGTTACACTGTCTTAATTTAGAGCTGCTTTGAACAGAAACCCCTTAGGCTGTTTGGGTTTTGTATTAATCTAGTATCAGGAAACTGCAGTGACCTGTAAGCATCACTTGGAGTCTGCAGGTGGATGAGTGAATGTCAGTGTAAATCCATTCCTTCTGACTCCTCTAGATGTCAGAGATGCCAAAGCCTGCCTTTATGAAGAAGAATCTGGATGAACTTGGAATAGGAACTTATCACAACATTGCCTTCATACATCCAGACACTCCTATCATTAAAGCCTTGAATATATTTGTAGAGCGAAGGATATCGGCATTGCCTGTTGTGGATGAGTCAGGTGGGTGCAAAAGGGTGGGAAGGGAAATGCTGCTGAGCCCTGGACTGATGCTGGGAAGGAGGGGAAAACACAGGAAAGAGTAAAAAAAGTAATTAAAAAGGCATGGAGGAAGAAAGGGAATATAAAGAAATACTTATGCACAATTTAGTTTGATGGGCTTGGAAGAATTTTATTATTTGATAGGTCGTTTGGTTGGTTTTTTTTTTTCAGTCTTTCCTTCTTGACTTATCATTTCTTTCTTGTAATTATAACAGATGAAAGCAGGAAGCAAGAAAACTGATACTGTATTTTAAGCACTTTGTTAACTTTTGTATTTCTTTTCTTTTTAGGAAAAGTTGTAGATATTTATTCCAAATTTGATGTAATAGTAAGTATATCTCTTAAATTCTACTAAATATTTAATATGTAGCAAGCATTTGCAAATTAATTTGTTAATGTGACAGTTTTATTTTGTTCCTTTGGCTGTAATTAACAAACTGAATGAAAGAGATCCAATTCACCCTGCACATACATAATTTTTTTTTAATTACTACTTTTATTTATGTTATCCTTAGTAGTGCTATTTGTACACAGGCTTTTATTCCTCTGGATGTTACCCAAAATAACATCTGGCTGGGGATAATCCAGAGTAGGGGATCAAAGCTGGTGAAAAGGCTGGAAGGAATATTCTGTGAGGAGTATCTGAGGACTCTGGGTTTGTCTGGCGTGGAGAAAAGGAGGGTGAGGGGTGATGGGCTCATTGCTCCGGGGGCTTCCTGAGGAGGAGAAATGGAGAATGAGGTGCTGAGCTCTTCTCCCTGGGATCCAGTGACAGGACATGTGGGAGTGGTCCAAAGCCACCCTGCAGGGGTTCAGACGGAGCTTTAGGAAGCATTTCTTTGCCAAGAGGTGGCTGAACACTGAACAGGCTTCCCAGAGAGGTGGGCAGTGCCCTGGATAAAATGTCTCAGCTCTTGCTCCTCCCTGGAGTGTCAGGCACTTGGACCAGGTGATCATTGTAGGTCCCTTACAGCTGAACTGTTCTTCTTGGTTTCTGTTTGGAGTGAGGACTTCCTTTTTGCAGCTGCTGCCCCTCCAGTCAGTTCTCAAAGAGAATGCAGATTTCTCTGTGCAGTCTGAGCACTTTGTACAGCTTGACCTCCTCAGTGATGTAAAAACTGCTTGGCCCATTCTTTTGTGTCTCTGGCTCCAGAGTCTTACATCTGTATTCCTTCTGCTTTAGGTCTAATCCAGGACTCTCTTTCTGGATTTCCCTCAAGATTCCAGTTGCATACTCAAATTCATGCCATGATTTACCAGCCTGAGAGCAAGGGCTTTTCTATTCTCATGGCTTTCAGAAACTTGAAATATATAAATATATATTTCTATCCCTGTCCCCTCCCAGCTGTGTGCACCTGCTTTCTAATGGCAGCATCTGACAACTACATCATTTTCTAGAGGCTTCACTGCCCAGGTTGCCACCAACCAGCTGCTCTAATAAGAATCCAGATGTCTGAAACACTGCCTAGAAGGCCTTCAGTAAAATGGAGAATAGTCCCAAGTGGAAATACTTTAAGCTTATAAATATCTCTGGCTGCAAACATTGTTCTTAATACTGAAAATTCTGTCATGTCACTGCTCTTGCCTGTCATTTCTAGTCATTTGTCTTCATTATTTGGGATTCTGTACTGTGTAAGATCCTGTTCTGCCATAAAAGCTTGCCAGGGAATAGGCAGTAACTGAAGAGAGAATGGCCTGATGTATCAAAGACAATGAAATTTCCCAGTTGGTGGATTCAGTGTTTCACTTTATTTTGTAACTGTGTTAGGTTTTGAGGCAGGATGTGTTTCCTTCATTTCCCATTCTTTAGAAAGACACCAAAAGGGAGTTGTCTCCTTATGTTTTTCACTTCTTTTCTCATTTTAAGTGATGAGGCAACAAATAGGATTTTTAGAGATGTTGGATCATTTGTCTGGGAAAAAATATACCACAAAAATATAATTTTTAGGATATAATTTTTTGCTAGCTGTTTGCACCCAGCTAGTAACATGGGAAGGAGTTAGGGCATCTATTGATTACTTGGGATTTTCCTCACATGTCCTAGTTTGCTTATTAAGTTGGAGGAAAAAGATTCTATTCTTAAAAGATAATCACCTCTGAGCTTCCAGATTTCATCAGCCTGCTTCAACCTGATCTTCAGCTTTAGAAGAAGGAAAAAAATTGTAATCTGAAGTGTATGGATCTGATCTTCCAATAGACATAGAATTTCCAATATAGTGATTTTTAACCATGTGGCTAATGTCCTTGCTTGGTGGTTGAAGCTATGCCTGTGTGTGCAGCTGGCTAAGTTGATAGATTTCTTTCATTTTAAGAGTTCTGAATTAATTTTCAGATTCTTGATTGGAGAAACCTGAGAATGGAATGATGTATAGGAATAGCTTTATATTGCACCAGTTACTGTGTGGAGGGTGACTTCGTTAGGCAGAGGCTTTTTATGTCTTCTCAATGTCTTTCATTAGGACCTGGTTAAGTTAATTAACTAAAATTGTTTTTATCTTCATGATCACCTTGAACCTGTCCTGTCACGTTTGGTGTAATTCAATCAAAAAACTTGACCTGAGTATCTTCTAGCCAAAAATTACTTTAATTTTTTTGCTTGGTCCAGTGCTTTCATTTAAAAGCTCTGACTTTGTTCTTCCTTCAGTGCCTCAGCAGCAAAATCAGTAGGCCAGGGTGTCCCAACACTACTAAAATACAACAATGGTCTCACCTGCAGAAAGCTTTTGCAGGTCTGGTCAGAGTCCTCTCACTGCAGGCATGATCCTGTTCTTAGAATGAAAGTTTAAAATGTCAGCTTTCAAATTCTTTTAATCTCTTCCTTTTAGTGGTGGGGATGGGGTTTCACTGTTATTATTCTTATAGTACTTATTGAAATACACCCAGACACACAAATTGTCATTGAATAACAGCACCAGCTGAGTCCAGGAGAGGGAGTTTGAGCCCACAAATTAGAAAGGTGAAGAATGAATTTGCTCTCCACTTAGCTCTCAGCCACTAACATCTACTCTGTGGGTGGTGTTCAGAACAGTTGGTGTCTTCCCCAGCCCTATGAAAAACAAACAAGGAAAATCTGTATATTCTGTGTGGTGTGAAATCTGAAGAGCTTCACCTTGACATTGCTGCTCGTGGCAAAAGCAGGATGAGTGACACCAAGCCAAAGATGAGATACAAAGTGAGATTGTCACTGGCCTAATGCATATCCCCAGTTTCATCAGTTAACCCAGGGTGTCAGATGGTGTTCAGCATCATTGTGCTTGACAGTTCCCAGAATCTGAGGCTGAAGAGCATCTGCTTTGTTTAATGTGTTACTTTGAGTGCACTCAGCTTAGACCAGAAATGCCTATCTGCTTGATGCCAAAATATTTACTTTATTGAGTGCTTTGTTACTAAGTACTGAGCTGTCTGATGTGGCCTGGGTTTGTTTTTTTGCAGAATCTTGCTGCTGAAAAAACATATAATAACTTAGATATCACAGTGACACAAGCCCTACAGCACCGCTCTCAGTATTTTGAAGGTGTTGTAAAGTGTAGTATGCTGGAAACACTGGAGACCATTGTGGATAGAATAGTGAAGGCTGAGGTGAGTCCCTGCATAATAAGTTACAATTTGTGTTATGAAACTGATAAACAGTACAAATTTATCCTCTTTGTTTTGATTACTTGGTGAAAGTATTTTTAAATAATNACTCAGTCTGCTCTGTAGACTCAAGTTTTAGATGCTTATAGGGATGTGCAAAATATTTCACAGCATTCCTCTAATGATACTCAGTTATTTGCATTTCTGTTTTATGACATTAACTAAACTGAATGCAAAGCTTTCCCAAGTTTCTTCCAAGCCTGTCATAAGTTTTGCAAACAAATCATTTGTTAAATTCCATTTTATAGCTTGGCTCAGGAAATTTATTGGGTGCAACTCGTTTTGATGCATGATGGAATCCTGCACTGCTCTCATAGAAATGCAGTCAAACAGGGCCATAAAGTAAATTCTTGTGAAGAAGCCTTCCCTAACTGCTCTTGTAAATTTTTTATCTGTGTGCTGTCCATTCTTTTGGTGCTGTTTATCTTGTTTGTTAGTACTGGGAACTTCCTTGCATGCAGAGGTGAATGAGTTTGTAGGTCTTCCTCCCTTGTAAGGCTTCTCTGCAGAAGAAAATCAATATTCCCAGTTTCAGTGGTTTCTGAGATGTGATCAGCTCCATTTAGATGCTTTAACTTCATCAAGTTGATGAAGTTAAAGCATCTAAGCATAATTCAACAAGATTTATTTTTTTTTAGGGTTGTATCCAGGCATATACTTGATATGAGGAAAACTTCCACTTTGTTAACAAGCCCTTGGAACCTCATTAGGCAATTTCTACTTGTAACTTTCTGCATTTGCTTTAGCTTCCTCCTGATTTGAATAATTTTAGCATTCCTGATACACAGATTTCAAACTTGGATTATTTTATTACTATCTTAAGAAGCTTTAGACATTTTTGTTTTAAGAACAACTCCTACCCTCTCGTTCAGTCTAAACACAGTGAGCTTACATGTAAAAATGAGTCAGTCAAAACTACTACACAGCTATTTTTAGATGCCAGACAACTGCTTGATCTTACAAGCAATTAAACAAATGAAACATTGTCCATTTTTCTTTAATTCATTACACTGAGAGAGGAATAAAATTATTAAACATGTACATTTGCAGAAACAAATAAACCTGTTTAAAATATCACCAGCATAGTTGTATCAAAAATAAAATATTTTCTCTCAACTTAATAGTGAAGAGAGATAATTCACTTGGGTAAAAGTAAACATGCAGTAGGCTCTGAACTTCGGACAGGCACTTCCCTGGTTCTGCAGTGGCTTTTTTAGCTTGTTCTGGCCAATAAGCCTCAGGATGCAGGAGTATCCACCTAGTTTCCCTACAATTAGGACAAAAGTTTTGTGCTGTAAAATGTTCCATAGAAGAGGTTTGTAAGGATAAGATCATTGTTTGAAAATATGGTCTTACTGTTGATAAATCTTCCTTCTGAGTTGTGTCCTTGTGTTTATTTGCATAGATAAATTGAATCCTTTTTCTGTCTTAAACAGTCTGTTTAAAACAAATTGTTTTTAAACCAATCTGGCACTCACTTTCCATTTTGTATCCCTGTGAGAAAAATTAACTTAAATCCAAGTCAGAGGTGTCAAAATACAACAAGTTTTAGTGTTGTATCTCTCTGCTGAGGAAGTTAGGAAGTATTTTTCAGAAGGAATCCTCATTTTATTACTGTATCTTAATTTTTTGGAGACCACAGGCTGAGCTGGGCAGAGGCTGTAACTTGGGGAAAAGTCTTTGATGTGAGTGCCACGTTTTAAAATCAGAAGTATTTTCAAGACCTAGATCTCAACTTATCTGTCACTTCCCATCAGATTCTGTTGCCATGTCAGCTGGCTGTGTGCCTTTTTAATATACACTATTTTCATTTATGTAGGGCAAGCATGTTTGTGTTGCTGTGAGAGAACTGCTGTTCCTGACATTTTGAACCATTTTGGGTTGTTTTTTCCTACTTGTCTTCATACTGCTTTACTTTAGGGGTTTTGTTTGTTTCTTTCTTTGTTTTTCTTTGCTTTGCCTACTTTAAATCAGGTAAATATATCTCAGACTCTTCTCCCTGCTGGCAGGTTCATCGTTTGGTGGTAGTGAATGAAGCTGATAGCATTGTGGGTATCATCTCCCTTTCTGACATCCTACAAGCTCTGGTACTCACACCTGCAGGTATGGATCTGCCCTTGGGGCCTTGCCATGAGGCACTGGTGTGCACACCCTGCTGGGTTTCGGTTATTTCACAGTGATAAATGTCTGATTTTCACCTTTTGTAACTGATTATAGTTCTTAAATACACAAGTAATTTCAGGAAAAAGCTGACAGAATATTAACTGTCAGTCTCCTGTTCACTGAGGAGGGCATGCAGAAGCTTAATGAATGTCCCTGCTGTTCATACAGCTTTTCTAGGGGAACAAAAGTCTTGATTAATATTTTAAGTGGATGAAGCTGAACGTATCAACAACATCTACAACAGGGCACCTTCTGAGTTTCTGTACTTTGGCCAAGTGTGGTCACAGCTGTGTTTTCCACTAAAAAATCACTTCTTGGAGCCTTGCTGTTGTCCAGCTATGCTTGGCTGGCACAACTTAAGTCAGAGATGGCACCTCAGCCCACTAGAACTCTTCCAGTATAAAACTCTCTTGTGATCAGGTTAAATCTCTAGTAATCAATCTAAAAATGACCAGGTTCCTTTTAACAAAAGTATCCAGCAATAGGTTTATTTCTGCTACTTTTATCTTGGTTGTGGGGGTTTGGTTTGGCTGAGTTTAGTTTGGTTTTGGTTTTAAGTTTTGCCCGATTTCTTAAACTGCTTTATGTTCTTAATTGTAACTTCATTTTGACCTCATAAATCGCTTCAGTGTCACAAGAACTAAAGCAAAGCCCTGTTTTGGCTCTGTGAGGAAGGCAAAAGGTCCTGAGGATTATTACCATTTTGCCTCAAAAAAAAAAATCAGCCAAATAGAGCCAGATTCATAGTTAAAAAAACCCAAAAAAGTCAATATGTGAGCTTAACTGAAATCTCTTACCTGCCCTGATAGATAACAGAATTACATAAAAGTGTTTTTTCCTCTGTAGACTTAAAAAAAAAAGGTAATGTACCTTGTTTAAATAGAAATATTTCTGTTCTGAAGAGAAGCAATCAGCCTTACTGCTGGAGGTGTTGTGTCAGTACATCTGTTTCCTTTTAATGACCTGGAAGAGCAAGAGCAGACCAAGGAACCCAGCTCTCTGTGAAAGCATGGATGAGAAATCAGCCCAGAGGTGTGGGTCTAATGGAGTCCTTGTCTGGAGAAAGAAGAGGGAGGTGTAAAGACAAGCAGCCAGTGCCTCTCCAGGCAGAGGAGGGAGTTTCATCCATGCAGGATCCCAGGAAAGCAGATTTTAGTGCGAATGGTGCAAAGTTGAGACAGAAAAGATGCATTTGGATGCTGACAAACCAAGAGCTTTGTTGTACTGGAGTTACATGGACACCTACATTGGAACTCTGAGCTAAGCTGAAAGTGCTCTGGAATTATTGCAAAGGGAGATCCCTGAGCTGCTGTAACTCACTGAGCTAACAGGAAACTGAGCCAGCAAAAAAGCTGCAGTTTAGTCAGCCTGGCACACTGAACCTGCCCACAGAACAGTCTGGTACTGAGGACAGGGGTTAGAGCAACAGAGAGGGCAGGATTGTGCCACTGGAAGAGAGGAGATGAGGGAAGGTTTTTTGGGGAGCAGTTAAGCATCAGATTGCATTTCCACAGGCAGCTGCCCAATTTTAGACTAGAATTTGTCTCATGCAGGGAGGATGTCTGCGATGTAAATTGGATTTGTAGAGTATGAAGTGTGACTTTGCTCCTAGGAGCACCAGATAAATCACTTGTCCAGTTGTCTTCATAGCCTGGAAACAAAAATTTATTGACTGGCAGGAATTAAGACCAGCCTGTGTTTGGGAAAAAATTAACAGTTGTGATGTGAAAACTGGATGCATTTAATGAATCTTTCAGTATTTGATGATACATTACAAGTAGCAACTCCAGGTTTCTGGCAAGAGATTCTTATTCTGTAGAGTTGGCTGCTGAATCCAAGCTCACCATAGTGTTCACTCATTGCCCAGCATGTTTGAGTATCTGGAGAAGAGGTGAGATGCTGCACAGTCCTGCTGGACAGGTCTCTCAGATCCCTGCTGTAAGCAAAATCTGCCTCTGAGCCAGGAAAAATGGGTCCATCAACAAAGTGTAGTTAAACTAAATTCTTACATCGTTTGTGCTCAAGCAGGACTCATTTTCTGGGGGCTCTTATGATGATTAAGCTTGGTTCTAAGCTGAGGGACAGGTTTGGGCTGTGGGTTTTTAGTTGGGAGTTTTTAAACAAATTTTTTTTATGTGCTGGGGACAATCTTCAAAGGCATTTGGAGTAACTTCCCAGAAGGGTTACTTAAACAGCAATGAAATTAAAGCAGTGATGGTCTCGAGCCTCCCTCGCTCTGTCTCACGCTGGCATTTAGCAATCCTGCAGTTTATTCTTTATAAATGTTGTATTCAGTACTCTGATTCTGGTAATGTGATCAGGGAAAGTTGCAGCAGTTGGAATGAGCTGCTCCACTTCTGTGTGGCCAAGGAAATGACAGCTGCTTTCCTCTTCTGTTCCCAGGTGCCAAACAAAAGGAGAACGAGAGCGAATGACTGCTGTGAATGTAAACATTTGTAGGAGAACTTGAACAGAGTTTCTGGGTCGTTTGTCTCAAGAGCAGTGACTGCAATGGAACAGAGCAGGATGGTTGAGAATGTGTTTTGGGACTTAGTGATGGATGATGAGTCTCTTCCCCCCAGTGATGTCGCAAAAAAAGCAGCATGACAAAAGCTTATGTTAAAATGTAGGCTCGTATTTCAAAATGTCTTCAAAACATTTGCTGGAAGACTTCACATGATGTCCTTCATTAAAATGCACTGTATTCTGAAACTTTTTCATTTTGTATTTGACAGAAGTCACTGGTCAGCAATGGATATATGTGACATAAGGCAAGTGTATGGCATATTCATATCATAGTGCCTTATGTCAAAATACAGCAATATGTCATCACTGTTGCCCATCACTGTCAAAGGAAGTGTTGTGCTAAACGAGACACTGTATTTGAATGTGAAAGTCTTTAAACCTAAAACCAAATCAGTTTCAGTTCTCATTAGATTTGTCATAAAAGCTGTAATTTGGGTATCGGTAGACTTCTTTAAAACTTCAATGACAGTTTTGTGTTCAATGTTTCATTCTGAACTGAAATGTAAAACAAGACTGATTTAAAAACAGCTTTATTTATTTTTACTTTCATGACAATTTTTTACACATCTTTGGTGGATAGCTAAAATTTCACCATATCCATTAATAAACTGTTGATTGTTATACAAACAAGTGGAAGATTTTTCTCATTATTTAAAACTTTGGAGTTGCAGAAACTGTGCCCTGTTCACCAGTCTGTGTTACTTGAGCTGAAGATTTTGGAAGCATGGATTGAAAGTGCTCTGTCCTGTCATACAGAGGCACCACAGAGGAATGAGGTGCCAGAGGACAATATTTTCACCTGTATTAAAGTGTAAAATGATGTTTGTACAATGAAAACCCGAAACTTTTTATTGTATATGATTTGTACAGAAGTGGAGGAGTGAGGAAAGCCGTGGGGTATTTGCTAATGTAAATGTACTGTAAAGTTTGAAGATGAGACTTTTATAATTGTAGATTCTTGTAGATGGAAGAAATTAAACCCTACAACATCAGTTTGGTTTTAGCAGTTCGTGCCAAGTTCTTTCGCATGTATGAATGTACATGCATTGGGATTAGTGCAAACCAGGAGCATTCTTATTTTCCTCTGAATTTCAAGGTGGCTTATGCTGATGGAATACTGTGGGTAGGACTTCTGTACCATGTTTCCAGCCTGAATACTGCACTGGAATAATGCAGGAAAGGGATACATTATTTTTTCATTCATAAACATGGAGGTAAAAGATGAACAGTTTTCAGTTTACTTATAAAATGTAAATATAATAGTAATAATAGTAATGAAAAACTTTCTTCAGAACTTTCCCCCTTTCTACAAGAATTTAAATTTTGAACTAAGTGTGTGAAAACTTCCATCTTACAGGTATCTTCCATGACTAAAAATATTCTTGTAGTACATGATGGAAACTGTTCACTTAGACTTTCTTCCACTTTCTTACCTTGTGAAAAACATTGTCACATCTTCTCCAGCACCTTTTCTGACTGGGTGAATATTGACTCTGTTCCCTGCAATTCCAGGTGGTATTGAATTGGAGCAGCTGCTTTGTCCTAAGAGCAACAACCTGGTGCTGGTTGCTGCCATCAGAGCTGACACCAGCCCAGCTCTGATTATCCTCATGTGGGAGATGGAGCAAATCAAACTAAAAATAGTGGCTCTCATTCTTCGTAGGGTGTGTGGAGGGGGGAATCTGTGGTAGGAAACTGATTAAGGGTAAATGGGCAGTAGTGCTACCTGCAAATGGCACACAGACCACGTAGATGCAGCTTTGTGAAAGCCAGGGCTCTGCTCCAGCACAGGCACTGCAGCCTGCTCTGGGAGAGGGGGTGGCAGGGAGGTGCCCAAAAGCATCCTGACATCTCTCTATCGCTCGTCTGCATGAGCACATTCTTCGGCCCTCTGGTCAAGGTATTTTTAAAGATAAGGGTTGAACCACTGGTAATTTTTTTATATCTGTTTTATAGCACAAATTCCTCTGTCCCTGTTCATGCAGGTGCTGTGGGCCTGCCTGCGTGCTGCAGTGTGCAGAAAGCCAGAATGTATTTGCAATTTTCAGACAGCCACATACAAGCTCCCCATCTTCACATTGTTACAACTGCTGTTGACATGTTGTGGACACAGGACTAGCAAAATTATGGAGAACAGCCTCCTCAGTGGTACAAAACTGTGTTTAGAGAATTTCCACCCTTTCTTTCTGGAATTCAGCTCTGAAGTCTGCATTTGTAAGTGGCAGAACCGTGATGTGACACCACCAGCACGAATAAATAGCAGTGCCATCAAAATACACTCTGCTTCTGCTGGCACAAGTGCCAGTGCTGCTGCAGTAAACAAAGCTAAAGAAATCTTGTCGTTTTTAATACAGATCAGTTTTCTACTGGGCTAGAAAAATGCTTCTTCCAGCATAAGGGAGGGACAGGAGTAAGTAAATGAGGGTGGAGAGAGGAGGGGTGACTCAGCAGTGCTGCTGCATGTTCCAGATTAAAGGGATAGTGTAACTAAAGCTTCAGTCTAGGGCTCTTCATGGAGCTCATTAGAGGTCTCAGCCATGAAAAAGAATTAGTAAAATGTCATTAGACTCCTATTCTTGTGCATTCTCCCCTCTGGACAGGCAGCAAGCAGTACTTACAGATCTGAGACCACAGCAACAGCTCCAGAAGATCCTTTTCTTGTCACAGACAGGACCATGCTGCAGATGGAGGGGTCAGTAAACGTCCCCTGTGACTCCTGAAAGCCTGCTCAGTAGTGCAGGTGAAGAAATGGGTTCTATTTTAACCAGCAGGACTGTAATAACCTGTGATTGATGCCTTTGCTTTCCTGTGCATTTCCTTGCACAGCAAGAGATGTCTGTGAAAGATAATTATTCTGAAGGGCTTGTCTTGGAAGGGCTTTTACCTACTCTGGATATTTTTAACTGCTTAGGTGTAAGAAAATGTTTCTTAGTAGACTTCGGCCCTCAGTATTTTTCAGTACCTAGAGATGCTCTGAACTGAGGAAAAATCACCCTTTGCTGACACTGATGAAAAATATTTTCCTGTTTTACTTCTGGAATCCTTTAGGTAAAGGGTCTGAGATCAGATGGTATTTGCTGTTTGCTAGGAAGTGAATTCAATTGTTGTGTATCTAAGGCCTATTAATCTTTTATTAAGGGATACTCTTGTGCTGGGAATGTTGGAGTAAAACTGGAAGAACAAGCCTTGATTTCCAAGGCCTGAGCACTTGTCCTCATGGCAGACAGGAGGAATCTGACTGAAGCAGTTCCCAGACTGCACGTGGAGAACACTTCTTGCCATTTTTGGAGGGAGCATAGGGTAAGTTGGAGTTTTTCAGTTTTGGTCCAACTAGAAGTGAAACCACACATGTTAAATCCTGTCTCACAGCAGGCCCTGTAACTGCTCCCACTGAGCTCTCCAGGCAGCTTTAGAAGTAACCAGTTTACTTCTAAAGTTTCTGTGAACTTTCACCCATATTGAACACTTATTAAGGGTAATTTCCAGAGGAAAATGCCATTCCGGATAATTTAATGCTACCCTTGTACCCACATAATGCATTTATGCAAAAAGAATGTTCTGCAGACACTGCTCTTTACTCTTCACTTCAAGACTTAATTTAAATGTGGTTTTGAAAGTCACTTTCTTGGTACTCATTTGTTTTCTGGTGGTTGCAGTCAGACCTGTTCCTGCTGCAGTGAATGGGCAGGAGGTGACCTGTACTGACACATCAAACTCATTCCTTCAGAAAAAACCCTAGGGAATGTGTGTCCCTGCCAGCTGCACACCAGGACCTGTAGGGCACCAACCCATGGTGTCAGCAGCCCCTCTGAACTGAATTAGTCCCTTCATTTGCTTCTACTAACTTTTTGCCAGTGTTTCTATCTGAATATTGCAAAATAGAATCACTGTGAAAAGGCAGGAGGGAGCAGAAACAAGTGCAAGGCTGAGCTGAATGTACTTTGTAACCTCTGCAGGCAGCAAGGGCTGCGCTGTGCCTGTGGAAGCACGCCCAGTGCAAACACTGGACACACTTCAAAACACTCCTTGGGAAGGTCCTGCTTTGCTGAAGGACAGAGCAGGTAATTGTGCTGGTAATTGCTGCTGCAGGAATTGGAGGTACAAGTCAGAGCTGTTCTGTGTTTGTAGAGTAGCTGAGTAGCTGGATGGCTGTGGGTTTGCATGTACTGGATTAGTGTAAAAGTACTTGGCTGTTGAGTTACCTTTACTACATGAAATCTATTGTGGTTCTTTCTCCATCAGAAAAAGTAGATACAGGCATCAAAGAAAGCCATGCACTGTTTGTCCTGCCTCCCTCAGCATCCTGATCTCCCCAGAGACACTCACTCCAGCCCTGCTTGCTGTTTCCCCCCTTGGTATCTTGTCTTTCAGAACCACATCTGATGTGTTTCATTCTTTGAGCACGTTATCTCATTTACAGTAACATTAATGTCATTTATCATCTGACCTGATCCCAAGGCTGCGTTTGATTTGAGGGAGTACCTGGCAGAGGGAGACAGGGAGAAGGCCTGGAGCACAGCCAGTGCAGAGGCACATGGGGTATGTCACTTGTCCCACAGTTCTCTGAACTCCTTTGGAGCTCAATTTGCAAACACTGCAGACGTGAGGAGGCTGCAGCAGGAGCAGGGAATGTACAGGCACGACCCTAATTCCTAATGCAACCGATGCTATGGATTGCTGCCCTGGGAAAACACAACCTGAGCATCACACCTGGATTGCTGCAGGGGGAGAGGATTTCAGCAAAGGGGTACTTGGTGTGTGAGGCTGTTCAGCCCTAAATATGTAAACAGTCAGAGTTCAGATAATGCACAATGCCTGGATTAGACATTCACAGCCACAGGTGTGCTGTCCCTCTGCTCAAAGCACCCCAGAAGTGTTTAGACTTCACCTGGGCAAGAGAAATGCAGTAACAGCCTTACCACAGTCCAGATCCTCTCACCTCTGCTTAAGCTGCTGCCTCTTGAGTAGCAGCGTCCCAGAGTGCTGCCAAAGGCCATCAGCAGTGTCACCCAGCCCTAGAGCATGGAAAAGCAACAAACTTCCCTGAAAGCTCTGTATTTCCCTGTATTCCCAGTGTCCCAGCCAAGACAAAATGAAGCACTTACAGGATCCTGCTGGAGGAAGGATTATTAGCCAATTCCTTCCAAAGGAACAGTGGAAGAAAAGGAAGTTAAAGATTTTTCTTCAAAATAAACCCATACCCAGGATGGATGAGTTCTGTGTTGCTGCTGACAAGCATCCTAAGGTGAGACAACTCCATTGCAATTTGAGGTAATAAAGCCAATAAAGGGGGAGGAACAGAAACCCTGCAGTAGTGAAGTTCCCTAAACAAGCACAGAGTGAGCCAGGGGCAAGGTAACAGAAACCAGGTAAATAAATAGACATAGCTCCAAAAGGGAGTGGGATAAGAAAAAGAGAGTAAGGGAAAAGACCTAATCAAAAGAAGTGGAGGGAACAAAACCAGAAACTCCCACAAATGAAAAACAATGCTGATGCTCACCACTCTGACCATGTGGAGGGGTATGGATATATATATCCTGAAAATACAGGTTAGGTTTCACCAGAGTAAAAACCCCAGTGCCAAAATATGACAGGCAAGTAAGAAGAACTGTAAGGAGATGTGAATTGAAAGCATAACTACCACAAACTTCAGCTATTTTTCCAAATCCATGTATGTCATTGGAAGGTAATTCTTATCCCAGTCCTCTCAGTCTTCTGGCTCAGTAAAAAGCCCAAATTTTGAACCATGGCATGGTTCCAGAGGGAGTGAATGTAAAGATGATGGCACAGCTCCAAGGGCTGGTCCTGCAAGATCATGGCTACTGCAATCCTCGTGTGCTTCATAAACAATTGTGTCTGTTACAAGACACAAGTCAAAGAGGAGTCTGGTGCTGTGCACCAGGCAGGGCTGTCCCTTTGCACCTCTTGGGGAGCTTTGAACAGGATCCCTGCTCACAAACGCTGCATTTCCACAGGCTGCTGCTTTTTTGCAGGCTCCCCACATCCCACCAATCCCTACGGGATGATGCTCGAGGGCTGTGATGAGGTGGGAGTCTGCTCTAGTGAGTGGAAAAGACAAGGCTGGACACAGAGAATGAGCATGCAGAGTTGTATCACCACAGCCATCACTGAGAAAATACAAAACCCCCGTGTTTCCTCACAAAATAACTATCCTTCCATCATGTACCTATGCACTGAAAGCTGTTATTCCTGCTGTTTAACAGGTCACCAGCACTTGTCCTGTAAAACCCCATAATCCAGAAGAGGAAGGGTATAATTAGACTATCCCAAAAAATGCAGGTATCTCCTAAAAGCCTGTCTGCTCCTCCAGAAGTGAATCACTTTTGTGTACAAATAGCTTTCTTTTACTTTAGTTCCCTGCCCTCTCACCAGGTTAGATGAATATGTGGGAGTGGATGGTTGAGATCAGGGAGAAGCCAATCCATGTCCCTTAACATCATCCAGCTGTTAGGTTGGTTTCTTGTACTCCGGCATAACTGCATGTTAGGTATCAATGTTCCCCAAAAAGACAAGATGCACATTAAAAAAAAATCAATACTAACTAACATTCATTTTCCAAGAAAATGTGTAAAGAGTTTGTATTAACCCAAAGTGTTCAAAATCAGCAGTAGAGGGGGGAAATATGACTTTCCTTAGTGTCTTTCTCCCTTAAATTCTGCATCCATCAAGTGTTGCAGTCACCACCCGTACATGCAGCCCTGTTTTCACAGCGGAAAACTCTCCAATGCTTGCATCTCACAGTTAACCATTCCCAAGCTCCCAGACACCGCCTTCCCTTCCATGCAGTTCCCAGCGCTTTATCGACGCTGGGACCCGACGTTTCTCCGTAAATCATGTGCGCACACGGGGAACGCTCTGAAGAGGCACCGAGATAAATTCAAACAAATTCAAACAAGCCCGGCCGAGCGGCCCTTCCCGGCACGGGACCTGGAGCCTGCGGGGACACGGGAGGGGCAGCGCCAGATCCCACTGCCCGGGGAGGAGCCCCTGGGATGGGGACAGGAACAGGGATGGCCACGGGGATGGGGACTGCGATGGAGACAGGGATGGGGATACGGACGGGACTGGGATGGGGCCAGGGCCGGCGATGGGACTGGGATGGGGATAGGAACGGGAATAGGGACCAGGACAGGGATAGGAACAGGGATGGGGATAGGGACGGGAATAGGGACCAGGACAGGGATAGGAACAGGGATGGGGATAGGAACAGGGACGTGCACGGGGATAGGGACTGAGATGGGGATGGGGAAGGAGACGGGGACAGGGATGGAGACAGGGACGGGATTAGGCCGGGTCCGGGGACGGGCATAGGGACGGGGATAGGGACCAAGACATAGATAGCGACAGGGATGATCAAGGTGACGGAGATCAGGGACGGGATTGGGACAGGCATAAGGACGGGGATAAGGGACGGGGACGGGGACAGGGACCGGGCTGACCAAGGTGACGGAGATCGGGCC
>VXBC01004229.1:737837-762786 GCA_013399945.1 Ploceus nigricollis
GCCGCAGAGCTGCGGGCCCGCGGCCGCCGTGCCCTTAATAGGAAGTTTCGCCCCCCGCACTCCCCGAACGCAGCCCGGAAAAGCGGGATCGGGGGAGCTGGGGAGAGGGTTCCTTCCCCGTCGGCTTAGCTGTGCTGGGGTCCAGCTCCATCCAGCGCTCCGTATGGAACGAGCCCGGAGAAGGGCGGCGGAGCTGGGGAAGGGTCTGGAGCGCGCGTCCTGTGAGGAGCGGCCGGGGAAGCTCAGGCCGGAGAAAAGAAGGCTCAGGAGAGGCCTCATCGCTCTCCACAAGTCCCTGACAGGAGGGTGCAGCCAGGTGCGAGTCGGGCTCTGCTCCCAGGCAACCAGCGATAGGACATGAGGACATGGCCTTCAGCTACGCCGGGGGAGGTTTGGGTTGGACAGCAGGAAGAATTTATTCTCAGAAAGAGTGATCGGACACTGGAATGAGCAGCACAGGGAGGTGCTGGAGTCACAGGGAGGTGGACATGGCACTCAGTGCCGTGGTTGACACGGTGACGTTCGGTCCCTGGTCGACCTCAGAGCAGTTTTGCAGCCTCGGTGATTCTGTGATTTAGAGCCAGTTTGGCATGCTGGGGAGGCCAGGTGGGTCTGTTGCCCGTGGCTGGCCTGTTTCTGCCCCCGTGGAGGTGTTGGTGCGGCAGCAGCAGCGCAGCCGCTGTTCCCAAGGGGCCGCCTCGGCTCCGGGCTGTCCCCAGCACGGCGCTGCTGGGACAATCCAGCACGGGCTCATCCGCTGGGACGAACTTCCTGGAAGCGTCCAGCACGAGTGTATAGCAGCTGATAGAGGGTTTTGTTCCATATAAAAAGGTGTGATCCTTTCTCCTGCATTCACTGTCTTTGACGGAGAACGGTTTCAGATGTTTCAGCATTCGGGTTCTTGAAGCAGAGGGGAACAAGCTGTAGTACAGCCGGTGCTAATCGATTAACCTTAAAAGCATAGATTATTGTGGAAGATAATGTGTGGTTGGGGAAAAAAAAGATGCTACAGAGAGATACTACTCTGATATAAATGGGGTTTTTACATTGAAAGCAGTGACTACATCAGTAATTTGTCTTACATGGCACACAGCATAAAGAAGCCTTTAAAAAAGCTTTTTTTAATATAAAAAAGGGTTAAATAAGGGGAGCTTTTTCTTGCATTTTGTGCATAGCTGCAGCCAGGTTGGTGTTAAAAGGATTGATGAATTTGTCCAGTCCATAAACAGAACAGTGAGGAGTAGATTGATCAGTTTGCACAGTCCGTATGACATCACTTCTTGCAGTCTGTTCATTGTCCTGTGTGTTATGTTTTCTTCTTTGAGCACTGGTGGGAGCAGAGCAATGGGCAGTGTAAGTGGGAAGGGGGAATGCTTGAAATTCTGTCCTTTGGAAGTCTGTGGTGGGGACTGGGTGTCCTGTTGAGCTTTGGTCCTTCGTCTGTTGCCATTGACAAGCAGCAGTCAGGAAATCACATATTAGTAGGGTGTAGGACCAGTTGAGGAGAAACAGAGAAGTAGTATAATGTTAGTTTGGTTGGTGATGTGAGCAATAGTAGTCATGGAAAGGATGGCCAAAATGTTACCTCACTGTTAAGACCTACTGCTGAACTTCTTTAACTAAAGTTTTCTGGGACTAGTGTGGAATTGGGCTTGATAGGACAAGACCAGTTTTATTAGGAGAGCTACAAGTTGTAGGAACATAGAATTAAGAGGGGGGAAAAATCTGTTTTGCTGGAATTTTCCTTTCATTGTCGTTAAATTTCTCAGCAAACACTTAGGTAAAAGTTCAAGCGGTAGAAATGGGCCATTGAGGTCCTACTTCCATCTTGTAAAGCTGTTAGAAGAGCAGGAAGGTTAACCTGTGAGATTTAGACTGTTCTCTGCTTCCCCAAATACGCCTCCTAAAGTGTAGTAGGATGGGGAGAGTTTAGCTTCAGGGAAACTTTTGATTAAGTCTTGCTTTGTATTATGATGGCAAGAATATCACTTGAACCCTGGGTAAGAAAGGATATAATCTCATTTTACGACAAGTGTTTGGGTGGTAGAAAAGGAAGTATGTTTCTTTTGGAGGAAATGCTGCATTGTATAGAGGTAATGCTCATTAAAGTGGGGAATAATTCCAGAATCTGAAGGACTGGCAGGAAATGCTTTCTACATTTCCTTTTGTAATTAGGGAATGGCATTGTTTTGCTATTAACATTGATCTTGACCCTGGAATTAGGGAGGTTAACTTTGAGTTGTAAAATGCTTACAGTTTCATAGGTTGGCCCTAAATGCTTAGGTGACCTGCTCTGGGAAGTTGGGTGCTCCCCCTGTAAGTACAGTGTTTGAGATGAAGCTGTCATAAAACGAAGAGCTCTTTTTCCCATCCCTCTCTCCGGTGCTGGAATAACCAGGTTTTGATGATGTATGTCAAGCAGTGAGCTTTTCCCTACAGCTATTGATTCAAAACACCGTGGTTCTCTCAGGTTACAAGTGTGTACCGTAAAGGGTGGGCACACCCTCCCTGGGGATTTGTGAAACAAGGTCTGAAAATTCTACTGGATTTGTGCTAAGGCCTTGTTTATTTTACTTACATTAAGTTTTAGTCTTATCCCAGTGCTGTTGTCAGGTAAACTAGAGGTTGGGAGTGGTATTCTGGTATAACAGTTCTCAGAATAGAAAATTCAGGAGTTTGCTTGTTTGAATACACTCCCTCTATCTTTCAACACCACCATCAAGCCTTTCATATGTGAAACTCTTGTTCTTTGCTGATGGAAGAGATCATAGTGGAAGCCTCGTGAATTCCCAGGCAGTCATACTTCTGAGATGCAGACAGAGTATTTGCCAGGAGCTTCAGGAGGTTTTTTTTTGGTGAGGAAGACTGACTATCTGTGGATATAACATGCAGGTCGTGGCATGACGTGAGACAAAATCACGCAAGAATGTCTCTGTTGGGTTTTGCTCAGGCTTAAATTGGTCTAAGAAAGTTAAATTCCATTATGTAAGTGTGCTTGTCTCAGCAAGGTTCTGAATTGAAATCAGATGGATTTCATCCCAAGATCTGAGTTTCACGGCAGAGGAACTTGACTTCCATTACTGTTAGTTGGGAAGTGACCAGAGTGGATCAGCTGCTTGAGATTTGATTCTGGAAGAAATCTGTCTTGTGCATGATGAAGCATAAAATTTTATGAAGTTACTGCCTTAATATCCCAAATATAATTGGAAATAATGGATTTGCTTGGAAAGAAATCAAGCAGGACTAAGATTTTCTGAATCTTTTTAGAGTAATAGCCTCTCTAAAAAGCAGGGTAGAGTCACCAAAAATGTTTTGTGCTCAGTTTCATTCTCTTTCTGTTTATAGAACAGATGTGCAAATTCAGACCACAAATGCCTGTAGGAAAGAAAAAGTTTCTTAGATCATCTTGTAAAGTACCTTATTACTGGGATTCTCTGTATTATATTGAACGGATGGGTTTAAGATAAGCAGGAAGGTATTGTTTGGATCAGCTGCTTCAGTTGCAGGTCTTTATCTCAGCCTGATTTCTTTTCTGCTGTCTGTATAAGTTGTGCTGCTGGTTTTACAGATGTACTTGCAGAAACAGGAATTCTCTTTCTGAGTTTTACATGTTTGGACTGATCATCTGAAAATGCTGTACTGGGCAGTTTATGGCTCTGAGGGGAAAATCCAGTTAATAATAGGGAAGTTACCTATTTGCTTCCCTGGATAAATAAATCAACTTCTTTTGTGTGTGGAGGTGTAGAGCAGACCATGCTGCAGGGAGAAGTAGTCATGGTCTGACTGCGGCATGCAGGTATCAAAAAAAAGGGTGATGGAACAAAATGATCTGTCAGGGTTAGGTTTGTATGGAAAAGCTTCCAGGTGATTGTATTCAGCTGAAAAAATGCCTCTGCCCCCTCCACTTTGCTTGAAAAGCAAGAAGGGCAGAAAAAGCAGTAACTTCAATATGGACCTGTAAATAGTAAAAATAATTGTTATGGCAAAACGTAGTTTGAAAACATGAGTTGTTTGAATATTAGGAGGTTTGCACTGTAAAATGGAGCTGAGGCTTTGCTGTTCGGGTCTGAAAGATGGCATCTGCTAGCACAGCAGCGTTCCGCCCCGAGCAGGGATCCCTCTGGGATTGGACGGGGGAAGTGGTAATTTTAGCAGGCGATAAATTGCCCGTGTAAATGTCAACAGAGGAGGAATGGAGAAATTACCGCTGTCGCTGTCGTGTGCTGTAATTTGGTTTACACAATCGGCTGTGTCCGCAACATGGGAAAGCCTGAGATTTAACAGGAAAATTGCGCGTTTTGGGAGCCAGCTGATATGTAAGGTTAGCATTTTGCTGTCCCTTGTAAAGTGCCAAGATGACTTCCAGAGCCCTTCCCTCGCCAGGGCCGCAGTTGGCTCTGCCAGGGTGCGGCAATGCTGCGAGGAGGAAAGGTTGCAGCTCCCAGGGGAGCGGGATGAGGCTGGAAATGCCAGCTTTAATTGCATTTCGGTGTTAGTGACTGCGATAGTGGGTACAGCAGGGAAAGTTACTACAAAGCATTTGATAGCAGTAGCTGGAAGCACTAGAGGCAGCATGTTCAGCTGTAATATCAAGCCACCGTGGGGTTATTTGAGGACACTGCTCAAGGATTAACTCTTAAATTGCCTACTCTGATCTGTCAGTGGTAACACTTGCACGTTTTGCTTGTATGTATGGGGGTGTTTTGGTGTTTGATTACACAACTTGAAGTTAACATCGACTGGAAAAGCCAAATGAAATGTAGATCCTGTAATTTATAAGCTATATAAAGTTGGAGCTCTTCATTTAGATATACTACACTGCCTGAAGTGTAGGTTCTGGCTCAGGCAGCCACCTCTGCGGTACAGGCTGCTGCGGAAACTCGGCATGACCACGCAGCCGGGATTAGAAGAGCAGGCTAAAAAGTGATAAATGCCATTATGATTAATTTCCTGTAGCTCTCCTGAAGGTGACATCCAAGGGCGTGCTTTAAAAACTGCTCAACTTAATTGTGTATTCCATCCAAAATCGAAACAGCTTCTCTGTGGGATGTTCATAATGCACTCAGGCTCTGCGAATCCTGCATGAGTCAATTGGCTGGTGTCATCTCAAATTTTCCTAAATCAGAAGCTGCAGACATGAAGCGTGGTGCGAAAAAACACGAAGTGGCCCTTGTCAGTCATGAATTGGTCTCCTTAAGGATTTGAGAGGTTCTCTTTTGTTTTCCAAGGTCTGTATTTGAAGTGAATGGCAGATTTGTTGTGAATTTGATAATGTGAGAAAACAAAATCTGCTTCCTGAGTTTGGGGGATGGTTGTTCCTTAAAATTCTTCTCTTCCAGTCCTCGTCAGGACATTGGCATTACACTGTGGTTCCTGCCTGTTGAAGGCAGCTCTCCTGTAAATGAGGGTATGTGGGATGGGGAAAAGGGAAGTATGGATGAAATCCATGTTTTGTGTTGCTTAGCAGACCTTTTAACAAGATTTCAGATTATTAAGTTTACTAAAAGCATATTAATATGGACCATTACAGGTTGCATTTCCTTTTGGAGAAATACAAAGTATGGTGGATGCTGAATTGGGCTTTTTGTAGGGTAAAGTTGCTTGTATTGAACTTGTCACAAGAAGGTAAACTGAGGCAATTTTTGAACAAAGTGCCGAAACAGGCTTTCAGGTGCACCTTTTCTCAAGAAACATCCAAGCCACTTTAATTGCCACATAATGATGGCAGATACAAATGAACTCTGTAGGGTGGGGCACCTCTTGGCCCAAGTTGAGCTAATCCTGCACTGTGGCTGGAAGTTGGACCTTGCTACCCCCACCCAGGTGCTGGCCCTGGTGTGATGGAAGGCTGTCCACCAGCTCAGGGGATTGATTTATTTAAAAAGTAAAGCAACCAGAAGGGAAAGTTGTTGTATCCTTCAGCTGGTCAGCTAAGTGATTGCAGCCCTGACAGGGGGAATGGGGTCAGGAGCACAGGCTTTTGCGGGAGGGTGGTTGTAGGCTCTTTGTGGCTGTGCAGACTTTTCTTCAGTCAGACTTCTTATGGAACCACGTCTCTAAATGTTTTCCTCCTCTGCCACCTGGGATAGGCATGGATGCCTTTTGGTGAACTTTCAGCGCTGGAGCTTCTGAACTGGACCTGTTCTCTTGACAGAAAAAGATGGTCTTGTGCAGGTGGTATGTGTGCTAGGGAGCCATGGAGAAATTGAGTTCTTCAAGGTTCTTGTTTAAATAAACTTCTGTAGTCAAATCTAATCAATTCATGTGGAATTGAGGTAAAAATGTTTGACCTGGGGTAAACCTAAACCTTGTTCCAAAAATCTTTAAATTCAGATGAGGCCTCAAGTGATACAATCTGGAATTTTCTGGAAACACATGCTAGTAAAGATGTTGCAATGGAGCAAAGCCAAAGCTTCAGGAAAAGACCTCTAAGAGCATGGAATCCAGCCCTTAACCCAGCACTGCCAGGTCCACACCTAAACCATATCCACACACCTTTTAAATACCTCCAGGGCTGGTGACTGAACTGGTTCCCTGTTCCAATGCTTGACAACGCTTTCTGTGAAGAAATTTTTCCTGACATCTAATCTAAACCTCTCCTGGCACAACTGTTTTCTCTTGTCCTATTGATTGTTATTTGGGAGATGAGGCTGACTTCTCAGTTGGCTACGACCTGTCCAACAAAGTGAAAGGCATTCAGAGTCACTGATTTCCTTTCTAGGTGGATAAGCCACTGGAAACAAATCTAAACTGTGTTGCTTTTCAGAGTGGTCTTCTGTCTTTGGTAGGATACCTTTCAAAGTATCTGTTTCTTGCAAATATTGGTTGACCTCTCAACCTGTCTGACTCCTCCTTTGGTTGTGTTTATCAGCACTTGGAGCCTAGGGGTGAATCACAGCTACTTCATTGTTGAAGTGCTCTGAGTCTTCCTCAGTTTACCATACACACGTTGATTGCTGGACATGTACATTTTAAGAACAGCTGTATGAAGGATGCCAGATGAGACAGTAGTGAATGAAGCATCGGTGCAAACAGATGACACATGTTCTGAAAATGCAGATTTTGGATTATGAAGCACAATATTCCACAAGATGAAATTAGGACAAGCAAAAGACCAGCTTGAGCCCTGTGGGCTTCTGCAAAAGGGAAGTCTGCTAGAATTTCTTATGGGATTTCTTATGTGAATTAGAGAACTTGAGGCTAGAACAAAAGGAGGAAATGTACAGCAGTTTGATTTGGGTGGAATCATCAGGAATTTGTGGGTAATGGCCAAAGGTTATGAGGCATAAGACTAAGTGCATGATTTCTGAAGGCCTTTTAAGGAATGAAAGATCCTGTGTGACACTTGGAGGATTAGTTCAGAAAAGTTGTGGTCCATGTTAAATAGGTATCAGCTGCAGAAATCACAATTCTCTGATAAATTATACTTTAAACAGAGAATTTTTCTTTTAACACTGTTTTTAAATATGATACTAACATCTCAAAGACTGAGGAGTCAGTATTTCTGGGATGATTGTCAGTGTTGTTGGGTATTTTAGATTACAGGAACCAGAACATCATGTGTGCCAAACCTAGTTATTTGTGTTCTGTGGGGTATAGAGTTAAATTAATTTGGCTAAAGATGGAATATATAAGTGGTCTTCAGTGTGTGGATGTAAACATGTGCAAGTGTAATACAAAATTAGGATATGAAAGTGTCTCTTGACAACGTTGTCTCCAGAGTTAGTGGGATACATCTGTCTAGCTTCAACAACTTGTCAGAGTGTATTGCCAAAACTTCATTCAATATGTATGACCTCCTTTAAAGGTACTCTTGCTGTATGCAAAAGAGCTGGGATGCATAATATGTAGGAAAACTCCATTAAATCTGCCCTACCAACTGTCAAAACAATCAAGCACTTGACATTAATGCAGTAAAGTGTATATTGCTTCAAGGCTTGTTATTCCATCAATAACAAATTTTTGGTCTTCTGAAATCTGTTTTAAAATTAGCATTTTTTAATTAGAACTGGAAGTTTCTGCTTTGAAATGTGCATATAAACAAGCACCATGTTTCTTAGTGTGCTGGAGTACCTTGTTCTTCATTGCTTTCTTGGAAATGGTGTTTGCTTCTTTTGTATGGTTTGACCCTGGTGAATAAATTCTAAAGGAAGGTGTTGGTTGTGCTGTTTTGACCTTCACATTTTGAGAAAAAAACATCAAAACCCTTCATAAATCTTTTGAGGTTGCTAAACTTAAGTATAGAAATAGTTCAGTTGGAAGGTAATGCAAGTTTTTCTGAGCAGTGAAGGTAGGAAGAATAAGTTGTCTGAATGTTTCAAAATCTTGTTCCTTATACAGAGTGTATAGGAGTCTTAGGGCACTTAAACCTTTTTTCTGCTTGTCTTTCTACAACTGCCCATTTTTATCACTTTTATCCCCAGGTGTGGTGACAGGACAGAGGAGGAGCTGTCAGGAAACTTGCAGAACTAATGGGTTGATGTGCAGACAGACAAATAAAATGTTCTGTGTCTCCTGAAGCCTGACCTGACTTTAGGCTGTCTTAAGCTGTAGTTCAATACTCAGCTGCTTGTCCAAGCCATGTGGTTGTGCTAGTGGAGCACTGGGAAATGAAGTATCCAGCTTGTATTTGCAAGGGCTTCCTCAGGTGCTGGAGCAGGACTGGCTGGAAAATGCTTGACTTGTGGAAAAATGGAAAAATAATTTATTTTCAAGTTGCAGGTGTCATCCTCATTTATCCTCCTGGGTATCGATACTTTCAGGGAGGTTGAGGGAGGGTGGGAGTGAGGTGGCAGTGGTGAGGTTTTTTTGATTTGTTCTGTGTTTTTCTTCTTCCCTGCAAAGGTCAGAATTTTATGTTGTGACCTTTTAGTACTACATAATACGAAAACTGAGAATAGGAAAGTATGATTCTTATCCAAAACCTCTTAATTTGAAGCACCTATTGAGCCAACAGATGGATATGTGCTGGTTAGGAAGGTAAGAAAGCCAGCTGGCTGTTATGGCAGGCAAGAATTTGATAGTAAGATACAGCAAACAAGGGTTACCTATTCTATCTTCTCTGCCCTGTGGCAAAATCAACTATGTTATGTCATATTTGACAGATCTTTGGCTTAAATTCCCTTAACATTTCCCAAGGTTGGGGGCTCTAATGATTCTTCTGGTATTCTGCGTGGTGTTATTCTTACCCTGGAGTCTTATTTTTGCCCTGCTGTTTTACCCACGTACATCAGGCAGAGATTTTGGTATATTATTACTTTAAACCTCCCATACTGTTGATGGATTGTCCTCTGTATTCAGCAGCTACTCTTGGGTAGATGGGTAAGTGTGTAAATGCAGGAGGCTTGCAGCCAGCGTTGGTGGGGAGGGGTTGATGACTAACTCCAGCTGGGTAAAGTGCAAGGCTGTGAAGATGGCATTTAACAGATTGTGGCTTTCTTCAACCCTGATAAATAGAGGGGAGGAGCTTCCTGTGATCAGCAGAAGTAACATGGAAGGTGCCTATGCAGTTAATTCAGAGAAGATCTAGAGCTGAAATGGAGAAGAGACAGCAGTAACAACAAAAAGCCATCAGAACCTGGTGGTGGGGAGAGAGTTGTGTAGAGGAAGGAACAGTTCAGGCACACCGTTGGTGTGGTTATGTATAGAGCCAGTGGGTTAGCACATGAGAAATAGTCAAGGCTTAACAATATGAAAATGAATCAAAACTCTGTGTCCACCAGTTGTGGACAGAGATGTGATGGAGTTGACCATGTCTTGCTCTGCTGGAGGAAGAAAGGGTCAACACAACTCTGTCAGTATCCCCAAAGACCACCTTCCCTGTTCTGTGCTAAGAGATTTTGGTATTGCAGGGTTGCTACTGCAGTGCCTGATGCTTCATGCAGCCTTGGGGCCTTCCCCCATGTAGGAATAGCAGGTGAATGGTGCTGTTTGCCGATGTTGGATGCTGGTAGCAGCTGTCCTTGAGTGTCAGGGTTTATTGGCCACGTGCATTGCTGGCATTGGGTTTGTCAGACCTTGGACCGTCAGTGGTGACACAAAGAGCCTGAAACATTGACTGACCACCTAGCAGTTACACACTGTTGCAGAGTGGAGCTGTCTGCTGTTGCCAAGATCTTCTAGTGGCTATTATGCAGTTTGATGTAGGTATTTTTATAATATGTTGTACAAGTAGCTTGCCCTTGTGGGCACAAATCAGCTGTATATTCCAGCTTTTGCTACAGTTGGTGGAGAGCTCTGTGAACTTCCCTTCAGAGTAAGGCTGAAACTTCTCAGCAGTAGTTACAGAATGTGCATCACATGATTTGATTGGATGATGTTACCAAGAGAGGGAATATTACCATTACTCTTCTGTCAGGATTTTGCCAGGTACTTGCCTTCTGCCATCCTATAACAAGGAAAAGAGAAATATATCTCTTACTATTGCTCTTGCAATTCCAGGAAGATCCTGAGGCCCTCTGGTTATATGCATTTCTGTAGTACTGCCAAGATGGTCTATTCTTCACCCATTTCAGCTGCTTTTGGTACTGCTTGGTGTTACAGTATGCTCAGGGTCATGTTTTTTTGTGTTTTTAAATGATGCCAGGAAAGCTTTAGTCATGTTTTCAAAGACTTGGCCCTCTGCTTGGTGGTCGCTGTAAGCAGTGATTGAAGTATGGTGGCCACAGTGTTGGCAACTGTAATCCTATGGCTCCAGTCCTCAAGGTCCTTTTTAGGGAAGACTTGCATGTCAGTGGAACTGAGCTCTTTCATCTTGGTAAGGCTTCTCTTTCTCTCTTACTGAAAATGCATGGGAGATTTGTAGAAGGAAGGGGTCATCCTGTTTCCTAACAGAACTTGAAAGTTTACCAGGCAGTGTCTGTGCAGAGGGTGGAGAGCTGGTGCTGTGACTGCAGCTGGAAGGATCCACTTGAAGAAGGAATGGCAATTTAGGATGTACATCCCAGAAATCTTTAGTCGCAAGAAAGAAGTGACTGGAATTTGAGAGTTTGATCCCTTGTGTGGAAACTAAAACCTTGAAGATAGAAAAGGGGAATGCATGGAATGCATTAAAGCAAGAGAGATGTGTTATTTCTCATAACATAGCATTTAAAACTGATTTAATGATGAAACAATGGCAGTTCCTAAAAAGATCTTTCAAAGACATTTCACTTCATGTTGGACATGGATCCGATGATCCAAGGAAAGGTCAAGTTTATTCAAACACCTAATGAGTTGCTCGAACTGTGTGTATAGGGAGAAAGGACTTGGATTCTACCCAGCAGTAGAAGTTGAATTTTGCCCCTTTGGAGAGGAAGTCAGTACAAATTTCAGGCTCTTTACATTTAGGTGTGTCACTAAACTGGAATGTTAGGGTCTGATCTTTAAGATTAATAAACTTCCCTTTAGGAGTTGTTAGGGTTTAACCCATTGGGCAGCTGAACGCCACACAGCCATTCATTCACCTCCCAGAGTGGGAACAGAGTTGGAGAAAAAGATAAAATGGAATTGGGATAAAGACAGTTTAATAGGACAGAAAAGGAAAGATAAATGATAGTAATGGTAAAAAAATATACAAGTGATGCAACGCAGTTGCTCATCGCCCACCTACCAATGCCATTGAATTTCTGCTGCCACCTGAAATATTTTAAGCCTTGTGCTGTGGGAAGGTGCTGCAGGGATGCACAGTTTCTGCAGGAAGTCTGAAGGGAATACAGAGGATGGTATTTATCTGAGAAATACAGGTTGACTGTCTGGGGTAGGAATGTCTGAATTTCCTTTGCAGTTAAGGAGCACCAGGTTGCAGTTCCCTGACCTGTTTAAAGCATTTTCTGTGCAGCCAGGTATGCGTGCATTCCATGGCCTGGTGAGGTATATGCCACAGAGGTTGTTGTTTTGGGGTTTTTTTTTGGAAGCTTTGTAACACCTTTTCCCATCTTTGACAACTGACAGTAAACACATGGAATTAAAATTCATTTAACTTATTAAAAGGGAAACAGGAGGAAAGCTGCAGCCTGCTGCTTTTCTGCCAGCAAGGGTAACAAGCAGAGGTAACTGGACCGTGTGCTAAAATAACTAAAAAATTTCTTTTGACAATCCTTTGCTGTGGTTACTGACTTTATGGGAGACAAAATGGACTGCCTGGAAGTATAAGCTGTTGCAGGAATGCAATGGAATTTTTCTCTACATACTTGCTTGGACATGTAATACATTGCAACACAGTTTAAGTGAGCATTGAGGGATGAGCACTGCTGTAGGATGGAACAAGCCTGCTGCTAAATATCAGGGAATAAAGAACATGCTCTCTTCTTGCTTTCTTTACAGGAAATATGATCTAGATAGCATTAGGACTCTTGGCTTGTGTTCAGAAGGTTCATTGCTGTCAACCTAGCAAGGGCCTGGAACTACTCCTGTGAGTGTGACCGATTGCTTTGAAATCTGAAGAAAATAAAGGAAGCCATGTGGCTTTGTTTCTAAATGACTGCTCTCAGATTTCCTCTGGCTTGCAGAGGAATACCTTTGATAAACCTCAAGAAGATTGTGCAATGCTGATGGAAGGGAAACAAGCATGTCCAGCAGGCTCATACTCTTGGGTGTTACAGACCATCATGTGAAATTCCTCCTTTACAGCAGAAGTAGTTCTTGCTACAAAATCTTGCCTTAGACTTCAAATGTATTTCCTTATATGCTAATTTAAAAAAAATAGAGCAGAAGAAGGCAGGGAACAGTTGTAGCAACGAGACAGAGTGCCAAAGAAGTTCAAGTAGAACTTCTGTTGTCCTGAAAAGCTGATCTGCTCTTTGGTTTGTCATAAAGGGTTCTACAGTGTTTGAAGCTCCTTATCACATTACCAAAAGATGTGTCATCGAGGTCCTCCAACTTTCACTGCCTCAGAATTACAACCTTTAGTCTGTCCTCCTGAAAGCTCAGAGACCATGTTGAGAGAGGAGTGCCACCACTCTGTGCTGCAAGTCAAGTACGAGTATCATGAGCAAGTGCAGGAATTGAGGAAGAGTTTTGTCTCTAAGCATCAGAAGATATTTTTTAATCCTGCTACTGCAATGCTGACGTCACAAGGAAATCACTACAAAAACGTGTAAAACTACAGCTCAATGTAGATGTTTATATAATTCCTCACAATTAAAAGTCTAATAGTAGAATTAAGTTGCATCTGAGTAAAACACAAACTACTCATTGTATTGCTGTCTCTAGAGATTTAGAAACAGAATTCTTTATTGACCCAGATGTATCATTTTTGTAGTCATTAGACTAATTCACCAAACACAAATCAATGATCAGCAAAAAAGGAATTACACAGCCATAATTAGTACCTGGGGGGGGTATCTTAATTAACCATAGAAAGTTGCTAACGATGTGGCCTGAGATGAATGATGAGGTAGTGATGGGTTCTGAGGTAGTCTGCAATCTTGTGAGATGATCTTTGTCAGAGAGGGATGCTGTAATCCTCTTTGCTACTCAGTCAACCTCCATTGGCTCCAGGAAGTCGTTCAGTCCCGCTCTGTGCTCTGAGGATGGATAATCTGCACTATGGAAATGCCAGTGTCTCCATTTTGTGTATATTGGTATTGTGAACTAAAGAAGATAAAGATCCCAACATTCAAGTAAAATCAAGTGTATCTTTTGGTATGAAAACTTCATTTCTGTGCATTTCTGGCTGAGTGTGCAGCCAGACTTACCTAATTTGATGTGACTGACATTTCATTATGAAGTTTGTTGAGTGCTTTTTGTGACAAAGCCTAAAGTAGTTTGTTCTGTAAGCAAGACTGGGTAGACTTAAGGAGAGTCTAAGGAGACTAACTAGGTAAGTCTAGTTACTAAGTTTGTCTAGAGACTAGCTTAAGTAAGGTGCTAGGCTTGTGGTAGGAGTAGGTGAGATGCTGCCAGCTGTTAAATATTTAATGATTATGCAAACTACATAACCATGCATTTTAATAGCAAAAGATGGGTTAAAGAAACTGCATCTACACTGCCAACAGAACTGCAGCTCTCCCATAGTTGTTGTTCTTGAGCAGGACAAACTGTTTACTGATGGCTTGTGTGGGCAGTTGCAAGGATTGAGAAACCCTTCCTGTTGAGATAAGCTGCACTGTGCTGCTGCCCGTGGCCGTGCCACGTCCGAGGGCAGCTGCTCAGCCCCGCTTGCACAATGCCCTGCTTGTGGAGCTGTTGTTTGACTTACTCGCTGCCTGGTTGCATCATTTTTGTCTCCTGGGCTTGGGGAGAAGTTGGCTGCTCATGAGAGTTTAATCTGGGCTTTCCCTGTGCCTGTTGCAAGGAGAACAGGGTGTGAGATGGGGACAGCAGGCCGGTGGTGGTGCACAGAAGAGGGGCATGACCTCTTTGGGGAGGCCAGCTGTCCCCAAGCCCACCCAAGTTCTGTTACTCATCTGCTTGGTAAACTGCCTAGTGTTGTAAAGCTTGAATTTTAAGGCGAGATTATAAATACCACAGCTCTTGTCCAAGTAGTAAAAGGATGAGTAAAACACAATTTGGCAATTGTTTTGCCTTGACAATTGCAATGGCATTTGAAACTGATGTGCTATGATTGCACTAGTCAGAGTGTTTATGGGATGTTCTGCTTTATGGTGCAAGTGGTCTAGTGTATGAACAGAAACACGACAGCTTTAGTTTTTGAACTAGCTTTCTGTCTGAAAATCTGCTCCTTTTCTGTTTTGACAGTGGAAAACTCTTTTCTTTACCACTCTCACATAATACCATAAATAATGAATTGTGTATGCAAATACACTTTGGGTACTTCCGGACAGCTTGAGCTGAGTTTTCAGCTACCTGGGACTTGTATTGTAAACACTCATGAAAGCCATTTCTTGCAGCCATTCCTTCAGGGAGAGGGAAAGTCAGTAAACTTGGAAGATTTTGCTTACAACTCTGCCATGGATTATCTGGTGCTTTGAGTTACCGTAGCAAGGCTCTGCATCCAGCTTCCAGCCTTGCTTCAACTCGTATCACTTCTCCTTTTGGTCTCAGTGGATGTTTATTTTCCTAAAACTTGAATACAGTGGATATGTTGAATTTACCAGCAAGGAGGATGCTACAAGGAGAATCTTAGCAAACTGCAAAAATGTGTGGCTGCATTCCAAACGAGGGTACATTAGAGCTGAGCCTCTTTGAGGTGTGCACCATTGAGTAATCAGCTAATCAAGCCTTTGCTGCTGGTGTCAGACTCCCTGGTGCTGCTGAGGCTGAAGTGTGCCTGTGGTTCCTGCACATGCAGACAGCCGTGTCTTCCCTGCTGTGCTCTGAGATGGAGTTGGCACATCGCAGGCGCGGTTGCGTGCGGTCCCTTGGCCTCACGGACGTTGTGTTTGTGTTGCAATCCTTGCTGAAAGCCTTGCCTGATCTTTCTGGGGCAAGAGCAGATAGGAGCTAAATTGTCAGCTTGATTTTCCGCTCTGTCCGTGAGCATAGGTCAAAGACCTGGAATAGAACATGTGGGACAAAGTTCAAGCCAAGCTGTTGGTCACAGGGTTCTGCCTGCTGCTTGCTCATGGGCTGAGACACCTGGGCAGCAGGGTGTTAATGCCTCAGGGTTTAGATTTCTCATGTCCATGGAAGCCTTGGTTTAGTGGGATACAGTTGCCTGCACTTCCCCGAGGGGGTGGGTGCTGAATCCCAGACTGGAGAGTTTCCCTGTGCCTCATGGAAGAAAGCAGGCTTGCTCTCACGATCACGAACACATCATTACTGGAAGGCTTGTTAAAAAGCTTGGAGGAATTTAGGAGGAGAGTGTTGGAACACTGGTTTTATCTGTTTCCTCTTCTTTCACTGTTTGGAGGAAAGCAGTAATTAATACAGCTGGGTGTGAAATGCAGCATTTTCTGTTGGCTCCAACTTCTTTCTGCTATTCAGTTTCCAGGCTTAGCACAGACAGACGGCAGCAGTCAAGTCTTTCAGTTAGTTCAGAATCCTTCTTAGGAGGAAAATAGTTCAGTTATGATCTTTACTGAACTTAGCTGTCTTACCTTGAAGATCTAATAGCCTAATATAGGGGTAGTTAACCTTTTTTTAAATGGAGTGTTTAATGTGCTGGTATTGGCAAAGAATCTGGGAGCATGAACTCTGGGTAGCAACCTCATAAGTTCATAGCTGAAGGAGAAATAGCTTGACAGTTTGCTCACTTTATAAATGGTATCCAAAATACACAGTTTCAGAAAGTTCCTGGGAGGCACAGTTTCAATCCTTAATCTGACTTTATTAGGATGATTTGGGGATGGGATGTGTGTACCTTGCTGGAGCAACAGTTTAAAGTGAAATGTCCTCTGTCAACTCATGCATTGTGAGCATGACACCTTCATGCTTGAAGAGAAGACCAGGAAATGGTATCTTAAGAACTTGATTTTAGAAAAAGCAACTTGATAAAATCTTGGTGATGGTTGGTCTTTGTGGGGTTTGTCTGGAAGCTTTTTTATTGTTTCTTGAATAAACTGTCATGATTGATAGGAGACAGCAAAGGGGTAAGCATGGCAGAGAATGAAATGGAAGTCTGTTTTTTTTAATATCTCCTGAAGGAATGCTTAGGAAAGAACATTTTCTGAGTTCTGGAAGTGGGCAGTTTTTTACCCACAGCAATTTATTCTTGTAAACAATGATACTGTATATTTCCACCACAATGTTGGTTACTTAAGAAGTCATTGAGAGGTTTCCACTGAGTTGGGTGGTTTTGAGTCATAATTTTAACTCAAGGTTGTATTTTGTTTGTGCTTCTTGACGATGAAAAGAGTATAAAGGAGCATGAAGAATGTGCTCGTGTCCAAAAGCAGCTAACGGCTAATGCACTTGGCAATCTTTGTAAGAGGGTATTTGTCCAGTAAACATAATGTAATAGGATCTAGGAGATTCTCAAATGTAGATGATGTGCTGTAATGGAAATTGTGTTAAGGCTTCAGTAATGCTTTGAGAAGTCTTCAGTTGCAGAGCTTTAATGGTGCTTTTTATGGTCAATGTATGTGATTCACCATCTTATAAAATATTTCAAGACTAAACGAGTTCTCATTTTTTCAGTCTGCTACTAAGTTCAGTGCTTTGCATTACTCTTTAAGTGAAATGGGGAATGTTGTCTTCTAAAGTGGCAATTAAATTGCTCTAAAGAAAAATCCAATTATGCCACTTCAGTCACTGCTTAAAATGCAGCATCCACTGGCCTGTTTGTGATGTGGCAGTAGGAGGATTAATAGGAGAGTATATTGGTCTCAAGAATTTTGAGATCATCCTTTTGTCATGGGAAATCTGTCCAGTATCCTAGTAAAACCAAATTTGGCTAATTCTATCCAAGTTTTCTCTGTTACTGAAAATTATTTTGAATTTTACTTGCTTCTTGACAGAAAAATGTTCCAAGTATACCAGTTTGTTAAACTTAGTTCTATGAGGATTGTGCAGTGCTGCTTTTAGACTTGTTTTAAACTGGAGGAGTAATTTAAATTATGCCCCGTTAAAACAAAAGCAGAACACATGCCGAGTAGCTTTTGCACTGCTTTTTATATGTTCAGGAGACCCAGTTACTAGAAATAGGCACTTAAATTAAAAATAGGTCAGTTGTCATGTATAGATAGTTTAAGTGAACCACATGGAGCTCATATTGGATAGATAGAAAATTGGTGTATCTACTAGTAAGCAGTGAAGTGATAACAACCAGACGACTTTGTTTCATTCCAGATTTTTCTTTCCTTTGCTTTACAGGAAAATCTTCACTGACGATCCAGTTTGTGGAAGGACAGTTTGTTGATTCATATGATCCAACCATAGAGAACAGTAAGTAAATAACTGCCAAGCTCCTCTTCTGTACCAAACTAACTTGTATCAGAAGCCATTGGGGTTATATGTATTACTTATGTGGGTATTTACATATTAACATTAAAGTCCATTAATTACCACAGAAGTTTTATTATTCTTTTGAACCAATGCTACATTGTTGCAGCATGGAAATCACTGTGTGCGTATTTCTCCAAACAGCTGAACTTTTAACATTAAATGAAGAGACACCTAATGAATCTGGCCAAAATGCACCTCCTTGTATTTCATGTGTGTTGTTGAGCATCTGCTTCCCCTAATGTACTTGTGGCACTTTAAATTCGTTACATCACACTATATGAAAATGTGCCACCAAATACAAGTATTCCAAAGTCTCACATAGGGTCAGTATATCCAGATGAGCAGGAAGTCAGCAATATCTATCAGGATTAAACCACTTAGAAGGTAGGCTGTGTGGCTATGATAGCATGATAATCTTTTCAATTACTCCTTTCCAGCAGCTGGATAACAAGGCTGCCACACAATCAGCTTGCTGCAAATACTGGATATTTGACTTCTCAAGTGTTTTTTTTTTCCTCTTAGCAGTTCTTTTAAAAATAATTTTAGTACCTGTGTGAGTAGCTGGCATAGCAGGTGAGTAAAGACACTAATGCTAAAAATGCTGCCAAGAGGAAAAAGTCATTTCAGAGGTTACCTGGCATTCATTACAATCCAGGCACCTCTTTCTGAGCTAGCAGTAGCCATAAAGTACTTGAACAACTGCAGTGCTGGGCTGAGTAACTTGATCATGTTGGCTTACTTTAGTCATGTGGCAAATAAAAGTGGTTTCATGATCATAGCACTGGGGTTCTTGTATTTTAATGACTTCTGCAGTGCTTTAGCACACGTTTTTAGTGTTTTGAACTTCTGCAGTAGGATGTTAAGCCTATGTGATACTCCTGAAGTTTGAATGAAGCAATCAGCAGAACAAGATTTTTCTTGAATATATATATATGTGGTATGTAATTACAAATCAGTACCTATCAGGATATTTTACTTGGGATTTTTTTATTGCTTAGAACTAAAATTCAAATGCTACTTTTTGAGAAACTCTAGATTTGCTTTAGCAAGTCAGAGTGGATAATTTGGCCCTTGGTCTGAATGTTAGCTCTTATACAGATATTAGTACTAACACTTTCCATCATTCTTTTTTACTTTGTTTGAATTATAAGTCAGGTATGTCTTGAATTAAAGCTGCTAGCAAAATACTGGGGTTTAAGTTTCTGGGTTTATAATCTTTATTCATTTGGGGCAGGTTATTTTTCACTGTCTGTGCCATATAAATGCAAATTATTTAAAGTAATCTTTTATTTTTATGCAGCTGCATGTGAATGAATAAAGACTGGGAGACAGAGTCAAAGTCTCTACAAAACAGAATAGAATCTGTCTTGTTTTAGGATTTTGACACATTGGTACAGGATTTGTCTTGTTTCATCCTTTACCTGTTGTCTGTAGCTGCTGTTTGTAACTCTGTAGTTGTGTGTCTCACAACTTCAGCATTTCTGAACTATACAAAAATACACTGTAGATGAATTTTGCTCTTATTTGATTTTCTTAGTCTGCACTGTTTGCTTGATCTGAATTCTAAGCATTGAGCATGTCCTGGCCATGAAGACTTGTTGGGAGGAGGCATCTTGAAAAGCCTTAACTTTTTACTTGATTTCTTTCTTGTTTGGAAAATAAACATTATTCATTTGGTGTCAGTCTTGTGATCTGTGGCATGGCTGGAGGAATTTGCTTTCTGAAAGGTAGAGAATTGAAGGGTACTTCTGACATCAGAAAACATTGCTGGGAAGTAAAGGTTGAAAAGATAAAGATTATGCCCTGGGGCTCAAAACAGTGGGAAATCTGTCCCATATTTAAGCCCCAGAAGGCCTGATAAAGATAACGTCTTAAAAATGCTTCTGTGAAGAACAGACAAGAGAACACATTGTAATGTAACACTAAAATTTAAAACTTATTGAAAAAATTTTTAAGATATATATGAAACTAGTTTTGATGGATTAAGTAAAAAATAATTATTTTGACTTAAGAATGTATTACATTAATTTATTTTTTCTTAATAGAAATCTTTGTTCAGTGAAGTCTTTGGACACTCCCAGCTTTGTTTCTGATTCTGTGTAGGGTCATAAGATGCAAAGTACATGATCAACTCTTAGACTTTTCCTAGCTTGTGATTTTACATTTGGTGGACAGTGTTGGCAAAAAAGGTTGAAAAGTCCAGGTTCTTATACTAGGGACAGCTTTGGAGAATGTTGGGCTTTTCCAGGGCATTATAATAAGTTGCAAAACCTTTTAAGTTTCACCTGGTGGTTGGATCTACATATGTAACAAAATCTGGACATGAAAAGCATACATGGGGTAGTCTGGCCTATGTGATTTCTGTTTTGTCTCCAGAAAATTGTTGTTGATAATTTGTTACAGTATTCTACCAGCAGTGAAGAAAGAGTAGAAAGCTGCAGTACTGCTGGTAATGCAGTCTTTATAATTTTTGTCCTCAAATAGTAAAACTTGCACAAAATGTTGACTGCAAAGCTAAATTGTATGTAAGGCAAGCTGTAATCAAGCTCTTAGAGGAACGAGTTGTGTAGTTTATAAGCCTTGAGCAATACGAATAAGACCTAATATTGTAGAAATTTCAGGTTTTAAGTGTGAAAATCTCTGCCTTTGGAAGTGATAAAAGGAAAATAAGGTGCATTAGATTTTGCGTATTGTTTATGAAGGTTAGGACAGCTTCACTGCTATGTTTTCTTTCGCTTATATTGCATTAGCACCAGAAAAGTTAATTTATTTCAGTTAAGGAGCATGTTGAATTCAGTTGCTAGTACCAAACTTGTGTGTCAGGAAGAGTAACTTGTATCCTTTTGTAGCAGTAGTGGAGGTGAGAGAGATAATTGCTTCAGGAAAGAGACTTTCCCTGTCTGAATGTCCCAACAGGAGTGACATCTCAATGGGTGGCTATTCTTGAGACAGCCAGGTTGAGAAATGAGTGGAACTGCTACTTTGAAGGAATGTTCCAAAGAGAAGAAAGATCCTTGGAGAACAGGAGTGTGTCCAGGGGGTCTGTGTGGACACTGGGATGGATGAGGCTCTGCAGGCAGATCAGCTCACATGAACTAAGACCAGTGCAAATTAAAATGCAACAATTTTACAGGAACTAGAACCTGAATTTGAAACTCAAATAGGTCAGAAGGAACAGGCAATGAAGATGTGCACTTAACTCCACCCACATCATCTTTGCAGGGATGTATTGTGTTGCAAGTAAGATAACTTGACTGCCCAGGTCTCAAATGTGTCCTCCAAAGGCTGCCTGGCTGCTTTTTGATTTTTGTTGCAGTTTTAGAGGGCCTTCTAGCACTGTTTCACAGCTCTGTGGTCTTCCTTTCTCCCCTAAATGGCCTCACTAGCTCCCTAAGGAAAGGAACATCTTCCCCCATGCTTCCTACCTCCATCCCATGTTTTTTAATACAAATGTGAGTAGAAGCATATTAGAAAGGGGCAGAGGGCTGGAGGACCCGTACTAGTAGTGGAGGGGCACCTGTAGGTTTAGATGAGTCTGACAGATAATCTTCAAGGCTAAACTTCTACACATGCCTTGGCAACTGCACTGGAAGGGTGAGCTGTGCTTCTCTGGAGCTGCTGGTGAGGAGCCTTCTAAGGGGTGCAAGTGAGGCTTCTGAGGAAAACTAAAAATAGCTCTCTTGCATCACACATCTCAGTGTTGTGAAAGATGTCCTGGTAGATTAGTGGCAGGCATTGACTTTGGAATGCAGGCGAGTAGAAAGAGATGCAGGAGGTGGCAACCAAAGAAAGCTTGTGAGGTGATTGTATTTAGCTACCAGCCATATTGTGGCAAAGATGTTATAGCACTCTTGTACCTTTCTTCAGTATCACTATTGATCTAAACGCCTGCATTTCTTTGCCTTTTACTGTTTGGTTTTTTTTGTTTTTTTTTTTAGCATAATGGCTTGTTTCCACAGCAGCTGTCATTGAGTTGCACGTGCAAATAATTTCATTCGTGCTGGTCTAATTTAAATGTAGTTGATCTTCAGGTAGCGATGATCACTGGAGTTATGTGTTGCAAGGTGTAAGAATGTCCTGTTCCAAAATCCGTGTTCCAGTTGATGAGCAGTGTTTTGGAGATGCTCACATTATGATTTAATGTCAGGTCAGGTCTGCTGCAAAGTGTCCTTGGCCTACCAGAAAGTGCCAAATTGTGCAGGAATTGTATTGTTGTTTGTCTTGTGCACAAGCAAAGCAGAAGTCCTAGGATGATAGGTGATGGAATTGGAAGTGAACACTTCAGCTGGATCAAGGGGACCAGGTTTTTCACAAAATTAAATTCTTAGCTAGGAATGGTTTTAAAAAGCTTCAGCAAAGAAATGGAAGTCATTAGTTGTGACTTCGTCGAAGCAGATCTGTCTTCACACAGTGGGCTGTGCTTAGTGCTGCAAGACTCTGCACTGTACTAACAGCTCTCCTCACCAGGCTGTGCTGACTCCTTCACTGTTTCCCTTCTCCTGTCTCTGCCACACTCTGCTTTCAGTAATGATGATGATGACATCACTGCTCTGTCTCTTCTAGGCTTCTAGAATAGTCTGAAAAAACTGTTGTCTGTCCCTTTTTAAATATTAACTTCATGATGCTCTTGAAGTTACTTTGACTGCAGATGCTTTGATGTGTATGTGAAGTGTCAAGAAACTGAAGAGGCTGTTATTTGCACACCTGTAAATGCAATGTGTCTCCAGAGGAGTCTGTTTTCCCTCTGACTCCAAGCAGTGATACTGTATATAGCAACACTGCCTGCTAATACCAGTTCAGTTTGTCCCCATCACAGCATTCATCCAAGGCAAAGAGCCATTGTGGATCCGTGTTTCATAACCTAAAACTTTTAGCTATTTGCAGCAATAACAACAGCATCCAGACTGATTTGAGGGCAGCACATGTGCTAAAGCAGCTTTCTTAGGGAATAATCAGGGTAAGGCAGGAGCTCTCTTTGAGGCTTCATTTCAAATGTCATTTGCTGATTTTGTAATGGAAACTATAGGTACACTATACACTGTTGATTTAGACACTGTTAGGTTGGCTTTGCTGTTTGAATTGCTTCTTTTTTTCAAGGATTGGATTTATGAGGTGGGTTGAAACCTCCAGTTTCAGCTATGTCAGCCCACTTATTCAAGATAATGCTCACATTGTGGGGACTTGACAGAGCAACAAGCTTTGGCTGGGAGGAGGAAAGTTGGCCAACTCCATCTGCTTCAGAAGTGGGCAGGGACTGCCCAGCGGGGTCAGGAACATTGAGCTGTGCAGCTTTGGGAAGCTGTTGGCCAACTCAGCTCACCTAAGTGACCTGTTCATCTGACTCTGTTTCCCTGCTTGTCACTGCAGTGGCAGATGAGGTTTCTGAGGACTGTTACTAGTTGGGAAAACCACCCCAACTAGAGGATAACACAGACTTTACTCAGTGTATCAGTACTGTCCAGCAATGGTGTCTGGAGTGTGTCTCGAAGGCCACATGAGACTTCCAGAGTCAGGTTTGTGTGCTCTGCCTGGGACATTATTCCTGCAGGAGCTGTGACACTGTTTGCTTTTGCAGTTGCATAACACAAACACTGGGTAAGATTCCTCAGCTCACAGCGCATTGGCATTTCATGAATCTGAGGAAGAGCAGCAGTTCTCATCACTTTTAGGGACTGAATGTACTTTGTGACTGGGGACTGCATAGGCTGGTAGCTACAGCACATGTGAAAGCAACATGGTGAACTTAGCTAATTGTCATCATTTGGGTTTAATATAATCATAAGTTCTGTGAGTTTTAGCCCCCAAAGATTTTTCCTTTTTTCAATCCAGATCATGTACTTCATGGTATTTACATTTAGGAAACGGATCTTGCTAAACTGTCTGGAAACCAAGGAGAAGACCCTATAATAAGTTCAAACTTAGCTTTGATGTCAATTGAATTTAAGTGTCTTGTGTTACCACAAATTACGATTGTCTGGATTTTGTAGAAATGCATGTAAATCCCTCTTTTTATTCCTGTTATTCCCTTTTTTACTTAGGAGAGCAAAGAATAAGCTGCTGTATCCAGAGTGAGAATCATCTGAAATCTGAAATCTTAAATTCAATTTCTGAGTTTTGCTACCTGCAATAGACTAGTTATGAGTACAGTATCTGATTAGCCTTTTATTGCTACTCAAAAACCTGTAACTGGAGTTCTTTTCTTCGTGCCTTGGCTGATGATAGCATAGATGAATGACTTCTGATCTCTTCCTTGTGTGTAATTCTGACCTATTTATGTATTTCTTGTTCTAGCTTTTACAAAACTGATAACAGTAAATGGCCAAGAATATCATCTTCAGCTGGTTGACACTGCTGGCCAGGCAAGTTATCTTTCTTTGAATCTTTCTTCTAAGTTATGACAACAGGTATTGATATTTCTGTTGAGCTAAGTTCATAGTGACTGTGCATTCAGAGGTGAAAGTTAACTTAAAAATGATCCTGACTTGTTGTTTAGTCACTAAAGAGCTTTTTCTATAGTGTTTATTTAAAGGTTTTGGTTTGTGTTTTGTTACTGGGTTATTTTTTTTTCCCTATCTATCAAATGAGTACCTAAAAACGGGAAGAGGAAACTACCTTAACTCTGATGTCCCAAAAGTTCATCAGTAGCTTGTGTAATATTTACAGAGTAAATGAGCAGTCTTGCTTTAGATGAAAAATGGTGCTTCAGTAAACCATGGGGAAATTTTTCATGACTTTTTCATATTTGTCTGCTCCAGCTACACCACCATGACTTGTATCCATGGAGCAGTCATGGGGAGCAGACAGATTCATGTAGGTGGTACTTACTGAGTTAGCAATAGACTACTGCAGTTTGTCTGCATTTTAACGTGATGGTTCACGTGTGCATCCGAGCTCCATGTAATGACAGGGAGTGAGGAGACAGGGAGCACGTGTCCTGCAGTGTGCTGGGGAGCTATGGGAAGTGCAGGTGTTCATTATTTACAGGTACAGGGGTTCATTACACACTGCTGCTTGTCTGAGCCCATGCATGGGAGTGCTGTGTCTTTTGAGAGACTCTATATGAGAGAAAAAAATCATCAGGGACCACTAATTAGACCCCTGTATTTTTATCCTTTTTTTTTTT
>VXBC01004229.1:762798-833998 GCA_013399945.1 Ploceus nigricollis
TTTTTTTTTTTGTTTACATGCTCTTGCCTTCCATGATCTCATACTATGCCTTTGGGTTTTTCCAAACTATGAGTAGTGTTAAACAATGTTAGTCTTGTAAAATATGCTGCCAGTACTTAAGGCTTTAAAGCTGCAGGATACCTGCTCATAGCTGGGAGACTGTTCAGAGGGGTTGTAACTTTCTAGGTATGTTTGATTGCTTTCTTGGAAGAGAGCTGTGTGACTGGGGAATAGCCATGCTGTATCTATATGGTGTCAGCCCTTGGTGCTCATCAGCAGCATGTGTAATCACTCAGAGGTGTCTGAGCACAGCACTGGCCACAGGATTGCTGGATGGGGAATGCTCTGCAGAGGACAGGGTGAGAGAGGGGCAGGCTGAGGAGTGTGAGCAGCAGAATGAGCTCCATAGGTGTCACTCAGTGCCATTGTAAGTGCACTTGCATTACAGCTCCGATTGTGTAGCACAGTGATAAAAGAAAAATTCCTCTTTGAGGGGGAAACTGCCTTCTGGGAAGGCAGTGTGACTCACCACTAACATACTTCTATTGCTGAGGATTGATTTAATGTTATACAGTATTGTGGAACCTAAATAGCTTCTTTCGCAGCCTGTGGTTATTTTCAGATTTGATTCTTCATGGAACGATTTGAACTTTGATTTCTGGCGCACAGGGTTAGAGGGGGGAGATGATGTTGGGTTATGGAAGGTGTGGCTTGGACAGATTTCTTTCTCAAGTCTGTCTTGCTTAATGGCCCATAGGGAGTCCTCATGTGTATACAGCAAGAATTGTATTGCAGATTTGTTAAATACTTTTGAAAACCTGGCTATGGCTTGAAGAGTTGTAGCAACGTTGTTTTATCATTTGACACATTTCTTAATTTGACCCATAAGTTGCAGTGAGCATAGCAGCTTTCCTTCCATCTCCTAACGAGCTAAAAATAAAGTCATTAATTAGGAACAGTTGAGATTATGGCACTTATTTTTCTTGGTGTTCATCCTCTGTCCTGTGCCTCTTTACTTTCGTAGTTATTTACTGAGCTTTGTGCAGTTCAGTCCAACAGGGATCTTGATACAGGGTCCACAAAAGAGGGGTGTAAAAGGAAATCTTACCTAACACCAAATTCCAGCTGGGGCAGTCCTGGGAATTTCCAGGTAAAGTCAAGCCACTAGGGAGTTGCACTTTCACCTTTTTTACATAGACTTAGCTCAGATCCCTTCTGAGTATTGACTTTGGGATTTCACATCCAACTGGAGTGGCACTTTGGCATTTCAGAGAAGGTGAGGGAGGGCTGCCCTCAGTGTGTAGCAATAAAGGCAAATAAGGGCAGCTTTTGCCAAATGTTATTCTTTCTAACTTTTTTTGGCTGGATCTGTGAAGTTGATTTATAAAGAGTTTTCCTCTTCTGCCAGTGAGGGAAGTTTAATTCCTTTTGGGTGTCTTAGATTTAAGCTATGTGATTGCACTGCTCCATCTGTTCAGCCATGACAATAACAGAGAGGTTATTTGATCTTCAGCTAAAATTAACATCTTCAAAAGCATAGGTTTAACAATTTGAGAACTCATACATTAGGAAGTATGGCTGTCGTCAAAATGGAAGTGTTTCCTGGGAATCTCTGTTGGAACAGGTTTTTAACGTTGGATTCATAGTATTTGTGTTGCATTACCTGCAATATATCAGTCTGTTTTGTTTGCCTATTTGGTCAGTCCCTTTTCTAGAGGGGTAATAAATTTACTGAGTAAGTTTCTGGTGGTTTTGTCTGGTTTTCTATTTATGTAAATACTTGTCCTATAATGTAAACTTACAGTTGTCATGAAGCAACTAATAACTGTATTTTTTGCATTTGATAAGCATAAGTTAGTAAGCCACAATTATTCCCTTCCTACCAGATTCCTTAGGTTATTTAGATGTGATCAGTGTCATTTGAAATTACAAACTGCTAGATCCTGTTGTCAGCTGTTGAAATTAAGATTTTGAAATGTATCACCAGCAAGATAAGAGGCATAATTGCTAATTAGTGGTGGGACGGAGTGGATGTTTGTACTAATACAAATAGATAATTAAGCAGGATAAGAGGATTGGGAAGAGCTTCAGCTCATCCATAGTCTTAGAGGGAATAAATTATAAAAGCTGTAGATTAAATTGTAGAGTATACAGATGGACTTTTAGCTGTCTCTAGGTTTGGTAAAGATGCTGCTTGTGACATTATGATGAAAAAATTCTGAAAGTACTACCTACACAAAATGTCTTAGAGATATGACCAACTTACCTGATGGTGATCTAATGGCATCAAGGTCTGAACTGTGGCACCCTTAATTTTAAATGCAATATTCCTTCCACAGGATGAATACTCCATATTTCCTCAGACGTACTCCATAGACATCAATGGCTACATTCTTGTTTATTCAGTCACGTCAATAAAAAGGTAATAAAATCTGTTTGTGTTCTTCTCTTTAATATTTTCTGGGTTTAGCTCCTGCCTCTGCTGTATTTTGTGTGATTATTTCAATTAATCTTTCTCCTTTAGAAGTATAGTAGGAGTGAATATTAATGATTTTTCAGAAATGTCCCCTCAGACCCACAGACACTTTGCAGTCTAATGTGCAAGGTACCATGTAAGAAATGAGAGTGTTAAAGTACATTGTTTTGAGGTGTAAGTAGAAGTACAAAGAATCATTTCAGAAATGAGTTCATTGCTGTTGCATCAGATAGAAAGGCAGATATAAATACAAAGCTGAAGGGCACTATACATTTATGTGAAGTACCCAATTAGTTGCTAGATCATTCCTTCAGCCTCGTAGCTTTTTACAGTACTGAGATTCCTTTGACTTCTTGTATTGAATTGTCCTGATTAACCATAGAAATACTCATATAAACAGCAGTAGATGGCTTTTGGACTGTAAACCCTCTCTTGGCATGCTGCAGCAAATAATCATCCCTGGAGGTTGTCCCAGAATATCCCTTTTGTCCTTGCTGTTCCCTGTCCAGAGTCCATCATACCTGGAGTCATGCGAGACACATCAGCCTTTGTGTGGCTTTGTCATCTATGATTTCCTCCCTTCCTCTGGTCATCTTGCTTTGTTTAAATACTGCTTATCCTTGAGTAGGTGTTGATTTTCTAATATTGTACAAGATCCTTATTAGGTCAGCTGAAATTTTCTGAAGTTTTTGTTTGAAGAAAGTGATTAAGACCTTACACCTTTCAGTATCATCAAGTACAAGAGAAGTTGATGCTTCCCTTCTACTTCAAGGCAGTTGACAAGCTTTTTACAAGTGCTGAAGTGTTTCATATATTTTCCTCTGAATCAAACAAAACGGGTCATTTCAAGCTCTTTGATAGACTATCATAAAATACAAGTAAAGCAACTTGACTGTTGACTCTTCTTCCTTCTCAGAGGAAAGATATAGTCTGGTTATAAACTTCTGCTGCTTGCAAGGTCTTTAATGTCAAACAGATTTCACAGTTCTTCATTCTTGGTTTTCATCTTCAGTTCTGAAGTAGAGAAGGGCAAGCACGTGTTAGGCTTTTATGTGTGTCTAGAGATACTAAACTACCCAACTCTCTCTGGGTCTGGGTTTTTTAGTGAGAGGTTCAGTGTTAGTGCTTGGTAACTTGTATGAAATAGGAGTCAGTGTTCTCTGCCTAAGTAGACAATGCTTCACTCCTAAAGCAAATACAAAAAAGTTCACTGATAAATGGGTGCTGTGAGGACAGAAGTGCCTTTGACTGAAACCAGTGTACATCACTCAGGGGATTCTGCAACCTGTGCTGTTCCCTGTTTGGCAGCTAAAGGGCATGTTCTTTCTCAGCCACTCCAGTTGTTGCTTCATAATGTCTTGAGCTCACCAGGTGAAGAAATGAACATGTTTTCTGTGGTAGCATTCAATCAGTTAAACCAAGTTATGGTAAAAATACAAACAGGACAGACTAGGTTAAGGTTGTAGGTCAAATGTCTTTTCATCAGTATTTAATCTTGATCAGTTTATTCTAAGTTTTTATTGTTGTTGTTGTTTCTTCCTTAAAGTTTCAAAGTGTCCATGATCTTTGTTCAATTTGTTGTCCATTGTTCAATTCCTTATGTTCTTTATCAAGACAGTGTTTAGGTGATAGGAAAGATCTTCCACAGTACTCTGGTAGCTTCGATGACTTGCCCAGACAATGAGATCAGTCATCATCTGTCCTGACTTCTGTCAAAGTGTGTATATTGATCCAAATATTGATCCAGCTGGCTGAGAGCTTTGACAGCAGACTTAATAGAAATGCTCTTTTTAAAGTTACCAGCTCTCCTGCTAACCTCCAGTGGGAAGTTTAAATAGGACTTGAATGAAAGCTAATGCCCTACATTTTTCATATGCCCAGGCTCTCAGCAGCAAGGTTACTGGGAGGCTTTTGCTCTAGTTCAGCTTAATTAAATTCCAATTTTTTATCTTGCTAGGTTCCATGATTTTGTGTAACACATTTATCTGACAGCTAGTAATGGGAATTTTTTTGTATTTCACACATTGAGCTGTTTGCTGTAACCCATTTGCTTGACAGAACTGGAAGGGACCTCTTACAGTCTCCAAATCTCACAGTTTCACAGCTTGATGTGATGGAGCTATTTTTGGATTGGTCAGTCCTTGCTCCTTTTTGTCCTTGCTCCTTTCAACATTATTAATTTGGAAAGCTTTCTAGACCATTAATTGGTCAAGCCAGTTTCATTCCTGGCAGTTCTTAGCAACTTGTTTCTGTGTCAGAATTGTGTTGGAGTTTAAATAGCACTTCTCCTGTGGTTTCCACCTTGGTCTGTTAACAAGGATCAGCTTTTTATTTGTAGTATTTTCACTAAAAAAGGAAGGTTGTGAACAATCTCAGACAAGCAGATGGGTACCCAAAGTGGGGCAATGGAGAGCTCAGGTTCAAGAGCACCTGGCAGCATTGTACAGGGGAGCCTCAGGCAAAGACTCTCCAGGGTCCTGTGCTGTGGTGTGGTGTTTTTCTGGCTTAGCTGGAAACAACACACCTAATAGGGGAAAGGAAACAGTGATTGTACTGTTCTAGGGATTCAGTTAGCCTGTGGGTAGGGTGCTAAGATTTTTCCCATTGCTTCAGACTGAGAAACAGTTTTGTGGTTTGTAGCAGATGGGTTTTTTTGGTAGCATTTTTATTCTTTCAGTTTGCTGGGTCACGTAGTTCTGTGTGTACTGATGCCTCTCGACTCTGTCACAACCAAGCTCCATTTAACTCTTATTTTCTTCATAACTATGAACATCCAAGATGAGTTCTCAAGACTAGAATTTCACTAATACTCTTCCGGCAGAAGCTTGTTATGTCCCTAAAGTCCTTTCATTGATTTCACATTTTTTGTCAATTCCACATTTTCCACAGTGTAATCTGTAGGATCCTACATGAGTTAGCAGTAGCAATTCGTGCCAGACTAACTCATGCTTCTGTTTACAAAGAACTCATTTTCTTGATAGGATTTTCTGAAACTATTAGCTGAGCATGGAGAAGCATTGTGTTCCACACAGTCTCAAATATTATTGCTGGAGTCAGACAAATTGACCTGCTTGACAGAAAATCCATCTTAAATGTGGTACAGTTTATTGTTCTAGAAGGGAGAGGTTTTGCTGCTTTGAATGGTGTTTTTAGGTACCAGGTCTTTGATGGCTCTGAGCTGGAAGTGTGTTTGAGTGCTGCTCTATTTTTAAGAGTTTCAATTCTAATTGAAATGCAGTGCAAGTCAAGACACTGCCTGCAGCTAGCAACCTTGGAAACTGAAAAAGTTTTGGTCCCTTTTCTGTTGTCTAGTTGCATGTCTCATCCCTGAGCCTATGTCTCTCTTAAATCCAAGTTGTGCACTTCATGTACCAGCATTTTTTCCATAGTGTAACCAGAGGAGTGCAACGTCTGCTCTTCAACCCTGTTTATAGCTTGTTCTCAAAAGTACTGAATGTCAAATGCAGTGGATTTTGTTAGTGAGGTTTTTTACTTGATATTCTACAGTACTGCTTCTTACCTCCTGTCATCCAAACTTCACCTACGTGGTAGGGGAACAGACAAAGAGTATTTGAATAATCACTGTTTCAGTGCCATCTTGTAGATCAGTTTACTCACTTTCCACAGAAAATTAGAAATTTGGCTCCTTTTGGCTTTTACATAAATCAAACTTAATAATTATATATGAACTAAATGTTTGTTAAAAACAGTGATGGAGCTTGCCTAACTAATTACTTTTTCTTCCAATTTGCTTTAATTTGACATACTCATCCAGGATTGTTGGATTGCAGCAGTTAAATTTCTCACTGCATATACAAACCAGATGAGAGGTGGGAGGGACTTGGGGTGATTCTATGTTAGATGCATCAGTCCTGGGTGATGTTATTTATTTCTGCAAATACCATAACTGGGGAGGCTGTAAGGGTAGGCTCAGGCTGGTCTCTGCTGCTGCTGGGACCAGTTTGCTGTTGTTACACAAACGGGTAAGACTTTCAGCATCTGTGTAGTTGTGCATACATAGAGTAAGTTTTAAACACAACCTACATATGCATTTAATTGCTTGTGTATTGGGTATTGAGGATAAACATCAGAGTGCATGTGTGACTTCATCCCTTTATTTTGCAGTTTTGAAGTGATAAAAGTTATCCATGGCAAGTTATTGGATATGGTGGGAAAAGTCCAGTAAGTAGTGACACTTTCATCTCATTTCATTGCAGGCATGTTGCTAGTGCTTTGTTCAGTATACTGTAACTGTTCTGAAGTTCTGAACTTTCTTTCACAGAATACCCATTATGCTGGTTGGAAATAAAAAAGACCTGCATATGGAACGGTATGTGAACTCCAGAATGTGAGAAATGCAAGGCAGCAGCCCGCATTCCTGTGGCTGCAGCACGCTGGGTTTGTTCTTGGCTTTCTAGAGCTAAAATCAAATTATAGGTTAAAATAAGTTACTGGCAAAGGACTTGTGTCCAGAATGTGAACTACGAACCATAAACTTCTGTTGTAATGTTGATTTTTGCTGTGAGGTTCCAGGGACGGTCATTTAACACTCTGGGTTTTTTTCAAAGTAAGTAACAGAAGTGTATTTGTCACAGCAGCAATACCAGATGATATTACAGATTATGAAAACAAAGCAATACTTTGGGACAACTGCTCTTCTGGGTCACAGAGCAGTTTTACCTGGCCCAGAAGTGCATTTGATAGCAGCCAAAAGCAAATGCTTTGGATCAAACTTCACAAGACATTCCTATTACAATGCACTTAAGTGCTTTGGTACTCCTGAGGTATTTCTTGACATATCAGATTCCAATTCTTCTGCAAGTTCTAAGAAACATATTTTTCTTTCTCTGATCAGGGTGATCAGCTATGAAGAAGGGAAAGCTTTAGCAGAATCCTGGAATGCAGCTTTCTTGGAATCTTCTGCTAAAGAAAATCAGGTAATGGATTCAAGAGTCACTTTATTCAAATAGCAATGTAATGGATGACTCACAGTTTCACTCAATAAAGGAAGCTAAAATATTTGCATGCACTGTACAGATATTTTGTGTAGATGGAAGCAGAACGGCTGTCTGCACTCAGGTTTATGTACACAAGTTTTTTCCCTGCAACTGTCAGTGGGAAGAGGAAGTGAAGAACTGAAAGTTCAGCTTCACTGAACATATCAGAACATTTAGTGACAAATTAAAACTCACATCCACAGGGTGGGTGGAGCAGGGTCTGTTACCTTAAACAGGAGTCACTGCTGCCAGAGCAGTGAGTTGGTGTAAGAGGATGAACCTCATGTTTTAAGGTGCTGGGCAGGCACAGTCTCTCTGATGGTGCAATGATCATTTTGTCTGATGTTTATGGTCAACAATTCTGCAAGTTACTTGAGTAAGGTTGGATTTTTTTCTCTGAAAGAAAAACAGATTATGTTTTGCCACCAGATATAAAACACTTGGAGTTAGTTTATCAGTATTTCTGTTTCTGGCTAAGACTTGCATTAACCTCATCAAAACTGGCGTGATGGAAGCATGAAATTTCTCAGTATCTTCTGTGTATGCTAGAGTGCTTCAAATGCATACCAAAGGAAATTAAATTGACAGTGTAAAGAATAAACCTGTTAAAAATGTCTGATTTTTTTTCCACCCTTTATTTTAAATAACTTCTGGATTAGGCAAAGCTGTTGCCTGTGCTCTTTTTCATTTGGCATATGTTCACAATGTGCAACACCACAGCAATTCATATCCAACAGAAGAGTATCTTACTGATAACTTTTCTGGAGTTTGTATTGCTCTTGAACCAAGAAGAAAAAAGTCATGTTTATTTATGTAAAGAAGCTACAAGCTTTGTAGGACGCTTGGTATGTCCTGTGTGTTAACTTGCTGCACTGACAAAGTCCCCTGTACTGCCAGGTATTTTTGCTCCTGTGTTAAGCTGCCAGCTGGAGTTTATATATCAAATGTAGTACCCTTCAGGGAAATCAAAATTGCAATTGTATGTCAGATTTTCAAAATCTTGGACAAATCCCACCAGAAGAATTCAGAAGTCCTGTGCATTCTGGCTGTCAAAGGTCTTCCTTTCTACAGGACCCTTCAGAATAGTGATCACAGGTTGCTGTAAATTCCATCCCTCTGGATTTACTGGCAGGTGCCTGAACACAATTCTTACTTCATGCCTGCTATATAATACACTTGGTAAATTTGTCCATCTTCAGAAGTCTAGCAGATCAGATGTCACTTCTGAGATGGGTGCCTGCAGCATGTGACCATCCTTCAGGCTCTCTGGCGTGTTTCCTTTGGAGGCTTTGGATGTGTGGAATAAAGTGTGAAGGAGCCCAACACTGGCACAGCTGCCTCAGTCTTCTCACACAGCTCCAGCTCTGAAGAGGTGGAAGATTGAGTTTTGAGAGCCAAGTGTGGAGTCTGGAGCTGTGGGATGCTGGGGGAAGAGGAGACACCAGGCATTGTAACATCCCTCCCTGTGAGTTGGACCAGGAGCACTTCTGAACTCATTTGGGTTTTCTCCTCCAAGTCCTAATCTGACAGGATCGAAAGAGCTGATACATAGACTTCTGTCAGGACAGGGCATCTTCTCTTCCTCTGAAACTGTGCTGGTCTAGGGGCAGGGAGGGAAAGGGTTTGTTTTGAATTTGGTAACAAGCTGTGTTGTCATTTTCCTGGTACTGAGTGTTCACTTTACGTAAGCCAACATTACTGGAAAAAGAAGTCTGTTGGCACTTTCTGCGTTGAGGTGCATCCAAATAATCACCTGTACTGGCTTGGTACCGCAAATGTAACTTGACTATCCAGATTAATTCCGAACTCCCTCCAAAAGTGCTTCAGCTTCTGTTTGCTTATCACAAAGCTGGTTTATGCTTAAGGCATGAGCTAAACTGGATGAGGGATTTGGAACTTGAGCAGAGAGTTCAAAGCTTCTTGACTCTGTTAAGAGTTCAAAGCTTCTTGAATCTGTTAATTCTCTCTGAAACCAAGCCCATCTGTATTCAGAGGATTTGGAGCCGAAGTGTGACAATTTCTGGTGTGGTGGTCTGAGATGGGTTGTGTACATGATGTTCTTCACAGTGGTGAGGAGAAGGGGTGTCCCTGATAGCAAAGGCTCTTTTCTCCCTTTTCTGTCTTCCTGCTTTGCCCCCCCCACCCCAGCCCCCCAAAAAATCCTTTTTGGAGCATCTGTGGGAGTCCAAGGAGCATAACCTAATTATACTGGGCAATTAAAATGGTTCTATAGGTTAACTTAACTCTTGGCAGAATATGCATAATTTGTTTATCAAAAGATAACATGTCCCAGAAGTGGCATGACTTGGAGTAGATGGAAAGTGAGAGAGGCAAAGATTAAAGCTGCAGTGATGATAAATGATAGTGGCTGGCAGGAGTTCTCAAGGTCAGATAGACTTGAGTATGTGCCAGCTCCTCCAGACATGGGTAGGACTTTGGGAGGAGCCTGCATATCACCAGCACATCAGTCATCAAGGGAAATCCCTGGGCTTTGGGAAGGCAATCCTGACACTTAATGGAAAAGACCTCTCTGAGATGACTGCTGGGCTGTTACTGTCATGTCTTCTCAAGCTGCTTAATTATTACCAGACATGTTGCACTGCTTTGGCCAACTTCAGGAACTTCAAGTCCTTTCTTGTGGAATTCCCTGCACAATGTCACCTAGGTTGTGGTAGAGTGCTTCATCTTAATCCCAGTGCAATAACATCACTCTTGGAAATATAGCCAGAATCCAAAGTGGTCTTAAACCCAGGTGAAGCTGGAAGCCAACTTCTACTGGAAGAATTTAGGAAGTAACAAGCAACTAAATGGTGTTCATCCAGCTATGCAAAATGCATTAGATAAATTGCAAAAGGAGCAAGGAAGTAAGCAAAAAAAATTGCTTCTTACCAAAATGGAGCTCTCTTAAAAACAGTTGCTTGATTGTGCTGCTTTTTTCAAGGGCAGCTTCATCTTAGAGCTCAGAAGATGCTCTGCTTAGTAAATGCTTCAGAGTAGTTTGGAATCCAGGCATCTGACATGTTTGAACTGGCAAAGGATGGGGGGAAACAGCCCTCTTTTACCTGGCTGTTATTCAAATTCCTGTGCCCAGTTCTGTGCTAGGATAAACCAGTAGTGTGAGCAGCTGAGAGTTTCCTTGTTGAAATAATAAAACAGTTGCCAAAGGGTGACTCCGGCACTGTGGGCTGGATTTGGGTGGTTGCACCTTCCTGCTGCCTCCTGGCAGCACATTCCCAGCTCCCTGCCTGTGCAGGGAATCTGCCTCCTGAGCTGCCTGTCCTGCTCACACCGAGGGCACATCTGCAGCAGCAGCTGAGCCTCTGGTGTCCCCTGCTCACTGCTGGGCTCTGTGGGCAGCAGGTGTTGCCCAGGCTGGCATCTCTTTTGTTTGCTTGGGGAGGAAGGTAGAGGGAAAAGCCAGATGGCTTCCTGTGGGCTAGGTGTGACCCACATTCCATAATTGGACCATATGGAGGCAGATGCGTATAAAGTCTGGCTGCATCCTTTATTCCTTGTCACAAAACATCTTCCTGTGTTGTTTAAAGGCTCAGTTTAAAACTCTTCAGCATATTTGAGCTGAATTACAAATTCCAAGGCGTTCGCTGTAGGACAGTAATTAAACCTTCCCAGTGAATATGTATTTTCTGTGAAATGAATTAACAAACCCTGTGAACTCCTACATCTTCATGCTTCAAACAGCTCGTCTTTGACAGGCAATGTGCAGCTTTTTGGTTGACAGAGTAAGTTGTGTAGGTTTTTTAATGGGTGCTGTGAAACGTGGGCAAAAAGACTTCATGTATTAAAATGAAACCATTGAAAATTTCTACTCTAAGGAAACGGTGGTGCAGTATATTTGTAAATCAGTGTATCACCAGGTTTTGATTAAGGGAAGCTCTTCATTAGTGGAAGCAGTTTGATAGCATCTGCAGTCCTGGCCATGGTTCTCCTAAAGTCTTAATTTGCCCAGGAAATGTGTTGTATCATTACTGAACTAAACAGGCCTCTTCTGTCAGGTTCTGTTGGGATTCCAGGAAACTCCATTATATGGAGGAATACCCTGTTTTCCAGCTGGTGAAGTACTTTAAATAGTTCCAGAGATTGTACTGTGCACAAACAGTATAAATATGGGAAACTTTAAGTCTAATCTTAAGATTGCTGTGGGGCTTCAGTCAATGAGATTAATTTGGAAGTGATCCAGTTAAGAATTGTATCTTGTGGAGGTGGAAAAACATCTGTTAGAAAAGAATATGTAGCCATAAATTACAGGGTGCTCTTCAGCCTGCTGATTAAAACCAACAAAACCTCCTTTTTATCCTCTTTCTAGCATGACTGCTTTTATATAATGAATATACTTTCCTGTGCTTGGAATTCCTGAAGTGGCTGGCCACAGGTTAGATCAAATATCAGTCTGAGATGGTCAGGAGACCATTTCCAAACTGAAGATTCACACACTGAAGCTCTAGTCATGCAGTTCAGGCTATTTAAAATGTAACCCCTCTTCTCTCAGGAGGACTTTATCAAAGGATATTGCTTAATATTAGTGACAGTTCAGCTTGTGCTTTCTGCTAGTGTCCTTGCACTGTGTCTAATATGGATCTTACTCATAGGGACAGTGAGAAAATCAAGAGTAGTAAAGTCACCCTTCATACTGAGCTGTGCAAAGACAGTGTTGAGAGCTGAAAAATCTGCTGCCTTCTGTAATTATTCATTATCTTAAAGATTACTGAGAGCAAACTGATTGGTTTATTCTCCAAAGCAGCACAGCATCCAAACCTTCTGTGCTGTCAGTCATTCAGGACAGGCTCACCATGCAAAGTAAGGTGATTACAGTTATTAGCTCTGTTGTGAATCTGGCTCAGTTTGTGCCTGCCCTCCCTGCCAAGGATTGCTGTGGAAGGGGGTTTGCACTTCCCTTTGAAACTAAAATTACTGTGTTTGCCCTCCTCATTTTCAGAATAAGCATTGGATGTGCGTTTATCTGCTGATGTAGTTGGTAAAACTGCTAACGTTTTTTCAGTTATTCTTTCAGTAAGTGGGCAGTCCCACCTTCCCTCCTAAATGTGTGCTCTCTCTTTGCAGACTGCCGTTGATGTTTTTAAGAGGATAATTTTGGAGGCAGAAAAAATCGATGGGGCAGCTTCACAAGGGAAGTCTTCATGCTCAGTAATGTAATTCCACTGCAGACCCTGAAAACACTGGGAATACATTCTACCTGAAGAAGCAAAACTGCCCATTATCTTTAAGGTTAAACTTTTTTTTTTTTTTTTTTTTTTTTTTTTTTTTCCTTTTTTTTTTCAATTTTTTTTTTTCTTCTGTTAACCTGAAAGATAAACAGTTGGTTTGGAGCCTTTCCCTTCAGATTATGTTAAACTCTGACTCCTGTGCAAATGGCTTCACTTCCATTTTCAAATTTTAAGCAATCATATTTTCAATTTATATATTGTATTTCTTAATATTATGACCAAGAATTTTACTGGCATTAATTTTTCAGTGTAGTTTGTTGGTTAGAATAATCATCAAAATGATGCATATTGTTACACTACTATTAACTAGGCTTGGATATCAGTGTTTCTTTGTGTTAAATGTATACTTGTAAATAAAATAGCTGCAAACCTTAAATGTTCTGTTTATAATTTTTCGTTGATTACTCCATATCAACTTTTTTTTTTTTGTGAAAAATGTTCACCTGCTGACCTTAAGAGGAGGCGTGAGATCCTTGGAACCAATGGATTGTTTGACTATTGCTCGGGAAGTTGTTTGCAAGTGATCCCAAACGTTTTTGCTACTGGAACTCCAGGCTGGCCAAGCAGCTCTGCTTTGCTTTGTGCCCGGTCACGGGAAGGAGAGACAAATGCCAGCTTTATGTGGAAGGGAAGTCCTGGGTTTCAGTCAGAACCTGCTCTGTGTTTTTCCTCTGTAACCATTGAGTAAAGGGTGTGCAGAGCCGCCCCGAGTTCCTGCGCTACGGACTGTTCACGCAGACTTGTGACTGGGAGTGCTGTCAGGATGGAGTGGATTTATCCAGGTCACAAGCGTAGACTTGTTAAGAGAACAAAAATGTCATTTAAAATAAATTGCACGTCCTGAACAAATCTGTGTGGGCTGTTTGTCATGAATTCCTGTGCTCCTGGTGGAGGTGAGCAGCCTCCTGCTGCCTGGCTGTGCACGGTCAGGGTTCCTGCACAGCTTTCCCTGACCAGGCTTTTCCTTGGCTTTTGGACTGGAAGCTTAGCAAGACTTCCAAGTCTGGAAACAAACTACTTACAACTATATATTTAAAAATTGACCTACTTTGTATTGAAAAGCAGAACAAAACCCAAAACAGTAAAAACAAGCAAGGCTGATTTGGGGAACAGTTAATTAAATGAAGTGTTTCACCAGCATTTTTGTGTTCATTTGAAGACTTAAATTTCTGACAGGAATACACAGGAAGGGAAACTTGGAGTGTTTTTGCAACCAGAATTAGCTTTTACCTTCCAGTCTGTACTAAAAGATACAAATAAGGCATTTTGTTAATTTATTTTCTTTGTGCAATTGTTCCCTCATACAATGTAAAAAATGGTCTAAACCTTTCAACAGTGTACATTGGGAAGCTTGGTATTTTCTTTGGTCATCATGAGAGTAACTGGTGAAAAAAAAAAAGCCCTTTTTCTCCACTTAGGATATTTCCCAATGTTTCTGAAAACCCATTTTCCATGAATTCTCACACCTTGTGCCAAGCACAGGTTGAGTAGCTGGATGATTGTTATGCACGATGGATTGCTGGAGTTCAGCAGAGAGCTTGTTCAGGGAAACAAGCCCATGCTTTGATTTTGGAACCAGACTGAGCCAGGGCTGTTCCCTGCCCAAAAACCTGCAGCATTGCAGCGAGGGTTGCTTGGCTGTGGAATGGCTGAGGATGCAGAGCATGGCCTGAAGAGCACAGCACAGGGTGTGTCACTCAGTGTGATCCTTCAGTGCCCGGTCCCTGGGACTGATGAGCTGTTGCGTGACCCGAGGCTGTGGCATCATGGACACAACATCTCGTGTTCTGTGTCACAGGGTGGAAATTCTGGAGTAACACAAACCTCAGTGACCACATCTGCTCCATTTTTTGGTCAAACTCTGGCTGCAGGTGTATTGGCATCAGTCTAACCCCCATAACAGCTGCTGCATTGCTTCTTGAGGCGTGCCAGCTGCTAAGAGTTTTAAAGGAGATGCGTAAGGGCATGTGCAGTTTAACAGTCTGGGATAACTGAGGTCCTGCCTTCAGTGGTGAGGCTTTCCAGAAGGGCTTAAAGGCAAGTGCAGATTCTCTGGATGATTTGTGGTAGGAGTTTCTGAGACTTGAAAGGGGCATTTCACAAGGCTTTATATTGATAAGGGACAATGGCTTCAAACTGCAAGAAAGTAGTTTTAGAATAATTAATAGGAAGAAATTCTTCAGGGCAGTGATACACTGGAACAGGCTGCCCAGAGTTGATGGATGCTCCACAAGGCCGGGTTGGACGAGGCTCTGAGCAACCTGGTCTAGCGAAAGGTGAACCTGCCCGTGGCAGGGGGGCTGGAACTGGATGGGCTTTTGGGTCCCTTCCAGCCCAAACAATTCATGCACTCAGCACTGAGAGATGTGTACTGCTCTTGCATTTTCTATAGTAGCTGAAGAATTGAACTCATCCACATATGTTATTCCCTTCTTCCTCTTTCTGCTTCATCCAGTAAAAAATGGAAATTATTCCACTTGTCCAAGCCTTTCTCTGCTAATAAGATCTAAAGACCAGCCATGTGCAATAGTCTTGCACTTCTGCTGAAATGTGTAGTCAGGTGTGATCAGTGAATTCCTCCTCATCTTTGGCTGTACACAGATTTCACTTGGCTTCTCAGGAAGGCACCTTCAGCAGCTGGAGTCTAACAGAGGCTGGGGCAGCCTTGTGCTTCCTCATACTGAGCTGGCACAGGTTGGGTTCTTCACTCTGAGAGTCCTGAAGGTGAGGATGGGCAATTGTGGAAGTCCTGTTATGTACAGAAACAAAATTCTGCTTTGTAGCAAACTGCTGCTTTCCTGGAGTTGATGAAATTATACAGCCTTGTAAAAGTTATCTGATCCAGGCTAGGAAAAGAATTATGTAGACTTAATAGCCTTATTCTTAAGGGATGATCATTTGCAAAGGTGAAAGTGCAAAGATCTTTTTCCTGTTGAGGAAATGAGCAACGTTTTTGCACTGTGAGGTTGAGCACAGTCCACCAGCTTCCCACCTTGGACATACTCAAAAGCCACTTGGACATGGTCCCAAGCAACCAGGTCTGGGTGACCCTGCTTGAACAGAGGTTGGGCCAGGTGTCCTCCAGGGGTGCTGGCTGACCCCAGCCATTCTGTGGTTATGTGAAGATTGACTACTCTAAGCCAGGTTAAGTTCTCACTGACTTGTGTGGATTTATAATGAATGCCCTGGTTTGGAAGTGACTCCTGCCTTGCTTGTGCCCCTGTCCAGCTCCTCCCTTTGCTGTGTGAATAATCCTGAGACCCAGGGCTGGAGCTGCCCATCTCCCAGCCTGCCATACCTGGAAATGCTGAAGATGAGTAAGGCAGTGGGGCAGGTGAGCTCAGCAGGGGGAGGATGGACTGCAGGTGCTAAATGGAGCCTTTTTTTTCCTGTTGTTTCCATGCCTAATGAGGTTTGTCCCTGCCTGGTTAACTCCATGACAGGGATTTTGGGGAGTCACCTCTGGGTCTGTGGGGCCTTCTTTGTAATGCTTCTTCCCAGCTTCTGTAAAGGGTTGGTGAGTCCATGCTGGAGAAGAAAAAAGCTGGAAAAGTGTTTTCATTGTTCCTGCGTGTCTGCAGTAGCTGTGCTGTCGTATCTGGATGAGGTGCAGATGTCCCAGGTGTGTGCCCAGGCTTGCTGGGCTTACCTTGCTAATTAACACTGCTGAGCCTCTGCAGAAGGAGAAATCAACAGCTTCTAATTAGCCCTTATGTAATCAGGACTGCTCATCTTCAGAGCTTTTTGCTAATACTGGCTGATCTTCACAACTTCATCTAACACGGTCAAAATTGCTCCCCTTTGACAGCTGGGGACGGGGAGTGAAAACCTTTGCACAGATCCCTTCAGCTATTGTGAGTATGCAGAAATGTGGCTCAACTGGTGTGGGTGATGGGTGTCCTCAGCATCCAACTTTTCCTTGGATATCCTGTTTCCCTACTGGAACTTTTACTTTTTTTGAAATACAGTGAAAAAAAGGGATTTCACCCCCCAGGCTTTCTGATGCTTTCCAAAATGAAGTCCAGGTGCCATCTCAGTCAGATGCTGAGCTGTGTGAGGAACCCTGGACAGAATATTACTGAAAACGAGACTGTAATTGGCTACACCTGACCAGCAGGTCCCCTCTCCAAGGTGAGGAGCTGTTTTTCCTAATAGGAACCTGGCCAGATCCATCATTTTGTGACAGGATTTGCTGAGTCTGAGGAGGCTTTTTGGAGTCCTTGCCCCACGTGGGAGACATGAGGTGTTGCTGACATGGGATGGGTGGTGTGTCAGGGTGTGAGATGGCCACCCTTGGTAGAGATATTCCAGAGGTTTTTATGTCGTAGTGCATCCACGCTGAAGGCAACACATTGAAACCAAAACCATTGCCTGGCAGCTGATTTCTATTTCCAGCAACAGGTGATGTATTCTGCCAGTGAGGGTGTGGGTTGAATGTTTTGCAGAGATGTTCTGCAGTCAGTGTACCCAGTCCCCCTGGCAGCTCTGGGAGGCAGCACGTGGTGCACTCAGGTACAGGGAGTGGGTAAATCACCAGCAGAAATTGGTGCTTTTGGCAGCTGGTCTGAGGTGGGCCAGGTCTTTGACAAGCAGCGTGTATTTCACACAGAAACTCTTCTTTGAGTCATGAGGTGGTTTCTCACTGGGGTCTGTTGCTGCTCTGAGGAGTCCCACAGGATGTGCTCATCATTCCCAGCAGCAAGGCAAAAATTTTTCCTTGGGAAGGAGCAAGACCCATGGTTGTTTCATATTTAATGAGCTCAAAGTATCTCATACTGAGGTATATGAAAAATCCATGAGCTTTTCTAAGCAAGGGCATCCCAAGCCCTGAGCTAGGGATGTTCTGTGCCAGGTCTTACACTGCTTTGCAAATATTACATGCTCCTCCAGAAGCTGAAGTGTGGCCCTTTCAGAGGATGTGGAGCAACTCCTTGGCTGCTGCTCCATTACATTTGTGTGGGGCTGTGCCAGCTATAGGAGGTCCCTGTCAGCAGAATGCTAATCCTGCTAAGCCTCTGACAGGGAATATTCCATTCATATACGTGAGGTCATTCCCAAAGATTCACCTCCAGGAGTCACACCCTGCTCAGCTCCCCTGGCTCTGGCCTGGACAAATTGGAGAGCAAATTGTCTCTCACCACTTCACTCCTCAGCCTTGTGGCAGCAAAGGCCAGCAGAGATAGCACAGCCTGGAGCTGCCCTTGTGGACATCAAACCCAATTCCTCCCTGTAAACCAAACCCACAAAAGAATCTCAGATTTTTGGGTTTTGGCTGTTGAAGCCAAATACTCAAACTTACAAGTTCATTTCCAATGTTTCATCCTTTAAGCAGCCACAGTGGACAAAGGCTGCCCACAACCCTTTTGCTGTGGGGCTCATGGTCAGATGGACCTGGGCATGAGGAGGAGGCGAGGTCAGCCCCAGCATCACTTGCCTAAAATGCTGTTAGTGGCCACAGGCTGCTCTTTTCTCTCTTCCATTGGCAGCCTTTCCATCTTTGGCAAGGAGTTAAGGGGCTTTGTCCAGGAATTATTTGCCATTCTTCCATATTCTTTTTTTCCCCTTCATTTTGCTTTTTTCTAGAGATGGGTCCTTTCTTATTTCATATCTTTAATGTGGTTTGTCAAAGAAATGAGGATAAAATTGCCACAACCTCTTTCCATCTCTCCTGAAATAGCTTTTGAACCTGTTGGACAATTTCTAAGAAATCTGACGGCTGGGCACAAGTCTCAGATTCATCAAGCTCTTGCACATTGAATTAAATGTCACACCTTAAGAGAAACAGGAAAATCCCTTCATGAGACAGAGCCAGAGGAAACCAGGCTTTTGTGGTTCCATCAAAATCTCCTGAGGGAGTATTTGCTTTCCCAGGTGCTTTGGGGCAGTTTACCATGGATGCCATGGGTCTTCCTCTCCAGGCACCCAGCAGCTCATGGCCAATGCAAAGAGTGCGTGAGCTACGACCCCAATGGATGGAGAGTTGGGTCCCAATGCCAGTGACAGTGCCACCCCATTGTCCTCGTGCTCCCAGCCATGACTCAGAAGAGGGACACTCCTTCCCTCCCAGGGCACTGACTGCAAGGCCACAGGGAATGGCTGCTTTTTGGGAACAACACTAATGCCCCCCATCTTGGCTGCAGCTCTTCCAAGTGGGACTTTCTGCCTGCTGTTACTTTTCCCTGCACCATCTGGTGATTAATTTAACACCTTAAAATTAGCACCGGCGTTTCAAAGAGGTTTTGGGCAGGGCTGGTTTTTTTTAATCAGATGAGAGTTTTTTCATTGTTTCCTCCCTCACAGCACAACACACACGTGTGAGCCGTGTTCCTGTGATGCCAGGCAGGTTTGCCTGCATCAGCTGGAGGATGTGTTTCCTCTCCCAGCACAAAGTGCCACCTCTCTCCTTCCACCTCCAGTGCATCCCAGTCAGCGACATCCTCCGGCTCAGCCTACGTGTGTCTGCACACGTGCTTATTAACTTTTACATCTTAATTGAAAGGCTGGCACACGTTTGAGCCCTAATAATGACATCCTTTCTCCCGAAGCAGTCTTTAATCTCGAGATGAAGCCGTGAGCCGAGGCAGCAGAGCGGGGCTGCCGAGCCAGGCTGCTGGCACGCCTGAGGATGGGAGCGACCTGCCAAGAAAGGAAGGTTTAGGGTTTGGATTGGAAGCGTGTGCCTGATGGTCCAGGGAGGGAGGCGGCAGCAAGGGGAGATGATGGGGGGCCAGTGAGTGAGGAGGAGGATTCAATGAGCAGGAGCTGCGTGTGAAGTCTCTTCCAGAGCTATTAAAAAGCATAAAAGCACAAATCTTTTAATGTGGCCCCTTGGTACGTCTCTGCATGCTGCCCATGGGCCACCCCCATACATCTGCCTTTACCTCTTCCTAGCCTGGCTCGTTAGTATGAACTGATGGGCTTTATGGGCTGGGAGCTTCCTTTGCTGTATGTCCTGGGAATATGCCAGTTAAAATCTCTGGATATTCTTATAACACAAACAAGGACTTTATGGTCCCATATAGCTGCAATGTAAGTTACTTTCATATGGTAACTTTAGGGTCCAGAAGTTCCTCTAATCCTGACTTACAGCTGTCAGGGCTTCAGTGCTGGAAGATCAAAACATTCCTGAGAACGATGCTCGTGAGTAACATCAGTGGGTTTGTGAGCCCAACCTTTGCACTTTGGAGAGGATCAGGTCCCTTGGCTTTTGGAGGTGCCATTTAGAGAGGTTCAAAGGTTGAATGAGAAACCATTGGTTTGACAGATGGAGTGCAATGTTTGTTGGTGGGGAGTCTTCAAGGACACTCTTTCTTGGCTGCCACACTGCAATAGGTGGGAAGAAGCTGGGAAAAAGCAAACCTGACATAGAGAAATTATGTGCTATGCTTAGAGATGCTGCTGTTTCCTCATTTGCTTGTTATCTGTTCTGAGGAAAAACAAAAAGGACAGAAGAAAAAGAAAAAATAGGGGAAAACGGAGCAGGAAAGTAAAGAAATAGAAGAAGAGAATAGAAATAAAGATGAAAAAAAGTAAAAAAAAAAAAGTCAAAAAAGTAAAAAAAAAAAATGGAGTCCTCCAAAAAGGAGCAGTAAATGTGCACTGCTAATCGACCAAAGCCCTGCCAAGCAAATCTTTTGTCAGATCATCTGCCCAAAATCAAAAGCCCGGACTCAGCAGGCCCCGTTACCGGCGGTTCTGCCTACGAAGCAGGAAAGGCAAAGCCCCCGGTTCCCGCGGCTTTGTTAAAAAGCCCTCGCGACACCAGCCCCGGGCCGGCCCCCCCCCGGCGGCCCCTATATAGTGGGGCGTCCAATGATCTGTCCATCGCGGTTCTGCTCTGGCTCCTGCCCTTGCTCTTGCATAGCAGCCAGCAGAAAATGTCTCAATACTCAGGAAAAGTAAGTAACGACCCAACCGCTTCCCTTTCAGCCTGGGGCCGGGGAGCCCGAGCATCCTCTGGGTGGAAGGAGTTGAGGAGGATAATAGAGCAAGCAGACGTGGTGTGAGTGGTGATCCCGGGAGCAAATCTGGTAGCAGGGATGGGGAGGGTGCGGCAGAAGGAGCTGCATTTCGGGAGCCAAATTTCCTGTTTAAACATTCCTGCTGGAAATAATGTGCAAGTGAGCACAAGGCGGTGAGAAGTGTCATAAATGCGGGACGCGCTGCGTTCCCAGAAAAACAAATACGCTTCTTAGGAAAAAATGCCAGTGATGCCGTGCTCCTTTTGCTGGAAAGCAGCTAAAATAACCCAAACCACCCTGAAATGATGCATCTGCAAGAGATTCCCATTTGCTTGGAATGGGAGTCTGGCTGTGTCCCTGCTCCTCAACACAGGCCCTTTCTCCTCCTCCTCCCAGATCACTTTCTACGAAGGCAAATGCTTCACAGGCAGGAAGCTGGACGTCTGTGGCAGCTGCAACAACTTCCAGGACCAAGGTTTCCTCAACCGGGTCAACTCCATCTGTGTCCAGAGTGGAGCTTGGGTCTGCTTCGACCACCCCGACTTCCGAGGGCAGCAGTACATCCTGGAGCACGGCGAGTATCCCAATTTCTACCGCTGGAACGGACGCAGTGACCACCTGGGCTCCTGCCGGCCCATCGGGATGGTGAGTGGGATGTTGCTGGCCTTGGCTCTCCCAGCTGGAGCACCGCTGGGTTTAGTTTGTCCTGGTCACAGGAGCCCCGCGAATAAGTGCCATAAAAATGTGTGATCTTTAGAAAGAGGGTGTCCCATTGAGCAGGAAGGAGTTTCCTGGGTGGGTTTGTCCCTGTTCAGAGCCATCTGTGCAGGCCACGAAGCCGAGACAGTTTCCTGTGTCCCCAGACAGGAGGAAGATGCATCTTCTTCCTCTCACAGTGAAAAGCACTGCCTTTAAGAGGATGAGATATTCCTGTGGTTTTCCAGATGAGATGGCAAAGTCCTGCTGGTACCACGTGCTTTTCATTTTAATGTAAGCTGCTGTGAGATATTCATGGGGGAATTCAGGAGATTCATTGCCCAAGGCAAGTTTGAGCTGCAGCTGCTCCATCTCCCCACGCACCTAAAGGGGGAGAGGGCAGCCCAAGGGTTTTCCAACCAGACCATAGGGCTGCTCCTAGCAAATTTTAGTTGAATCCTCTGCTGTTGCAAACCACCCTCTGACGCCGATAACCCTCAACTAAACCCATTATTTTCCCTTCCCCTTATCAAGCTTTTAAAAGCACTGTCCAGGGGAAGGTTTAAATGGGAAGATTAAAAAGTAACAAAGAAAAATTAGTATGGGTTGGGTCTTTCCATTGATTCTCCTACCACTGAGGACCTCTGGGGCAATAATGAGCCCAGCTGCAGCTGGTGGGATTTCTCACTGGCCCTGAAACTGCTTTTGGCACAGCAGCAGGCCTGTTTCAGGTTTGTAACGTCATTCCTAAAGCACCTCCATGATCCATACGTGGAGGGATGCTCTGGCCCAGGCCGTGGACCCTGGCCAGCACAAGGATGTGCTCCTCCTTTCCTGGCCCAAGATTTTCCCTGTGAGATGCCAGTGAGGGCTTCAAGGCGTTAGTGCAGCGCAGATTCCCGGAGGAATGTTTGCTCAGGCACGGCGTCCCTTGGCTCTGCCGGCGGCCGCCTGCTGTGGGGTTTGGCACGGCCGCCCGGCCTTCTTGTGCACTGACGTTGTTTGTTTGAAAAATGCGTTTAGGTATTCTTTGAATTTGGCTTAAAAATACCCTTTGGGCTCGCTCTGTCCCACATAGCTCTGCCACAGGCTGCAGAGATCTCCCCAGAGTAATTTGTGACATGTGACCATCAAGGGCTCACGCAGCAACGATGATGGTGGGAAAGTTTCCTTCTCTTTACCCTGTTTTTATTTTCCTAAAAGAAAGGCACAACATCTCTCACCAGGAGCAGCAGCTATGCATGAAACTGGAGGCAATACAAATCAGTTTAGGGGAATACTCCAACATCTTTGTACACTCAGGATATGTTTCTTTTTTCCTGTTTGGGTGCGCAGAGCGTCGGGGCTGCAGCTGATGCTGCATTTGGGATGGAGGGTTGTGGGCTGGTGGGGGGGATCTGCAGATGGACGAGGGGCTGTGTGTGCCTGGGCACTGGCACCCCACGATGTGTTAGCCTGTGGGCAGCAGCGCAGGAAGGTGCAGCCGGGCACAGGTTTGAGGGGTTTTTGGCTGCTTTCATGGTTGGTGTGCTGGGAGGCAGCACGAGTTTGTGCGTGCTCTGTTCATGCTGGCACCAGTGGTCTTGGATTGCTCTTCACATTCCCCTTCCAAAGCACCCTTCTGTCTCCTCCTTTGTCTTATAAAAGCTGGAGAAATGATTTGTTGCGCTTTCTTGGTATTTTTGGATTTTTGACTCCAATCCCTTTGTCCCCAGCACGGCGAGCATTACAGGATTGAAATATTCGAGGGGAGCCATTTTAGGGGTCCCAGCCTGGAGCTGACAGAAGATTGCTCCTTCCTGCAGGGACAAGGCTGGGACAAGGCCTGCATCAATGCCCTCAAAGTGTACGGCGACGGCGCGTAAGTAATCCCACGTGTCCTGGCATCAGCCACTGCTGTGCTCCCTGCCCTGGGCTCTGCAGGGGACAGGGGGCTGTAGACACCCCTCCCTCATGGAAAATCCTGTCAGTGCTGGGGACACGTGGTGAAAGCCTAAAAATGTTTGTTAAGGCTTTGGTTAAAGGAGAATGTTGGTGCCTGCCCACTGCGAGCTGCTTCAAAGGGGTCTGACTTTTGGAGGGTGGCAGCAAAGCGCGAGTTACAAAAACTCTGAGACACCTTTTTAAGGTGTATGAAACGAGAAGCCTAAAACCATCTCCTCCCTTCCTTCCTGCCTTCCTGCCTTCCTTCCTGCCTTCTGTTTGCCTTCCACACCTCTTTCAAATCCATGCTGAAGCTCTCAGGGAGGTTGGATGGATGGCTCCAGGTGATGCAGGTCAGAGCTTTTGCTTTGCAAGTGGCCTCACCACACCTTTTCCTACGGTGGCATAACTGAGGCAGCAGCACCTCCCCTTCACATTAAATCCTGCCTCTGAAAGACAGGGCTGACAGCGGTGGTGATGCCCAGACTGAGGCTCAGCCCCACCCTCCTGCCCCTGCAGATGTTCCTGAAGGCCTGGGCAGGATGTCAGTTTTGCCTTTTCCTTGATGTTTGGTGGCAGTTTGTATTTTTCAATGGTGTTGGTCCATTTTGTGGGTTATTTTTTCTCTTATTGTCAGACAGGTTGTTCTCTATCTCCCCTTTCCTCTGTCCGACAATTGCATTTTCACTGCAAGTGTGCTGGGAGCTGGGGAATGCCATAACACCTTCCCAGAGCCAGGCAGAGGGTGGCTGGAGGGAGGCCCTGGGGCAGAGGGAAGCCCCTGCAGAGGAGGGAGCACAGATACCTTGTTCTTCACCTGTCCTGGACTGGATGTTGTGCAGCTCACAGACGCCTGGTGTGAGATGTTGGACCCTTTGTGTCCATTTTTTTTTCTAAGAATAGGGAAAGGTTGTTGCCATGCAAGCTCAAGACATCCTGACAGCAGCAAGTGTCCTGCAGGAGCCTTTCTGATCCAACCAAGGCCTCTCCTCTTCCAAAAATCCAGGCTTATGATTAGGCAATGGCAGCTCATTAAGGAGCAGAGCTACCCACTCCTGATGGGAAGAAATGGCTGGAGCCCACCAGGGACCCTGTTAGTGCTGAGCATTTGAGCACCAACACTACAAAGCCAAGAGGGAGCCTGTGAGTACTCTGGCAAGGGCTTTAGGGCCAATTTACTGCTTGGGTCCCTGCAGCAGAGCCTGGAGCTTGAGAAATTGGGAAGCTGCCCAGAAACTTTCAAGCACTTGAATTTTTCAGATTGATTTTCCCCCTCACCTACAAAATATATAAAGGGCACAAAGATTGCTCTCCCTCACATGAGAGTCTGGATTGTTTGTGTTAACATTACAGGACTTCTCAAGGTCTATGAATAGTGAGAAAAAAATGGAAAAAATAAAGCACAGAGAGGAGCGTGGTGAGGAAACTCACTGAGGTTTGTAGCATTGCATTCAGATTCTGGGAAGATCAGTGTTGGACATGCTTGGAAAGGTCTGTAAAGGCAATTAAAGGCAGGACAATGCAGAGGGACCTGCTGTCCCAGGCTGCAGGAGGAGAGAGGGAAGGAGGAGATACCACTGCAGAGAAGTGAGAGCAGGGAGAGAAAGGGATCCTATAGCACCACTTTTCTCCTTCTCCTTTCACCTTCTAAACCCAGGTGCCTCCAGAGGTGCTGCAGGTGTAGACGGTGCTGGGCATAACCTGGCAAAGCTGTCCCAGGACTCATCCTTGGATGTCTGGGGAGCAGAGGAGATGGGGTCAGTGGAGACAAAGGGAGTTTCACCACAGTCTCACTCTGTGATTTTCACCCTCAATTCCCACAATGCGACATCGGTTGGATACAGAAATATTTGTTTCCATTTCAAAATCCATGGATGGTGTCATGTGCTGATAAAAAGTTGCTGCCTGCGCTTTGTGGAGGTGGCTGTGCCCGCGGGAAGTGATGATGGATCATCTGGAAACATGGCAATGGAGACAAACATCGGCCTTTGGCATGGTGCATGGTGAGCCTGAGGGTGTCCAGCACCTTCCCTGCTGCCTTTCTGGGGAGGGCAATTGCTACCCCCACAGCCAGAAAGGGTGATGGTAAAGCTGTTTAAGGCATGCTGGCAATGAACTGCTATTCTGGAGCAGTTTTGAGGTGTCACCGCCTCCTCGGAAGCTGTTCCAGGTTTGTGGTGAGTGGCTTCGCCCGTCCCACGGGCAGAGCCAGCTCCAGTATCACATATGGTATCATCTGATTTTAGATGAAGATGTGTAGTTCTTGTCCTCCTTTGTGCCTCAGCCACTCCACAGAGGACGGCCTAGAAATAATCATTTTAAAAAGCTGAATTTGTTTTGCGGCCCAGGAGAGAATACCCCAAAAAGAACTTTTCTACACTACAGTGGAATAACTTGAAGGAACCAGACCAACCATTTATTCTGCTGAAGCATTCATGAGTGCTTGGTAGCTGTTCTGTGGTCAGGTTGTGAAATACAAAGCAGAACAGGTACCCAAATGCTGCTGCCCAATGAACATCACATATTTCTCAGCAAAGGTGATACCTGCCCGTGGCACTGCTCAAGTCCTACATGGAGAATAAGTGACTTTGAGCTCCACTGAAAGCCTCCTGCTTGGTTCAGGCTGATGCTACAGCATTCCCCTCCTCATTTTTCAGTTTGAGCAGCCAGTGTTGGCTTATAGAGTTTGAGTTGGTTCCATGAGCATTTTATTCCCATGTCCGCTGGGATTATGTGCTAATGAAACACAGCACTGAGATGTTTGAGGGCTGTGTGCTTTGTGCCTGGATCAGCTCTCCCATGCTGGGCTTGAGGACAAGATCATCTCTTTTTTTTTTTTTNCATGCTGGGCTTGAGGAAAAGTTCTTTTTTTTTTTTTTTTTTTTTTTCTGGGCTCCTGACTGACTTGATTTCCCCTCTCGCTGATGGTCTCAGAGAACATAAATTTTAGGCAATAAAGGAACAGCTAAGTAAGCCATACAGTCCTTCACTCATCACCTTACACTGCCAACACACTTCACTCCCTCTTTCTGCTATTCCTTTTATTCCTTTGGTTTTTGGGTTTTTTCAGCCTTCCCCTAAGCAGAGGGACAAGTCAAGTGGGAGTTCTTATCACCACACCAGGTCACTCAGTCTGCTTCTATCTACACCAAAGCCTCCACGTAATGGTGCAGACACATCAACCATGTGTCTGAAAAGAAATCTTGGGAAAGACAGTGACTGTGAGGGGCTGCTCTTTCCCCTGCTCTATTCCCCAGGGTCCACCTGTTGTTGAAAGATGTCCTAGAGCAGAAGAGCTGAAAAGAAAGAGGAGGAAAATTTTATAAATTGTTGTTAATTAAGCTGGGAACGCTTTTGTCACTGCACACAGGGATATGTGGTGGGGGTACACTACACCCACAGGTGAGCAGTGGGCAGTCTTCCCCACGTGCTGCAAAGTGAGCATCAAAGCAGAAGGCTGAGGATGATTCTGTAATTCCAGTTTGGATATAAACTGGCTGCAACAAGTGCCAGAGAATGAGGTTGGTTGTCTGCAGGAACCACGTGTCAGCAATGCCTGCACAGGGCTCTGATACTACAGGATGCTCTGTCACAAAACCAAGGCACAGTATTCCATGCTGGTATCCACATGCTGGTCCTGCTCCTGCACAGGGATCTGGGAGAAGGGACCACCACAGTCCCACCACATGTCCTCTCAGAAACACAAAACAAATATGTCAAGGAACCTGTAAGGTGCCTTGGATAAATACCCCAAACTTTTCTTGTTTTGTTTTTTAAATAATGCCCGTGGGTGGCTTGTTTTATAAACAACTTTTCCTAAGCCTCCAGCTTTTGCTTTGGGTTAGACTGATCTGAGTTCACCAGTTGTTGTCTGACCCTTAAGGCCCAGCAGTCTTTGACCCTTCCAGTTCTTGAAGAAGTTTCTCCCTGGAAATCCCACATACAGTAGGTCCCAACCCCAATGTCCCAGCTGAATTCCTGCAAAGACAGACCACAGAAACCAAAGGATTTGGAGGATTGCATTTCTGCTTTGCTGTCATTGCTGAGCAAATAGATGGGAAAAGCAGCAGAGATCCTCATAAAATCTTAAAAAATATGGGGATGAGAGGAAATAGGCAGAGATGAGCAGCTCAGCAATGACAGGGTGGTAACCTGACTGTAAAACTGTCAGAGCAATGGCAAAATTTGGTTAAGAAGCATGAGAGACTCACATAGAGGACAGGGGTGACACTTGTGAAGTGAAGGGAGAGAAAAGCAGCAAAACTGTCTTTCTTGACCATCAGAATTGCTCCTGACTTGACTTTCAAATGGAGAAACACATGTCACAAGCCAGGGTGATGGAGCACAATGTAGCCAAGCCAGGTGAAGAAGTCAGGCATGCCAAAGTCACCAAGGTTATTGAATGTTGTATCCATTTGACTGCGTTACAAGGGAAAGTTGTCATTAACTCTGTATGTAAAGTAAAGATAACCAAGCCAAGCCCTGCTCTCTGTTGGAAAGCATAAAGATGCCATTAGGAATTATTAACAAAGAGAGAAATTACTAAATATGGTTCCCATCATAGCTAAAGAATCAGTTCAAAGAGGCAAAACAGCCATCCAGCATTGCATGTTTCCCCTCACAGTCCCTAAAAAAGGGGTTTATGCAGGGGCTGAGGGGACTCATATCCTTCTTTAGCACTATCAAATGCTATTAAATTGTTTCTGTTGCACATGGTGAAGCTCAGAGGCATCCATTCCTGCAGTGATGCAAAGCAGGGAGCCCTTGGGCCCAGGCTTTATTACTGGTGTAACCCAAAACATCTTCCAAAGGCAAGGTCCAGCCTGGCTGTGGGCATTTGCCAGGCCACGCTGGGGCGAGCGGGGGGAAGCGCCCACAGTGAACTCCACCAGGAGCATTTCCGTGTGTGGGGTGGGACTGGGAATCAGGCCCTGGTGGTTTGCAGGACAGCAGTGCCCAAATGCAGCCCCTCAGAGCGGCCACTTTGCACGAGCACGGTGCTGGGGCCCAGGTGACCCCCCCTTTGTGCCCAGGTGGGTGCTGTACGAGGAGCCCAACTACCGAGGCCGCATGTACGTGGTGGAGCGCGGCGAGTTCAGCAGCTTCAACGAGTGGCAGGCGCGCAGCGCCAGCGTCCAGTCCATCAGGAGAGTCGTCAACTACTTCTAGCTGAGCTTCCACCCTGCCAGCCATGGCCCGCTGAGACTGAGCATCACCCTCCTCCCCACCCACTGACCCCTGGAATAAATTGTTAAACACCAGCTGTTGGCCCTAAGCACTTTTTTTAATGTAACTAACAAGAGCTCATGAGAGAAGAGGCTCGTAATCTTCCGAAGCTTGATTTAAACGCCGTGAGTTTGCTTTCTTGTTCTGCAGTGGTTTATAAGGAGGACATTGGAGGATGGGCCAGAACTGGTGGTGACACGCAGATCTAGGAACATGCCTGCCCTTGTGGTTGTGGTCTGACATGTTCCCTCTGCCCCGACCAGGGCCACCATGTGATGGCCCCAGCTGACTCCAATGCCTGGAGGGGATCACGTGGATGCACACATGGGTGGGGAGCACAGACGCAGAGCCATTGGGAGCCATGTGAGGACACACGTGAGGATCATAGCAGGAGCTGAGCGACTTGTGAGGTCTGTCTGAGCATGACATGCTGGTCTTGATAAAAAGGTGAAAGCAACCATTCATCCTGAGTTACTTTAGCTTTAGATCAGTACACATTAAAAATATATATTAAAAAGTCCCCAAGCCTGAAGGCACAAAACCTGAGCAACCTTCTCTTTGTTCCCAACCCTTCATGACAATGACATTTTGAGGGATCAGCAACAAGGGAAAACAGCCACTGCACTGCCATTTATTTCACAACCCTCTTCCCATCTTTCTGCCCCTTCAGTGTTCCTGGTCCATCCCAGTTTTTTCGGTGCCCCTGAACCCCATTCCATGGTTGGCAATTGGGATGGGAACCACTCTGCCCCTTCAGCTATAGATTGTCCACTGCAGCCTGGGCACTTCCCCTGGCATGCAGCCCCCAACAGTGCAGTAGCCTCCCTTCTGTAAAATCACAAGCTGTGTTCAGCACTAGCTAGGGTGTTTCTGGTTATTTCAGAAAGGGGTGATTTTATTCTCTTCACTCTGTTACTCTATTAGCTGTTAAGCCTTGGCTGTCTGATAGATCCTGACAGGCGCAGGCATGGTGCCGGCAGAGCTGCAAAGCTCTGTGTTAATCCAGTGGGAAGGCTGCTGATCTAACCCCAGCCCCAGCCCTCCAAAGGGACGTGAGTAAGGCTGACAGGTCCCCAGCACACTGGAGCGTGAGGCGTGCGTGCCCTCGAGGCTGCTCTGCTTTGCAGGTCTGCCACGGGAATCTGCCCTTTCCTGAGCGATGGGGAGGAGCAGCACTGTGCTCTGTGCCAGGGGCTGGTTGGTCCCCTGCTGCATCCCAGTCTGACACTGGATCCGCCTGTCATTCCACCAACTCACACTCATCCACTTGGATCTTGGCTCCCTGTGGCTCTCTACCAGTACCAGGACTGGGGTAACTGGTAACAACTGGGCCTGTGTGAGGACATGTGCTGTTCCCGTGATGAAGTGACACCGTTGGTAGAGTTGCATCAATTGACATTTGCCCCAGCTGCACATATGCTGTATATATAAGGGGATATGGAAATGCAAAAAAAATTCCACCTTGTGAATTTAACAGCAGTTTGGGTGATGTCTGCCTTAGCAGTGATACAGACAACCAGGTCCTCTTGTAGACAGCCTGTTGTCTGGATGTATCCTCCATGCAAATCATCACGGCAGCACTTACAGTTACACCAGCTCAGCTCTGGACTTCAGTGGCCATGTCCTGGGTGGCTTGTGGTGACACGGTCCATTAGAGCTGTAAAAATATTTAAGATCTTTAATGGGTTGCAAGGTATTTCTGTGTCAGAGAAGGCAGGGAAATGATTCATTCATTGAGTGGGATGCACAAATGTACAACTCGTGCATCAACTCTTGCGTATTTCATTTTCTTTTAATTAGATGCAGCTTATGAAAGATTTTAGGAGTCCTTCCAGGATTAGCTTTGCTCTTGCCTCATGAAGGCTGTAATCGGCTCCTGAGCAAAATGCACTCTATTAAAAGTTAATATTCAGTCATATGCAGTGCTCTCTGTTGTGACCTCCTGGACATGAATCTGTGAAAAAAACCCCAAAGTGGTCCCAGAGAAAGACAAGCATCGAATTGTGATGAGCTTTAATGGAGGCTTTTCATTCATTTGAAACACATTCAATGTCACAGTGCAGCGTGAAGGATAAAGAAACAAAGGCTTTAAAATATACAATAACTGGAGTCTCAGATGCTCCAAGTATTTGGGGGACAAAAGAAAAGAAAACAGAGGAAAACCATCCACCCACATTCCCCTGGGAACAACAGCATAAGCCCAGACACCACCACATCTGGGCTTCTCAACACTCAGTGCACACAGCCAGGGGAGCTGACTGTCCCACTGATGTTGGGGTCAGAGCTGTGACATCACAGACACTCTGCTGTATGGCTTCCAGTGGTCAATGGTTCAACTCCCCTGCGTGCAGAGCAGCATTAGAGGGACCCACTGACATCCCTGCCTGTCCTCAGTGGAAGCGTGGGACTGTGCACGTACACACAGCTGTACAGGCTGACTCCAGCATCCAGCCACTGTGTGCAAGCCCACTTCATCTACACACTTCAAACTAATTATTTGTTTATATCCTCTGCTAGATTAATATTTGCTGCTTAAATTGTGGAAGTGTACTTAGGATCCCAGTCCTGGACTGAGCCATGCCTTGTGCTAGGAGTTAAAAGCACAAAAAACACAGTCTGGTTAATCTGTGCTGTTGTGTGGAACCCTATTTGTAACCAGCGAGTGTTTAGCTACCTATAGCACATTTTACACAAGTCTGTAATATGCTACAGAGTAAACACTCATCATTTATTGACATCTGATATCCCATTTATGAGCACACTCTCAGTGCAAAGAGCTGGTCCCATGTGAAGGCTATTTAAAAAATTCCTCTGTGTGCACAAGCCTAATCTCAGTAAAAACTGGCAGCAGAGAATTGAATTCCATCTATTTTTTGCTTATTTGAAACCAAAGTAGGGTGGCCATGGGCCTAATCCAAACAGTGATGCTGCAGGAACATGCATTGCGTTGGCAGTGGGGGGACGTGGCTCTCGTTCTCTTCCTTTTCCCTCCCCCTCCTTGCTAAATCTGCACTTGTTCAAAGGACAGAACGTACAGATCCCATATGCTTGCTAGTGGCTCGTTGGTGGTTTTTTTCCCCCTTAAAAAAAAAAAAAGAAGAGATTATCGACATTGCTCTAGTATGAAATGGTAGGATTTGTGAGTTTATAGCGTATAAAATATAAATGACAAGAATGCCAGCTCGATGTGAAGTGGATGTGAGATTGTGCAGCAGAGGTTTAGCTGCACATCGTTAAACTGTATGGCTGAATGAGCTCTGCTACGTGAACCAAGGAGGCAAGCAATGGATTAAGGAAATTGGAAACTGTTCCACAAAATGCTGAAGAAAAAACAAAGATTCAAAATGAACAAAAGGGACAAGTTATTAATTACAAGAGAGAGGACTAAATGAAATCAGCTCCATCTGGAAAACCAGGAAAACCCTAATAATCAGCATTACTGTGCTTGGCTAAGCTGCTGCAGTGTAATATTCAGAATAACTTTGAATTACATCTGGCCCCAAAGCAAATAGCTCCTGCCAGAATGCCTGCACACACAAACATCCTTTCTTTGTAGCTGGATAATGTGCAAATGTGATGGGATATCTCTTTCAAATGAATCCTTGGAAGATATCTGAGGAACTGCAGTGCTTTTGCCTTGCTATACTACTTGGTACATGTACATATAGTGAAGGTAAGGAGGAAACTTCCTACTGATCCACTGTTGGCATGTGTCATGTTGTCATGTTGAAATGAATCTCTCCTCACTGCTTACAGAGGCGAAAGGACTGCACAGGCACCTCCCCTCCCTGCGGAATCAAAGAGGTGTTATCCTGCTATGGAGGCTGCCCCACACTCACACCTTCCCGTGCTTTTTTCTCTCCTCCTCCAGAGACACCTCTCTGGACCTGGTAGAAATGAATTCACTCCTTGGTGTCTGCTAGAGCTGTTTTATTACTTCTTTAAGTAGAAAGTCTGGCTCAACAGTGACCTCTTTGACTGAGTGCAGAAAGGAAATGAAGAGCTTCAAAAGGTCTCTCCAAAGTCTGGCACCAGGAGGAGAGCCCTGGTCATTGTTAAAGCCTAAGCAATGGCAGGGTAAAAATGTAGAGAGAACACAGTGACTGGGCTCTGGAAGAGGTTGCCCAGAGAGGTTGTGGAGCCTCTTTCCCTGAAGATATTCAAAAGCTCTTTGGACACAGTCCTGAATAATGTGCACCAGGGGACCCTGCTTGAGCAGGAAGGTTGGACCAGATGACCTCCAGTGGTTCCTTCCAGCCTCAGCCATTCTGTGATTCTGTGATACTCGGGACCATTGACAGATTTTCTGGCTCTCATGCTTCATCTAGTTTGGTTTTCACTTTCTTTTCTTTACACATCTTCTTCAATGTTGTATTGAAGTCAAAGGACAATCGACTCGGGTGAAAACACATTTGGCCTTGAAATTTTTACTATCCATGGACTCAAACCCTTGTCCAGGAGTAAATCTGATATAGTTAACAAGACCTGAACCAGACAATATCTGCATAATATGGTCACCATCATCAACATTGCAAATGGTGATTTTTTTGGGGTTTTAATTTTGAATAATCTGGTTTATTGGAGAAGGTAAACTCAGTTAAATCAACCTTCAATGGTTGAGGCTCATGTAGCTTGGTGTCCTTTTTTTCTTCCAAGAGTCACCCTTCAGTCAGAAGAGGAGGTGCAATAACATCCCACACAATTTGAGCTGTTCCCACATTTACTGGTGGCTGTGACAGAAACCAAACATACACGGAAAAGAGTGGAAAAGGACAGAAATAAAACAAATATTAATTTTCTGTGGAGCAATGGGAACACTGAAGAAAGAGCAAGTGGTGTACCAGGTTTTCCATGGACAGCTGACCATCTTTACATGATTCAGAATGAGACAGTTTGTAATCAAGTCAAGCTGTCCTGGTTTAAGAATGTGAACATATGGAGGAATGTACCAGTGCATTCAGTCAAATTGTCCATGAAGTAAACACGAAATCGTACAGAAATTGTTAATGTAAATTCCTGCTTTGAATATGATGATCTCTAGTGGATTGCAGTAAATCCACATGTCCTGTAGGCATTTGCACCTGCACTCACACAGTCCAAAAAGCACTGAATGCTGCCTCTCAGTCAGAATGGTTTCATGTGCTCCTGCTAGGGAGTTTGGGATGGTGAAGGATCAGTCCCTGCTATTCCATGGAAAAAAATGCAATTGTAAAAATATTTGGTTAACTCATTGCAGCAGTTCTGGTATGCTGACACTCAGTTTGTTTAGCCTGATATAAACTAAGCTCTTTTCTCTTGTAAGTATTTATTGGTGACCACCAGTGCTTCTCATCATCTGTAATGGGGTAAGCAAGCAGTGCAACTCCTTCCCTGCAAGACACCACACCGGGCAAGACTCATGGTCAGCACAGGTTTGTTCATGTTTTGAGAGAGGTGCTTTTAAGCTTTGACATTGCTGCCCTGTGATCGTGGTGGTGAGGAGGTGGGTGAATGATCCTGACTCATAGATGGGCAAAACTCTGTGGTTTCAGCTGACCTTACCCTTGCTGCTTTTTTTTTTTTTTTTTTTTTTTTTTTTTTTTTTTTTTTTGTGCTGTTGGAAACCAAGACCTTAGAGAGAAATGGCAAAAGACTGTTCATGTGACAGACCTCTTCCTTGCATGCTTTGCTGAAGGTGGCCACCACTAAAACCGGTCCCTTACACACACCACACATATGAACCAGTGCTACAGATAATATAAGGCACCTGCACACAACTGAGCCCTCTCTGACACAGAAACACACCTACCACTATGAGCCTCCTTTAGTTCTGCAGGGCAGGCTGTACAGAAATCCTGCTCTTAAATCAAGCTTTCAGGAAGACAAAGCATAGAGTGGGCCACTCCACACACAGAGCTGACCTGCTAAACTCTGTGAGTGCAACAGCTGCTCCAGCAATGTAAGTGGGAATCAAAACTGCTGAGATTTGCAATACTTTGTGTGGTTGTCTTTGGTTTTCTTGGCTGGTAATGCAAGAAGAAAACAATAACATTTGAGTCATGTGAACCAATAATAATAGTAGTAATAATAATAATAATAATAATAGGATTTCAAAGGTTTTATTTTGTGTGAGTCTTGCTGTTATTGACTTGCCCTTCGAAATTATTCTTCTGAAAATAATAGAGCCTCTTTTTTTTTCACTGAGGGTTGGGGCCAGAGTAATTTGTCATCTCCCTTCTAAAAAGAGAGGAAAAAACCCAGACAAACACAATTTTGACTTTTTGAATTTATCATTTGCGTTCAGGTCTCTCTATAGAGTTGACAATCAGCCTTTCAAAGGTTTGAGACTCCTCTTCTTATAACTTATTAATAAATGATATTTAATAGTCAGCTTCCTTGGCAATTAAACATCGCGCACCCCATCAGAACCGGGGACTTCCACAACACTGGAAATACTTCTGCTTATATTGAATGATTCTTCTTTTCAGCTGCATTAGACAATACAGGTTTGGAAACACACAAAAAAAAATTCTGGTAGGTATCCAAAATTTCTGTAACAACCCCCCAGGCCTGGGATTTGTCTGATAGCTTGCTGTTAAAGGGTTCTTTGGCTGGAAAGAAGTACCAGACAGAGTTTCCCTTGTTCTAGTTCTTTGTTTATTTTTTTTCCTTTTTCTTTTAATTTGGTATTTGACTCCTCAGCACAAACTTGCCATCAAGATGATGGAAGCTCCAAGGGAGGACAGAGGTTACCAGCTTCTCAAAGCTTGCACTGATTTATTGCAGGAGTTTTTCCTTCCCCAACCTCCCAAGTAAGACAGAATAACAATAGCATGAATAATAGTAACAACAACAATAATAAAAACATTCTAATCAGTGATTTTTCCATTAAGGTTCAAATCACCTCTTGAAAGACACAGCGGAGCATTTTAGCTTGTATGGAAAAGACCCAAAACTGTGTCAGGACTTGTCACTCCCAGCCCTTTGGTGTTCTTGCCTCCTCTGGGTGCAGCAGTGACGGGGACGCTCTGATTTCCCGGCAGCACAGGGTGATTACCCAGCACTGGAGGCAGTCAGTGCAATTAGTGGGAACTGGGGCAGGCCCAGAGCTGCGCCTTGGCTCCTGCAGCCTGTCCCAGAGGGACACCGGCTGCTTTAGGAGCCTGGTGCAGGACTGGCTCATCAAGCAAGCCAGAGAGTTCAATCACATTTATTTAGCATGACTGCACCAATTTACTGCAGCTGAATAGCTGGCCCACAGCATGCACATGTTCCTAGATGGTTAAAAGTCACTCTTCACATTTCCCTTCCTGTTCAAGTGCTCCAAGGCTGCATATTTCAGTAGTGCCTCTGGAAAGTAGCTATTGTTTTTATCTTTTCAGTGGTTTAGTTGTGAAATTCATGCTTGGAGAAGGGGTGGAGGAAAGTCCCAGAACAGCCAGCCGAGGTAAATAGCATTTCCTCTGTCCTAATTCTTTTCTTCTGTCACTTCTGTGCCTTTGCAACTCCCTGAGAATCCATCTCCATGCCTTAAACATCAGATATTTGCTGACACCCTTGTAGAGTGCTGATTAGATGAAAACAGTATGTCAAATTTAAGGCTGGAAGTGAGTCAAGGCCATTTGTCTAATCAGCTTCTCTTTTTCTTCACCAACACAAAAATCAGAGTAGAAAGCACCTTCCTCATTAACAAAGAGTAATGGACACCAAAGCAAATTTAGAGTGGAGAGAGGAAAAGAATATTCCCTAAGTTAATAACCTTAGCTAATGCAACTGATTTGACTTAATTGAAGTCAGTTGTAGAACTGGGCTCTGAATCTTTTCCTCATTGCATGGCTCAGCCTAACAGGAAACCCAAGGGTTAACAGCACAACTGCTGGTCCCCTTAGTATATATCTCTATGACCATAAGTAATGCATATTTTGAGCAATTGCATCCAAAATGAACAGATCTGTGAGAAGAGATGGATCACTCACAGAGCAGAACAGGAAGAGCCCTCAGCTGCCTTCCAAAAGCAGGGGATGGTTATTTCCTAGGTCCTAGTGCCTTTCCCAGTGTATCCCGAGGCTCAAACACTTAATCAACATGATTATCATCACACAAATGCTGCCAGAGAGTCTGATTTGCACAGTTACTTCTTTGCTAAATGAATAACCTTTCCAAAACCCCGTGATGCTGGAGCCTCTGTCATAATTCTTCTGCATTTTGGACGGCTTTTCTGCCTGCTTGGGGTTTGGTGCTTGTGTAAAGAGGTGTAATAAGAAAAGTTACTCACAGGAGAGTGTAAGATAAAGCAGGCAGCTCAGCCTGATTGAACCAAGGCCTCATCCTCCTGGGGCTGAAGCCTGGCCATGGTGTGAGCAGATGCAGCAGCTCCTATTGCTATTTCAGGGGGAACTGATCTGCTTAGAACAGGGGAGGGATTTTATTCTGGGTGAGCAGATGTTTTGCTGAAGTGGTGTAAGCAGCAGGGAGCTGTGCTGGGTCTGTGCATTTCCTTTGTCCTTGGATCTCAGTGGGTGCATTGCTGCTGCCTTGTGACAGCTTCCTTTGTTGGCATGATCAAGGGCAAATTCCGTGTGAGTCCACCCTGCCTCAGACCCCCAGAAGGCCCTTACTGGTGTGACAACAGTCCAGGCTGAGATTTATGGGGGTATCTCAGACACAGCTTCCCAAAGAACCCCTTTGGGAGCAGTGGACAACTAACAACCCGTGGCTGACTTGGCTGAGCCTCCTGGCCTTGGTTTCCTAGCACAGGCTCTCCTTGTCCCTCTTTGGAGGTGGGATGGGGCAGCCCAGCTATCCTAGAGCTCCAGAACCAGGGCTGAGCCCCAGGGCACTCTGGTGCCTTTTGCTCACCCTTTCCCAGAGCTCCACGTCTGCTGCTCGGTCTTCACAAGCCATGTGTAAGTGCCTGCGACTTTTCTCTGTGCCAATTTATTCTTGAATGTCACCAGAATGTAGCACCAAGCCTTCTAAGGAGCCCAGGGCCCTCTCTCTCTCTCCCTTTACAGCCTTAGTTCTTGGCTTCTCTGAGTCACAAAATGTCCCTTTCCCTGCAGCCAACTCACTGCTCGTTCTCCCATTTCTTCTCCATTTCTCTCTCTCTTTCTCTTAAATAGTTGGCAGGAGGCCCTTTCTTTCCTAACTTCCAGTCATTTTTGCCAGGTGACCCTGTGAGTAATCTCCCCCAACAAATAAGTGAAGGCCTAGTTAAATGACCACTTCTGGCAGGAAGAATATTCCTCTTTTGAACCCCGTCATTATTCTCTCCAGTGGGTCTCTCAGGCAAACAACACAAAACCCGGATCACCCGCACCCCCAGACCAGACACAGCTCTGTGGCACACGCACATGGTTCTTATTTCCCCCCCAGAGAATGGCTCTGGGAAGAAGTTAACCTCTTGAGGCCAGGAAAAAGGCAGCAGAAGATGTAATAGCTTCAGTGATTCACACACAATATTCCATAAAGTGGCACGGCAATTGCCTTCATTTTCCAGAGTCACGCACAACCATTATTTTTTTTTTTGGTCAAGTTTAACCCAACAGGCATTTTAAATGTCACGGTTTATACCCTCGATGAATTTCACTTGTGAGAGTTGTTGCTAAGACAGACCATATTGTGGCATCAATGTTTAATCAGGCCATTCCCTCAAACTCAACAGGGAGTTCTGCCTGAGATCTGGTGGTATAAATCATGAAGTTCTGCTGTTAGCAATTTTTATTACTCACTTTATGTCTCTTTGTGAAAATGAAGGGAAGATAAAAGGAAAGGGAGAGAGTTTAACTGAAAAATGAAATATTACAACCTTTCTGATGAAATCTGTCTACTCTACATCCGTGAAAGTGCAGCATCAGCCCTCCTTGGAATTTAGTTTGTTTTTCCTCCCAGTGCTTAGATGCCTGAGTTTGGTACTTCTGACACTTGCTCAGCAAGGAGCTGGATGCTTGAGCCCAAAGTCTGGTGCTGGGCCATGGGTGGGTTGGGGTATCAGCAGATTGCTCCTCCACCACCATCTTTCTGACCATGTCATGCCAGTATCTGCTCCATTTTCCAGGACAAAGAACACTCCCCGAATCTTCCAGCCCCACCTAACCCTTTGTTCTGGACGTGGTTCAAGTCTGCACAGACTGTATCAGTGCATTGTTTTCGTGGGCAGCTGGAAAACCTCAGGAATGAATGGAAACAGACGGTTACAGACCAGCTAAATTGCAATCTCTCCTCTCAGCAAGAGAGGACTCCAGTTAGGGTGCCTTTCCAAAACAAGAGTGGGATGAACACTACTGGGAACTCAGGGGGAAGATAAAAAAGAGAGCAGACACAAAGAAAGATTTATTCACCAGGAGATATGTGGGCTATTACTGAGGAGTGAGGTGACATCCTGACACCTGATTTGTAATGCTGGCATCAGTGCGTGGCATCAGGCTTCCTTTATGTCCCCCCTCAATACAACATCAGTCACTATCTGTGTTTTGCACTTGGATTGTGCCATTGATTTCCACAGGATTTTGCCAGGCACTGGCACTGTGGGCCCAATGATGCTGCTGCTGTCCCAGTTCTATTCAGCCCAAGAGGAACATGAGAGACAGACTGCGCCCACTGGTGAGCCCAAACTCACACAAACAGAGGTGGAGGTTGTAACAGCACAGCTTCCCTGAGCAAACCTCTGCTAGATCAGGCAGAAGTAAAATCCAGTCCTAAAGTATTTGAGAAGGAAAAGCCATGTATCCTTTGAGGTGAGAAATGCACAAAAGAACATGAAGTGCCAAAAAAGAATAGGTGCATCATGAGAATATTTTCTCTACGAATCCAACTTGAGATATTACAGCTGAGCAGTTCAAGTTTTGGAGGTGCTTGTAAACCTCATGGTGGGCTGAATGTTCACCCTGGTGTCCTTCTCTTTACCAAGGACCACTCTCATATTTGGTGGAGAAAATGAAGAACAGCATTGGCTGTAAACATGCTCTGGCAGAGGAACAGGCAGAAGCTTTGACATCCCTTGGAATGTCAAATGTCAAAAGGTAGGAATCCCTTTATTCCTACCATCAACTACAGCCACCTAAGACTTTCCCGGCCTTTCTCAGACTCCTGGAAGAGCTGTGCACTTCTTGTGGCAGCTGTGTCAGAAGCAGGGGCAGTCTGGCCCTGAAAGTCTCGTACAAAGCTCAGTCAAGGCTGCAGAAGATTATTCTGTGGTCAGTGGGTTTGGTATCAGTTGTTCCTATAACTTTCTCAGCAACAATGAGGTGTAAGAGATCGTGACTCCTCCTCCCTTACCCAAGGTTTGGCTCTGTTAATAATGAGGCAGACAAACAACAGAGAAATCTTCCAGAGGCCAGATGTGAATGCAATTGTTAAAATACTGCCTGGGTCACTGGCTGCAGCTTCAGCATTTTTGGAAATTTGTTTTTGTACCAATGTCAAAGGCACTGGGGCTCTCTGCTTGCATCAGTACAAATCTGGATTAATGCAGTTAAAGCCAGCAGAGTTGTATCTGTGCAAAAGCAGTTAAAATGGGCTCAGAATCAGACTCAGAAAGTTACCCTTGTGTCACTTAGTAAGATATATTTCTTTTGGCTTCCACTTAGATTTGGTCCTTAAGGAGCCTGTCATAAGAGATATATGGTCTGGGCAAGAGGCCAACTTACCGTCTGGAAGAAACAGCAGGGCTCCCATCGAAGCAGTGAACAGGGTAAAATGAGATTTTGACTATTATTTTGTAATTTTGTAAATATTTGTGATTTCGAATTATTCAGTAAAGTTCCCACTATGCTGTGACATGATGGAAGGGCCTTGTCATCTATAGACCGTGTGGGGAGAAGCCTATTTACAGTGATCTTTGAAACAGCTGCTGTGAGATCTTACACTTCCTGGCATGTCACAGCTCAAAAATTTCTAGGAAATTGCAGCTGCTTTCTTAGCCGGGGAGATAAGATGCCTTTGCAGCAGGGCTTTTAAGCCATTGCTTCATCACAGCAGAAAGTTAATGCAACCCTCTCTCTGCCTACTCCACATTCACAGCTAAATTCCCATTGCTACCAGGGCCTGATATTGGAGTCAGCTACTAAGAGCCCATTTGTGCAACATTACTGTCACCTAACCATTCATTAGGTCATTGGATACCAGTTGATTCTCCAGATCCCAGGCTTTCAGACTCCTGGCATTGATTAGGGACACCCAGGTGAAGCAGTAGAGGGGAGCGGGGATGTACAGGGGTTTTGCAGATGGGTGTTCTTGTTAGGAAATTCATAAAACCAAGTATTTTCAGAAATAAATGTTTTGGAAATACAGTTTCAGATCTGGTTAAAAACCAAAAGAATGTTACATATAATTACAGGAGACTCTAGTGTAAGTGACAGTTTCCAAGCACCTTTTGTCCTGTAGGGGAATTTTTTAAATGTTTATACCCAAACTAGATTTCTGAGCACCCTGGGGCATTTTAAGCTGCATTTTAAGAGGGAGGGAAAGAACTGTATTGCCTGTAAAAGAGGCCAGTTGCAGAGGGGTCAGGAGGAGCTGCAATGCTGAGTTCAGCCATGCATCTTGGGTCTGCAGTCTGAAAGTCTGGAGACTGCCCTTCCATCCTCACTTCAGCTGCATCTGCTTCATGGTGATAATTGAACCCATGTAAACTTAATTTGCCTTCACCAATGTCAACTTCTACGGCAAAGTGAAACCACTTAGATGTTGATAATATTTTGAATTAAATCAAACCAGTAGAAGCTACATTTAAATCTATTTAAGGTTAAATTCTATTTACATTGTACCAGTGTAACTGGATTGATTTTTAAATCAAATTTAACTTTATCAGGGAAATTTTCTTAGAGTAGTTCGCTCAGTGAAGGAGCTTGCCTCTGGAGACACCATGTAACATGCTTTTGTTTGTAGTTCTCATTGACTAAAATGATGTGGTTGAAGCAAAAAAACCAACCAAGGCTGGATGTCCATGCAGGATGTGCCACTATAAATATTTCAGACCCCTGAGAGTAGTTTTAAGAGAGTTAGTCGGCTTTTGCAATTTTCCAAAGTGAAGGAAGAGGTAATACTTAATTATCAGCAATTTTGAAAGTGATTGAGGTTGACAGCCTGAAGCAGAGCAATAGATGAAAGAGAAAAGAGTCTGGCAGCTGGTAAGACCCTTCTTTAGAGAAGGAGGAAGGGCTGGGATGATGGAAGGGGTTAATTGTCTAAGAAAGATAATTTGCATTGCTGCACACTTTATTCTTTTGTTTTTGGTCGAGCTCTCTGTGCTGACTTATTTGGGGTGTTATTGGCTCTGCTTCTTTGACAGAACAAAGAACCTTTGTTGTCCATCAAAGACCATTGCAGCCCATCCAGATACCCAAGGCCCCAGGAGGGGGAGGTGGACATGGAGGAGCTGCATGTGTTCATTCCTCCACAAACAACAGCAATAAAATTATTGGATGCATTTGCAGCATTACTGAAATATTTTCAAGGGAAATGTTCTTCAGCATTTATATCAGTGCAGATAGTGATGTAAATACTGACTTAGTAATTTCTAAGGCCTGTGAGCCTAAGCTGTGTTTCTGAAGGTCTGGCAAGTGAATCTAAGCACAGATAATTTGGGATGAAGTTGTTCACAGAGGATTTTGCACTTGATCATTACTGTCTTCTGTGTGTGGAAACTAAAGTGTATTCCTGTACTGTGTTGTTGCTGGGTCAGATGTGAGAACAGGTTGAACCTTTGGTGGAATGAAGGTATGATTTGAAGATAAAAGTCTCAATTTGTTCTACTTAATTGCGGAGAATTTGGAACCTTCTGATGTTGGACCCCTGTCATAATCCATGGTGAAGGGCAGAGGCATCCCTCTCCCCTTCCAAAATACAGTGTAGCTGATCTAAACTCTGCATCCTTCCTTTGCTTCTGATAACTGCCTAAAGACTTAAACTTGTCTCCAAACTTAGCAACAGCCACTGGATCCTGCAAATCGTGTATTATGAATCCAGCCATAAACATCTAGGAGCTTTCTTAAGGTTTTTTCGCTGCCTGGATGTTGTAGGAGCAGCTCATGCCTTTGTGTATGTACAGATCTGTCTGGATGAAGGAGGATTAACTGCAGGATTTTGGCCCTGAGGAGCAAAATCAAGAAGCAGGTAACTTTCTTTTACTTTCTTCATTGTCCTACAATTAAAAACCCACCACAAGAACACAAATACAATAAAGAAAACTTACTTAAAATTCAGGCAGATAAAAACAACGGAAAAAAAGATTTTTAAAAGCCCTCAAGAAAATGAATAAATATTCATGAAAATATTCAAAAGCTCAGATGTTTTCATTAGCCACCACAGGAGGGAAATATTAATTTGAAATAATAATATAAAACCTTGAAAAGACTTTAAAAAGAGCAAGGGGAGGAACAGCACACCCTCTGCTCCCACAGCTGATGCATGGCTGAGCTGTGGCCAAGGGTTTCCCCTCTAGCTCAGCCTCCCCTTGAGATTTAAACTGTGTGGGTTTAAAATGTGCAGACCTGCTTCAAACCTAGCAAAATATCCCGTCCCTCTAAGTTTTTCCTTTTATTCACACCATAGAAAGACAGGAAAATAAAAAGGAGTGCTAATCTATCCTACAGTTTCCCAAGCAAGGACTCTGGGCAGGGGTTTGTGAGTGGATTTGACAGATGTACGAGCAGATGGTGAGGGACACTCCCTGAGAGCACTCGATTCCCAGGCCTCTATGTCCAAAAAAATATCTTTTCACGGATAATGGGATTTTCAGAGGGAAGAAATACAGAATTTACATCTCACACCAGAACTTCTCGGTCATTTCTTGAATGCACAAGGGCTGTGTGGAAACGTTTGTCTTCAGAAAAGAGCTGGCTTGGGCCCATAAACCACAGGGCTCGACCTGACCCTCACAAAACCCAAATTTGCAGCCCGACAGCTCCGTCTGGCAAGTTTCTCCATGGCTGCATGGCTATAACTGGCAGCTGAATCGGGATCACCTCCTTGTTTACACTGGGTGTGACATATTAGTCCCGTTTGGCCTCTGCCAGAACGCGCTGTGCAAAAGAACACATCCCGGGAATGACCCATTGAACGCACGCGTTTCTGTCCCCCCACACGCTGGGGCACCTCGTGCCAGAGCAGGGCTGGAGCCTGAATGTCAGCGAGTGTCTGCTGAACCCCGATACTGCACCAATGGTGTGAAATGGAGCTGAGGGGCTGGGGATTTGACACAAAAAGGTGCTTTTCTGATCCAATGGGGCAGAAGGTAGGAGAGGAAGTTTTGTGATTTATCTAATCTACCCCCCCCCAGCATTTTTTTAGCTACAGTTCAGCAGCAGCTCCCTTTTCTTGTGGGGGGAATCCACATCGGACCCTGCTGCTGCCTTGCTGGGAGCTCTCAGCCTCTCCCCATTACTTTGCCCAGGAGATTTAGCCTTCCTACATTTAATTACACCACGGTGGGACAGAACCCTTCAGCCCATGTTGTCAGAGCCATCGGCCAGGTGGTCTGTGGCAGCACAAAACTGGGGCCCACCATCAAAGCCGTGCCCACGGTGTGCAGGGGGTGGAAGGGCAAGGGGCTGCACTAATTCGAAAGAGCCCTAAAACCTTCGGGTCGGGGCACAGCGAGACAGCGGGTTTGGGGCTCCTGTGGGGGGGCTCCTGAGGCGAAACGTGGCAGGAGCTCGCCCAGGGAGAGGGGCGAGAAGAGGAACAAAAGGCGATGGCTTCCCTCAACGCAGCTCCCAGCACAAGCCTCTGCGTCCCCCCGGGAGGCACCGGAGAATCCAGGGAGGAAATGCCGGTGCCCTGGGGCGTCCTGAGGGGCGAAGGTGCCGCAGGAAGCGCTGCCTCCCCCGGGACGAGCCCGGGGGCTCCGCCGCGGATGCGGGGGTGCTGTCGGGCTGCTCCGGCTGCAGTGCGGTTCTTAACGAGACCCCAGCCGGGAGAGNGCGGAGGGGACCCTGTGCTCGGCCCGGCGTTGGCTCCCGTGCCCCGGCGGGAGGAGGTTCCCCCTTCCCGGAGCGCGAGTGCGGGATCGCTCCGCCGGAGCTGTGCCCGGGGCGGTGAGTGCTGAGATGCCGGGGGACCGTGCGGGAGGGATGGCGGCAGCCCGGGGCTTTGGGGGCTGCCTGAGCCCAAGCTCCCCTCTCGGAGGCGTCGCCTCCTCGGCGTGCCCAAAGTCAGCCCTAAGATTGGTTAAAAAGCAGCAGCCTCGGTGAGGGCACCAGGTAGCGGTACCGCCGCCCGGGCTCAGTCCCCCCAAGGGGCTGCATGTGCCCCGATGCCCATGGAGGGGGCACAGCGGGCAGCGTGTGCGCCCTTCTACCGCCGTGGGGCTTGGGATCCTGCGGGGAAACGGGCGCTCAGTGGCTTCAGCTCACCCTGGCTGAGGAAGCGATGCAGCCACGGGGAGATGAAATGATTTAACGCGCTCTCCCCCGTTCCCCTTTGTGTCTCTGTGCAGGAGCCCGGACTGCCGTGCTGATGTTTCGGCGTTGAGGTAATGGCAGAAGTCGGTCTGTGGGGCACGGCCGGAGGTCCGGAGCACGGTCTGCAGGCTGCAGAGCGCCCGTGATCTGCGCCGGGAGCGCCGGGATGGGGAACAGCGGCTCGGCCGTGAAGGTCTGCACGGATCACCAAGGCGGCATCAACTGGCTGAGCCTGAGCCCCGACGGGCAGCGGCTGCTCACGGGCAGCGAGGACGGCACGGCGCGGCTCTGGAGCACCGCCGACAGCCAGTGCCACGGGCACTTCCAAGGTACGGCAGCTGCTTTTTGCCTGGGCTTTGGGTCTGAAGGATGGCACAGGCCACACAGCGTGTTCTGGTCTCTTTCAGTCCTTGCCGGGCAGCCAAAATCATGCTTGTTTTGGTGTTTATTACAGCAGCGTTAAGCAGGAGCTGTTTCAACCCAAAACAGGTTACCGAATGCACGGATCCTTTTATCTCAGGGTGTGCGAAGTTGTTTAACTTATGTCACTTTCTGGAAGCCCTGTTTTACACTGTGAAAAAATACTGACTTTTCGTTATTCTCTTCCCCCGCCTTTTTTTTTCTTTTTTTTTTGGTCCTTTTAATAATTTCATTTCCAGGTGGTCTTTATTTAGAACCTCTTGACCCAGAAGTCTGGAAAGGAACCTTGCTAAATAGGTTACTTCTGTTTTCCCTCCTCATCTGATGCACAGAACTGTTATTTGCTGGGCTTTTTCAATTTAAATTCATTTTGCATCTTAAAAAAATTTTATTATCCTTAGACTGGCGTGTTAATAATTGAAAAGGAAAAAAAAAACTGTAGACAGTGGACATGCAAGAGTCTAGATGTGGGCTAAAGATGTTTGTATTCCCATTTATGTTCTTTTCATATAGAAAAAAAGAAGCTGTTAAATTTGGAATTTCTAATGTTTTTTTCTTCCAAAGAAGAAATCACATTGCTGTGATTTCCCTGTTGTTGGTTTGCTTGCTTGCTTGTTTTTCACTATGGAGTATTGTCTTTTTTCCCCACATCCTGCCATGGTTCTAGCTTCTGGAAAACTCGCTGCATTTGCTTTAGGCTTAGAAATCCCTTTAAACTAGAAAGAGGAATGTATTGGATAGCATTCATTATTATGGAATCTGCCAGTGTCTGGGGTAAACTCTGAAAAAGGTTGGGCTGGGTGGTTTGTGAACTGTCAGTCGAATCAGATAATTGTGTGTATTTTATAATTATGCACGCACACAGTTGTCATGTCAATTTTAATTTTACAAGCTATAATTACTGATAAACCTGTATCTCTAATGCAGTTTCAAGCTCCACCACAGCACAACCAGCAGACTTGTGTGGTGGCTGCTTTTGGCCAGACCAACCCCAGACCTTGTCTGCCACATGGGGTTTTGGCACCCTGTGTGTGGGTCGAGTATTACTGATGGTTAAAATCTGCTTGGCAGACTGTGGTGCAGTAACCAAGATGCTGTTTTGATCTCAGAGCTGGATTACATGATGCTGTGAGAAAAATCCCAGTGATTGAAACCTGATCCATTCAGGCTGCTTTGCAAAAAGTTTCACAAATATGGGAGAATGAGTGTAGTTTTGCTTATAGCCCTGGTGATCTGTTTAATTTTTGGCATCTGATGAATTTGTTTTAGAGGAAACAAGCCATATGTTTGTAACATGGATTCTGGTTTGCTTTTGAACTGCAACAAGGCTTTTGAACTTCAGGAATTGTACTGAAATCTGTTTTTTGCAGTCAGTGAAACAGTGTTTTACTGGGCAATCTGCTTTCCCTCAGTTTTTTTACCATCTCTTTATTTTACAACATTGTTTTCCTAATACCTTTTGTCCATCTGTCTCTCTTTAATCACAGCTATCCTTCTTTCATTTGTTTTTTTTTTCTTTTTTTCCTCAAAGAATAGTATTTAAGTCACAGTAGGGCCCACCAACTTCAGCCATTACTGTCACTCTTGTAATAGTGACTTAAGTGGAAACAGTTCTGCTCCTAAAAGCTTACAGTCTAAATGTTAAAACAGAAGACTGCCAGGTAGTAGTAGTCCAATGATCAGATAGGTGACAGCAATTTCACACAAGAGATCTTGGATGAAGCTGGGACTTGTATCCTAAGGTGATTTTTACGTGTGGTGCATTTAATATTACGATAGAAAAATGGCACATCTTGCTAAGCAGCAACGAAAGCTTGAGGTGGTAATATTGATTCCTCTTTTTTGGCATTGCCTTGTTTGTCAGTGTGACATTTTTAAAGCAGTGGTTGTGTCTGTTTTTATTGTAACTGTAGAATCCCTGTGTACTCTACATATTGTGTAAACAATTGTGCTCTAATCCTCCCTCCCTCCCTTTCTTTTCCATAAAGGTATACTTAGAAAATTGTGGGGTTTAGTCATGTTTAGTCATGTAAGTCTTATTGGCTGACTATTTACCTGGTATATTTTTTGTTTGCTTTTTATTCTGCCTGGACAAATCAAACTTGCTGGTAAGTCTCAGGTAATGATGCTGAGATTTCATGCTTTGATTTATGACTGTTTGTGTCCTGTCAATCAATGGGCTGGGTTGAAATGCTGCCTTTTTCTCCCTGCTTTCAGAAGAAGGAAGCAAAAGCATTTTTTATATTAAAAAATAAGCTAGTTTTTTACTGGTTTCAAACTTCATTAGTCTGAGTTTTATTGTATTGATATTAGTCTATCTCATTACATTTTTATAATACTGTTTGATTTACCTGATTGGTGGAACTGTACTGTTTTACTCTTTCACTTAATCCTGGTATCAGTGAAGTTTTCTGCTGTGACTTGAAATGGTTGTGTTTTACACAAATCTTTAAATGTGAAAAGCACGGCGGTGCATTTAAAACTGGAGTTTTGGTACATTTGTTTGTATTTTTCTTTTGGTTAAGGTGAAGAGCTGGCCTAATCTGTCCTTTCTGCATGCACAGTGACTGATTTCCTTTGTTATTCCTAGGACATGAAAGTTACATCACCTTTTGCCACTTGGAGAACGAGGCTGCCTTCACGTGCAGTGCTGACCACACCATTCGCAAGTGGGACGTGGTGACCGGGCAGTGCTTGGCCATCTACCGAGGCCACACATCAATTGTCAACAGGTGGGGCTCTCCCCTCGTGCTCCTGTCATCTGTTGTCACACACTTTATCATTTCCCTGCAGTTCCTCATTACTGCACTCATAAAAGGGGCTGTGTAAACCTCTGAGTTCGTGTTCTGTGCTGCAATGATTAGTTTTTCTAGCAACACTGCTGACACAGATAGGAGAGAAATGAAAGGCACACAGCAGGGGAATGGAATCCAGGGCTAGGAATGAAATTCCAGAAGAAATGATCCAATTGATAACAGATGCTGCTGATAAATAGGTTTAAAAACATCCTGTCAAGCTTTTGTGTCAGCAAGAGGGATAAAGTCAGGGATTTTTCTTTAATTATTATTCCTGTTTGGGCAAATAAGGTTTAATAATAAACTTACTGTGTGTGGCTGATTGGCCTTTCCACTTAAAGTGCCTATTAATAGTTGGATTGGATTTAATTAATGGCAAATAGAGCAGTCAAAGATTGGTATTTTTTTAACATTTCTTTTCTGGTGGGCGTGTGGGCTTTTTAGTTCCTTTCTAAACTCAAAGCACATATGATGTGTAGTGAGATTCTGTAAATAGTTAGGAAGGCTGGTTCTGTGTTTTGGCACAGGCCTGATTTCTGCTTGAATCAGCAAATGGGAAATGTGTTCCCCATTTATATGACTTTGTTGCCTGTTTGGAAGGTTCCAAAGGTTTGGAAGCTCAGCTGACAAAGAAGGCAGGTTATGGATGTTTCCTATCTCTGGTTTGGAAATATGAACTGTAGAGTTTTTTCTGGTTTTGTATGTTTGTGCAGCTACAACTCATTATTTTGAAGGCCCAGGAAGCTGAATTCCTGAGGTGCAATCTTTGGTTTGCTCTTCAATTATGTAATAAGTGGGGTGCTCGTGCTTTACCTTTTTTGAGATCCTAAGTGAAATTAAGTGTATTTTTTTTCTTGCACTCTCCTTATTTGATGATGGAAAGATGGTTATTTTGCACATTGTCAGTTACAGTTCAGGTTCCTGGAATGTTGTTCTGTTGCTTTGTTGTTGTTTTGATTCCAAGCTATTGTTACAGGTCTGTTTTAAAATAATTTTTTATAAAGAAATATTAATGAATAGTTAACAAGAATTAGCTAATTTAAAAAAAAAAACCCAACAAATGCAAACCAAACAACAAAACAAACTTCTAGGTATTATATATAACTTATGAAATTTCATATTCCTTGCTGGAAGGAATTTTAGCAAAACAAAATGCACAAAGTTACAATACTCTAATGGAAAAATATCTGCACCAATGTACCTGAATGAGGGATCTCAATTTTAAAAGTAGAAACAGGGAAGTGTTTGATTTTTTAAAAATGCCAAAGCTGTTGTGTTCGTGCTGCTGTTTCATACTTTGGGGTACTTGGCACTGAAATTGTGACAAAAGCTGAAAAAAGAACAATACTGTTCACATACACAAACTTTATTTTTTGCAGAATCCTGGTTGCTAAAGACTATCTCTTCAGTGGCTCCTATGACAGGACAGCCCGCTGCTGGAGCGTGGACAAGGAGAAGCAAATCCAGGAATTCCGGGGCCATCGGAACTGTGTCCTGACTCTAGCTCACTATTCCTCCAGGGATGTGCTGGAAGAAGAGGAGGAGGAAGAGGAGGAGCAGGAGAAAGTGAGCAGGGACCTGCTGGTGACAGGGAGCACAGACTGCACTGTGAAGGTCTGGTGGGTGTCCAGTGGGCGCTGCTACCAGACCCTGCTGGGACACACTGGGGCTGTCTTATGCCTTATACTTGATGCACCAAACAGGGAGCTGTTCTCTGGCAGCACAGATTACACCATCAGGACCTGGAATATTGTCACTGGAGAACAGCTGAAAGTCTTTAAAGAGCACCAAGGATCAGTAATTTGCCTAGAGGTAAGGGCAGAGGCTTCCTCGAGGGCCTTTGGGTGTCTATGTCTTAACTCATGTGGGTCTCAGTTGTCTTTTCATTCATAAAGAAGCTCTTCTGAGGCAGGTTGTAAATGGTGAGCTTAAATATTCATGTAATAACAAAATAATAGTGCTCTTTGGTCTTGAGACAAACCCTCTTTCTCTAAAACACTTAATGATCTCCTCTTAGCTTCTAGTGGCTGGGCTAACTTCTAGCTCAATATCCAAGTTCCACTAGGTCATGGAGCTCATGGGTAGGTGTGCTGAGAGCACTGTTCCTCTGAGTGGGATTGTGTAGTCAGGCTCACCAGACTTTGAAGAAAATAACGTGAGCAAGTAACATAGGGTCAGGTAATTTAAAAAGGGGAGGGGAAAAACACTCAGTAAACCAGATAACTTCAAAAAACCCAACCCAAAACTGTGGGCAAAAGATAATATGAAAGCATAAAGCTGAAAGAAATCCTATATTAAAGACCACACAGACAAGATGTGAGGAAAAAAAAAGGGAGAAACAGATGGCCAAGACAAGAAAACAGGCAGGAAAAATAGAAAAGAGAAGCAGAGCACGGGGGAGAGAAATCAGGAAACGATGGAGGAGAAAGGGAAAAAAATGTAATGAGATCTGAAAAACTATACTCTGTTTTTCTGTTTGCAGTATTTTTCTGTTGAATGCTGCCAGCTTTGTTAACATTGCAGGGAAGAGGAGGAGGTCAGGCAGATGAAGCAAGAGGGGAACAATAGTTATCCACATGCTCATTATCCACCAGAAAATGCTAATAGTATATTTAAAGAGAGTACATGATGGTCTGTCACTCAGTTTCAGGTCATAAATGTTTATACATGGATGTGTCTCACTGAAGTTAATGACAGTAGTTTTTCTCCCTGCTCTCCCTGTTTGTGTTTGTTGTTCATAAGTGTTTTTCCCTTACAGAGGCTACAGGATGTATCTTTAATAGCTGTTTAATAAAAGTTGCCTTTGTTTCTAAATAAGGTAGTCACAGCTGACACTAGAAGACTAAAAACTTGGGAATACTAAAGGAATTCTGTTTTCCTTCACTTTTAGAAAAGAAAAAAAAAAAACCCCACACAATATCATATTGCCCTGGAGTAATATTTGTCTTGCTTGGGTAAATTCTCAGTGTTAAATCTTGTTTTTATGATATTGTGGTAATGTACTCTGAGGATGCTGAAGTAAATCTGTTGCTGTCCTTAGTGTCACGCTAGGTTTTGTTGTTTAATTGTAACCCTTCTCCAAGGCAGATTGGCAACAACAGAGCTTGCCTTAATTTAATTGGGTTCTTGCTAAAATTGTTACACAAAGCTGGCTTGACCCTCTCCCAGAAGCCTGGGAAATTCAATTATGCCCTTTGAATGCTCAGGAATGAGCAATGCCTGTGAGCACAGAGTTAAGCAATGGCTTTAAACAAACAGAACTTCTTGTAGGGGAGAAGAAAAGCAAAACCAATACATCTATTTGGAAAACCTGAACAATTCAGAGTACACAAGACTGCTGCTGCTGCCAAGACTGTGTTGGCAGCAGTCCTGGCCAAATCTTCTTGAGTGACTGGTAGCCCCTCTCTTCTCTCATCACCAGTTAATGTTTGGGGCTGGGAGGGCCCAGCTGAGGTACAAACAGCCCCTACAGAGAGCATTTAGTGTCCAGGCCTCTCAAACTTATCCCAGCTTAAGCAGTCACTGCTGTTGAATAGCTTTAGGCTGTCGATCTTTCCTAATTCCTCCCTCTGCCTTTCTGGGTTCAACACTATCCCTTCTGTTCCACTTGGCTGCCACTCAGCACAGCCCACATGGTATTTTCATCCTTTTAGAAAGGGGTCAATCACCAGAATCTGTGCAAAGATGTTTCAACAGAAAGGAAACTTCCTGAATAGAGGTGTGGTTTTTACTATTATTTTTGTTTTGTTCTCAGAAAGCTTTTGGGGCCTCTTTTGCCTCAGGCTTCCCAGTAACAGTGTTGGAATCTGTGGCAATGAGCTGGGATGGTATTTTTCAAATCCTGGGTCTGGAAGGACTGGGAGGTAGTTGTGAGTTGCCCACAGTAGCCAGAAGTTTTAATTGTTGACAGTAATTCATTTTCTTCAGTGCAGCAGTGAGCTGCTAATTATATCAGATTTTCACTCTGCTGTCCTGGAGGAGCTGAGTTGGTGCCAGCAATTGAAGGCAGTTACCTGTTCTCTGGGTGGTACAATGTTTGTGTGAGGAGAAAGAAAGGGAAAGAAAAATAAAGACTTCTTTTCGTTTTATTTATTAAAATAAAGATCCCTAAGGGAGGATGACCTTTCAAAAAGTTTGAGAAATGCTCAGTGTGACTTCTCATCTTGGACACAGATCAGGAAAAATTTGGATATTGAGACCATATTTTCCCCAACTTTAAAAAGCTGTTATTGATGGGAATGCCCCAGCATGTTCTGAACTGCTGCAAATTAGGTCTGGCCTGTTCCAGTCATCTCCCATTACTTTACAGTAAACACCAATAGTGTTGCTGTAGCAGTGAATGGAAATTCCTGGAGCTTCTTGAAGGAGTTTTCTGGATAGATAGCCACAAATCACACCCATGTTTTCCACCCTGCTTCCGCAGTGGTGGTGTGTGGAAAGCAGAGGGGTGGTGCCACAGACAGGTTCAGATTTTGAACGTTCCCTAGTTGCTCTAAGATCCTTTAAAGTGTTGTTGCCAGGTAGTGTAAGTAGAGGAGCTTGGAAACAACTCTGATCTAGCATGGCAGAACAGAAAGTGTTGGTGAGCTTTGGGCTTTCCCTTGTGCCCTGTCCTTGGTGGCTCTGGGCAGGGGAGTGATGAGGTTGAGCTGCCCAGGCTCGTCCTGCTGTCTGGAGGTCAGTCTGGTGAAGGTGACCAGCTGAACCTACTGCGTGTGCTCTGCTGCCAAAGGAGGTCTGCAGCTTGTGATAATGCCACTTTTCTCCTACTTCCACCATTTAAATTGGGCTGAGAGAGGTTTTGCTGGGAGACTTTCTATCTGCTGTGGGAATTGTGTCCATGTTAGGTGCTTTGGCAGCATTGATTACTTGACTTTCCCAGTCAGGCAAGGTAACTCACAGTGGAGCAGCCAGAACTCTTCACTCTCCTCCTCCTGCAGTGTGTTGATAGCTTGGCAGACAAAGTACAGCAGCTGTTTTGGGAGCTCCCTCTTCATATAAGAGCCAATAATGAGATTTTATAGAAAGTGATGGGAAAAAGCAAGGGTGGGCTGAGTGTAACCACATAGCTCGTGGTCATTCTTCCACTTAAAATTTCAGGCCTGGCTAGAGACCAGTATTTGTAATTAATAATCAAATATGCATTTTCATTAATGTGTCTGTCTGCAATAGGCTGAATAACCCTGATTTAAATATTTACTTGTGTATGTTTTTCTAAATGTCTCTCCTAAGTAGCTTTGCAAACTGTTCACAAGGATTGCTTTGTCCTTTGCTGATTGTTCTGCCTCTGAGTATTTATCAAAATTATGCTGCCAAAAACTGGCAGAGAGAAATGACCCAGCTTGGAATTTAGCTTGGATCCTACTGCAAACATTCTTGCAAGAAAACTCCCTTTTGAAGAACATTAACATGAGTAGGCAAGGACTTGCTTCTGGTTTTCCTGCAAAAGTTCCTTTGTTTGGACCATTCCCTTCAGTTGCCTTTTAAAGCTGACTAGAAGAAAAGAATGCTTTGAACAAAGCCACTGCCTGAACTCTGCTTATGTGCTGAACTGTTGTGATCACGGGGACAGAAATGTCTTCTTGCCAGACCAGTTAAATTAAGTGCACATATTTTTTGCAGTTTGTGTTTGTTGCATCAGAGGATGAAGATGTGAATGAGCAGAATGTGAAGGTGTCCAACACCTGTAAGAACAAAACATGGGGCCATCACTTTGCACTGCAGTAAAAAAGTTGAAAAACATTCTCTTAACAGCCAGCCCAGAGAGCTCATTCTAGATGGATTCTCAGGAAAAAAAAAAACCAACAATTTCTTGCCCACAGGGAGTTTGTTAGCTTGTTAAAATGATTGTGGTTTGAATGGGATCCTGAAACTCTTAACTCGGCCCAAGGCTTACATAGCTGTATTTTGAGATTGGTCCAGCTTGGTGATTTTTGACTTAGAAGTGGCTGTGAACAGAAGACCCAAATTCCAGATTGTAGGAACACTGACCCCCACAAGAAGAATAAGCTGGTGATGGGGTATGTGGTTGCTCATGTGAACTTATCCTGAAGTTCATGAGGGCCAGTCTGAGTGCAGTGACCCTCAGCAAAAGGCTGTGTCCACATCTCTTTGGACAATCAATTGCCTCTCCTTGGCTCTCCAAAAATTGTTTCTCATAGCAAAGGTTAATCGTGAGGGCAAAGTCCATTCCTATAAGGTTGAAGTATCTGCTAAAAAGCTCTTTTGCAGATATTTTTTGGCATTTTTACAGGTAGAAATTGGCTTAAGCTGTTGTATTTATGAAGTTCAGCCAAGCTTGTGAAGCAATAGGGTTGTGATTTTCTTGAGAGACCAACCCTGGGTGTGATAATTTGTTCTTTATTAAAATTCTGGTGTGTTTGTGGGCTACAACCAAGGTTTTTTCTTATTAATGAGACCTGTAACTGCTAAAGTGTTTACAACTAGTCTTTTGCTACTTATTACTCTGCAACTCACAAGCAGTTTGTCTGAACTTTTTCAAGGAATAGTTACATCTCCAGTACTTCGGGTTGAGGATTAAGACAAATTTGCTCCATTCACATAACAGTGTTTCATCTAGTTCAAAGCAAAATTTCTCATGAGAAAAATTAACAATCCAGAATTGTGAATGTCAATGCAGTGGGTTTTTTTTCTGCTGACTGAGGCTTTAAAACTAGGCATCAAACTGTTGTCAGGTTTTTAATGTTTTTGAAGCTACATGGGTTTGAAATGTCCACTCAGCCCATTGGTATCTGAGCTGCAAATCTGTTCTGTTGTCCACTCTGCTACAGGTGTCCTTGCCTGGCCATGGTGTTCTGTGGTCAGGAGCTTTTTTCAGCAGTTGGCCAAAGTGAACCAAGTGCTCAAAAGCCAGCCAAGGAAAATACAGCTTTTGAAATGTCACTCTTCTCTGGGCAGACACAGATTGGAATATGTAACTGTGTCTGCTAAACATTTTGAAACCACGAAGTGTGGGGCCAGCTTGTAAGGTGCTTTTGCTGGGGGAACAGTAAGTGATGATAATTATTATTTTAAATACAGATTAAATGCATATACCTGAAGTGTTGCATCTTAGGCTGGAGTTGTAAGCTAGACCTATCTTTAGTCAAGTGAAGGAGTGATCTCACCTGAATTGTTCAGGCCACAGCTAAGAAGGTTGTCCTTGTTGGGGGTGGGAAATAGTGAGTTTTAAGACATGATCTATTTCAGATGTGCCTCAGGATGAGAGAAATTGTGCCCTAGACCACAGTGACTGTAAAGGGGCTATCCTTAGCTGTGGAGATGTGAACCAGTTTAGATGAGATTATGCCTATCATATCACTAAAGACAGATCTGATTTTCAACTTCAGCCTGAGCTGAGAGCTCTCGAAGGCTTTCTTCACTAGCAGCCATTTCATGCTGTTTTATAAAAATGCCGTGGGAATGAGGGGCTGTGTGACAGTCAGAGCCTGCCCTGGGTTTTGCTGTTGGCTCTGCTGCAGGCTCAGTCTGTGGCATCTGGTAAATTGTTTAACCTGTTAGTATTTCCTTTCCTGTGCAAGACTGAGAATCCTGTGCTACTGTGCTCACCTGCTTAAATCGGTGAGGGGAAGGAAAGTGCATGGAAGTGTTTCATGGGGCAGCACAGAGTCTTTGAATTTAATTGAGATGGTCGCTGTGCTGACCACCTCACCAGATCTCAGACATTGGAAAGCCAACCCTATCCAGGGCTGCACCAAAACCAGTGCAGGCAGCAGGTCAAGGGAGGTGATTCTTCTTTGTCCTTCTCTTGTGAGACCCCACCTGCAGTGCTGCATCCAGCTCTAGAGTCTTCAGTACAGGAAAGACATGGATTTGTTGGAGCATGTCCAGAGGAGCTTGCAAAGATGATGAAGAGGGATGGAGCACCTCTTCTATGGAGACAAGCACACAGAGTTGGGGTTGTTCAGCCTGGGGAAGAGAGGGCTCCAGGGAGATCTTTGAGCCCCTTCCAGTGCCTAAAGGGGCTCCAAGAGAGCTGGGGAGGGACTTTGGACAAGGCTATGGAGTGATGGGTCAAGGGAAAAAGGCTTTAAACTATAAGAGGATGGATTTAGATTAGAAAGAAATTCTTTCCTGTGGGGGTGCTGAGGCCCTGGCACAGGTTGCCCAGAGAATCTTTGACTGTCCCATCCCTGGAAGTTTTCAAGGCCAGGTTGGAAGGGGCTTGGAGCAACCTGGGATAGTGGAAGGTGTCCCTGCCCATGGCAGGGGTTTTGAAGAAGATGACTGTTAAGGTCCCTTCCAACCCAAACCATTCTATGATTCTAAGACTCTTAAAATCCTGATGCTATAAATTACCTGAGTAAATCTACATAACTTGAAACATTTTTTTATCTAACAAATTAGCAAATCTAGGCAAGCTGCAGCTTTCCTGTTCATTGATACACCCACTTAAATGTAGAAATGAAGTGGTATAACCTAATGTACCATTAATACAGAATGGCATTTACCTGTGGGAGGTTATAATTTAGTGTTTTTCCTTGCTCAGTGGGTGGGTTGATGCTGCTAGCAAGACATCTAAAAAAGAAATGCAACAACTTGGCCACAAACCACGCAGCAGGATTGCAACTCAAAGCATCCTCTTCCATTTAGCAGGTGCACATTACAATGCTCTTCATGCCTATTCAGGGAGAGACTGAAATTTAAAAGTCCTTCCTCAGGCTAACTTGTGGTTCTTGGTTTTGTTAGTGCTGCTGGCCATTCGTTTTCTCTCCTCATGGAGATGTAGCATTAATGCTGTTGCTAAAACAGCTTAAAAGTAATAGGAAGTGACATTTCAAAGTACTGCTGGCTTTTTACAGTGGTTTGTGCTTTACAAGCTCTTGGCATTCAGCTCTGAAATCTCTCCCATGGGCCAGGTTCTACTGGGAGGAAGCGTGGCATGTCCTGCTCCAGCTGAGCTGGTGGGAGCTGTGGCAAGGGAGCCTCTTGGTCTGCCTGCTCACATTTCTTGTGTGGGTTATCACAGTCCCATCACTGTAGTGCTTCATATCTTAAAATACCTTTTGCTTCATGTTGTAACACAGCACAATGCTGTTTTGTACGAAGCTAATTTCTGATGCCTTTTGGGAGTGGGGTCATTCCTTTTTGGATTGGGAGTGGAGATGGAAGAGCATGAAAAACATTCCAGCCTTACAGATACAGAGTGTGCAAAGAGTGGGGACAAAATCTAAGGTGGCAGGAAAACCAACCCTTAAAAGTGCTCCATGAGTAAAACCACAAGTTGATTTGTCATTTGCTGGTTTCCTGGAGATATCGGAGAAGCATCAGGGGTTTGTGCACTGCTGGTCATTCAGACCTTCTGATATGTGTGTCTGGTGGACAAACAAGGTACCATTCATTACTTCTTGGGGAAATTCCACTTCTTGGTGGGGGCTCAGGGTTCTTCCTCCTGTCTCTCCATCCCTCTGAGACAGAGGTTGCTGCAAGTCCATAAAACTTCCCTCGAGCCACAGCTGGGTGTTGGAATGACTGGCTGCTTTCAGCAGGAGTTGGGCTCTACATAACAATAGCTGTGAAAACCTTCAGTTTGATGTCTTTACACAGACAGAGAATGCCAGATTTTTCTATGCACTATGGAATTTTTCCTTGCTGAGCTTCCAGGCTTTGTGTAGTTTGTTTACTGTGAACTGGTTGGTTTTTTAGTCTTGCACAGGTCAGTTATTTTCTCTCTGTCTCTGTTCCCCAGCTGCAATCCTTCCTTTCATCATTTTCTGTCCTGTCTATGTGGAACAAACCCCATCCTCCACACCAGTAAGTTTTCACAATGTGTAGGATGACAGGTGCAATGGGAGGTAACACACAACAGAAGACAATCTGCTTGAAGATGTTTAAAAACCTGTATCAGGATAGTTACTTATTTAATCATTCAATGACAGTCTAAAAAGACTTGTGGAAATGCAGATACAGAACAGTTTCAAAGAAGAGTTAGTGATTCTGAATATTGCCTTGTGCAGAGTGATCATACTAAACATAAACCCTGGTTTATGGTGTGTAGGATTTTCATTTTAATTTACCTTTTTAAAAATTTTTTGTTACTCAGAATTGTTCTGAATTTTGTTTATAATCAAAACATAATCTGTTAAGAGTTCTTGTCAAATAGCCTTTGCAGAAACAACATCGCTGGGGTTTTTTTTTGAGGCTTTAGTAATATAACTGATTGTGGATATAGGGTTAGCATTGTTAAGCTCCCTGGAATCCTGCCTGCTGGCACAAGCAGATGGGCTAAGCTTTTATGTTCTGAAAGCTGGGGGCTGTTTTTAAGACCCAGAAGTCAATGGGAAATGTAACTATGAAGAACTCAAGGTTGGTTTGCTCACCACTCCTCTGTTTCAAGGTGCAGCTTATTGCTCTCTGAGTTGGAAAATGTGACTTGGGATGGGTCCCTTCAGTGCAGTTCTTTCATGAAGGTGCCTGAGAGGCCGTTGCTGATGTGTTTTTCTGTGCCCTCAGCTGGTGAATCGTCACCTGTACTCGGGGAGCGCGGACAGGACGGTGAAGTGCTGGTTTGTAGACACTGGGGAGCGGATCCAGACCTACAAGGCTCACAAACACAGCGTTAGCACTTTGAAATACCACGCTGGCATCTGTAAGTTGCCTTTCCTGTGTTCTCCAGCCCCTTCCAGTCTCCTTTTCAATGTTTGTGTTTGATTGAAGGTTGTTAATGGAGAATAATTTTGAACACTTGTGAAGTTTTCAGGTTTTTTCAACTCTGGCATGTTTACATTCAGTACCAAACTGCTGCACCACTCCATGGGGGAAGCTTAGGTCTTCCCTCCATTTTCCACCTCCCTCTTCTCACAAATGAAGAGGCAGTTGTTTTGTTTCTGTTACCAAGGGAAGTGGCTTAAATCCTGAGCTGTCTGGGGGTTGTTTGTGTAGCTGTGGTTTAACCTCAACTAGTCTAGTGTCTGTCACCTGCTTCTGCTGCATGCTGGGGACAGCAAGTGCTGCTGCTGGACACACAGCCCTGTGCCTCTCTCTCTGCTGCCTTGTAGGCTCTGTGTAACACCCTGTCCTAAACCAGAATCACACATCAGATGCTCACTGTTCCTTTCTAACTGTTAGGCTTCCTGTTGAAGCTCTGACCATCTCCTAGACTCATTTTCCATAAGTTCTTTACCTGGTTCTGGTTACAAGTTCTTTTATCTGTTATCATTCATGGATTTGTTCCCCAAATCACTTTCCTCCAGTAGCCAAGCAGTGCTTGCCTTACTAATGCTCAGGACTCAGCTCTCCTACTTTCAGTCCTCCTTTTTACAGTGGTTTCTGTCCATCAGTGTCTATTGCTGACCATCAAACCTCCCTCTTTAAATCCCTCTCAGTGCTGGCTTTCCTTCTGCATGTCTGGATTTGGGTTGCCAGACAGCACCTCTGTTTTGATCAGTGAACCTCTCTGTGTCATCCTGATCTTATCCTGCTTCTGGTATTTGACTTGATGTACCTTCACTTGCTTCCCAAAAAAGAACTTCTCTCCTCCTCTCCTCTCCTACCCTGAAGGAGATGGCCATGGCTGTCTTAACAGTGTCTAACCTAGACATTCACAGCGCTTTCCTGATTTTGATTTCTTTACTTCAGCTTTGAAGTGAACACATCACACTAAATGAGTGGTTGCTATCTGGGCCTTGATCTCTCTTTTGGCAGCTCCTCAGTGTGATGGTGATAAATAGCTGACAGATGCAAGGTGGTGCACGTTAGCAGAGTTGTACCTGCACAGTTTAGTGGCAGTTGTCTGGCACCATACTTGCCTGACTACATTTATAACCCAGTAACTGAACTGATTTCTTAATTATGTTTGGAAACTTAGCATGTAACCAGGCCCAGAGGTAGAATTTTAGCCAGGAAACCTTGTTTTGGTCTTCCTTTCAGCATGAAAGGAACATTACTGCTTTTCTCCAGTAAAATATTTATTCATAATTTATGGTTATTTCAGCTCTCCTCACCTCCATGGCAGAATTACCCCATTCTCCCTTACCTGCACGTTGTAATTTCTGCTGATTTCAGCTTCCACAGTTGGCTAGAAGTCTGAAATGGAAGGGGAGAGGGTCTGAACTTACATTGCACCTTCAAGTTATTATTGCTTCAAGATGCAGGCAGGTAGAGCAAGGGAAATGAAGCAGAAATTGTAATCTGGGATGATCACTGGTAGACAAAGTACTGATGATTTTGTGTGTGTGTTTCCCCCCTTTTAATTGCAAAGACACAAACCAAAACATTGATTTTGTCAAGACTAGCCAAAGGCGAGCGATCCGTGCTAAGCTGATGTTTGCCTGATCCTATGATGAACATGCGAGTCTGGGTGGGAGACAGGGATTGTCTCCTTCATTAATGACACCTCCAGAGCTGCAGTTTTTCAGTGTTGATCCTATTCTTCATGCAACCTGTAGAGACTTGACCAAACTGTAAAGAAAAGGAAGTTTTAGCTCAAACAACAGTTCATTATCTGATGCCACCTCCATCAGCTCTGCAGCTCTCTCTTCCCCCTCATTCTACCACCTTGTCCCTGCCATAGACATACATTATTTTTCCACAACACTCTTTTTTTGAATTAAAATGCAGACAATATTGCTGCATTTAGTCAGACCTGCAAAGAACATCCTGATAGTGTGATAGAAGAGTTCACAGAGTTATTTAAGATCTTATTTTAAATCAAATGCAAAAATACTAAAAGTGTCAAACAGGGAGTATCAAATTGTTCCACTAGAAGGGTAGAAAAAAAAGCTCTGGAAAAAAATTTCCCCCTAAGAATTAATTTATATACTATGATTGCTTGCATTATTGTGGTGCATTCATCACTTCTTTCCACAGTATCTAATAAATTTGTTAGAATTAGAATGATAAAGACATGTTAACTGGATACCAGTGTTGGAACTAGTGTAGCTTAAAATACAATCTGTTCACCTGGGAGAGATCAGAACTGTCTCTCAAAAATGTGGAAAAAATTATTTAAATTATGTTTGTTATGGTTTATGTCACATTTGCACCAGTGCAAGAACACGAAAAAACATCTCAGCCATGAAGTGGTAATTTTCTGTTAGGAGATCTTAATTCTGCTGCTTTCTCTCTGATCAGAGCCCAAAGGCTCATTGCCCCGAAGGGTTTGTGGTCTAAATAAGAAAATAGAGTAGAAGAAAGAGAGGAAAAATACATGTCTGTTTCCAAAATCACTTTATAGTATACAGGGAGTCCAGAAAGATGTGAAAACTAAGCATTAAATCATCAGAATGTGTTTCCAGTTGCTTTCTTCAGCCTGCTTGTGTAATTAATAGCATGGGGAATATTACAGCTGGTTCTCAATCTAATTTATTTAACGATATGTTGATTATTTTTCTCTTAAAGTATGTGCACAGCCTTTTAAAAATTAATGTGGTTTATATTTTTTTCATGTTGCAAAAGCTCCAGGGGAATGTTTCAAAACTGTTCCCCCAAGGGTCTATGAAAATTAAGTAAAAAATGAAAATTAGTTTTATTTTGTTGTTGTTGTTTATTTCACAGGTGATATATATAAGTATATATTTAAATGCTAAATCTGGGTTAGATCAACAGCTCTTCTTTGAAATTCAGAGGTGGAGAGAGACTTCCTAAATCCAGAGTGACAGTTCAAAGGACATAAAGGATGTCTGTCAAAAGCGAAGTTCTGATGGCAACAGCTGAAGTAAACTGGCAGCTGCATAGTGAAAACAGTTCTTAATTGGTTCCTACTCTCTGCATGTCTGTAAGAGAATTAAGTGATTTCCATTCACTGGGAAAAAATCAGTACCTGTTCCCTGCTTTCTTTGTTGCTACTCATTTGCAGAGTGGGACATGATGCTTTTTCAGGACTCTGCTGGAAATTGAATGATAGTGGCCCATATAAAGTGACATTGATTTTCCACATCCAGATGTTTCTTGGAGGTGCACCCAGGATGTGCCCAGCTCCCTGCTGTTTCATTTGAATTTAAAGAGCTCATGGCAGTACATAGTCAGTTCTCTCATCTGTTACTGTAGTCCTGAATTTACAACCATGATAATTTTTTCACCTCCTTTTAGAGATTTAGTTCCTGACTTCTCCCAAAAGATAAAGAATCTGTTGGCTTTAGGCAGTTTTTTTACAAAACACCAGTTTTGTAAAAATCTTTCCATGCTAGTGGCTTTTGCAAAGACATGAAATATTTATGTCTAGATAAACTTGAGGAGTTTGGGTTAACTGAAGGGAAGTGTTTATAAAGAGAGTTTGTAACCTTTAAAGCACATGAAGGAGCTCCTTTTTGAGCATATTGCTAAGTACAAAATCTGAATATTAACACTGCCTTACAGTTCCTGGATGCAGCAGTCTGGGGATCTGATGTGAAGATCCTGGAGTGTTGAGAAATTGTTCTTTGAACATGTAAGGTTCTCTAAGGAAACCTGATGAAAAGACAAAATTCCTGGTCATGCTCAATTTAGTTACCCCAGCCCTGCCCCTCTTGCAGCAGCAGAAGTAATGGAAACACTGGAGTACTGAATGGAATGCTGTAAATAACTCTGGTAAAACAAATGAAAGGTTGAGTGGAAATCCTTAAAACCAGACTTGAGATGAATTGCCTGCTTAGAATTATTATAGGCAGGGAAATAGCTGTGGAAGAGAAGAGCAGAAATAGATACTTGAAACATGTGCAGAATGAAATGCTGGTGTGTGTAGGAACTTCAGGTTTAAATCAGATCAGTGTTTCAAAAAATACAACTCAAAACAAGCATGCTGGGGTCAGCAAAATGATCTGGTTTGTCTGAGGAGAGAATCAAAATGATATGTCATGCCCCCCTGGGAGCTGATTTTAGGTGTATTTTTGAACTTGTATGAACTGTCCTCATGTGGCTGCTCACATCTGGCTGTGCTGTGTGGTTGTGTGTCAGTGTTCACAGGAAGTGGTGATGCCTGTGCAAGAGCTTTCAATTCCAGGAGTGGAGTCCTGCAGAAGATCTTCCGAGGACACAAGTTCATCATCAACTGTATCCAGGTCAGGAAGAGGTTTCTTGGTGGGGTTTCTTCCTTTTGATTCCTCCCTCATTTGTTTTGTGGGAACTGGTGTGGCTGACTGTTCTGTGTGTCTTGGATTGGATGTTGTTCTAGCATAAGACTTGAATATTCTGTATGTAATTTTAGAAAAGCTTGTTAATAATAATAAGGATAAGTGAAACCAAGGAACGAGTCCCCAGGGACAGCCCCATGTCTGGGTTCGGGGTTTTTTCAGGTCAGGTTGGATAAGCAGCCATGAGAACTGAGACAGATGAACGGATGCTGTGTGGGGCACAGAATGGACTCCAGCCTCATGAGACCCTTTCCATTACAAGACACTAATGATAAGTGTTTGCAGTGCTCTAAAGGGGAAAAGAAGTTCCTGCCTTATGCAGACAGAATAATTATACCATTGTCCCCCAAACCACCCGGGGGCATGGCATCCCCAAATAGTCTGAAGCAGCTCAGTAGTGCTATCTGACCCACATCCTGCCAGGAAAATGGAGGAGTTTCTGCCACTGGCTTAAAACTAAAAGTTAATGTTGTTTGCATAATGTCTAGGCTCAAGTGAGACTGGCATTTAATAGTTAAAACAGGAGGAATTAGTAATCCTTGGTGGCCATGCAAAGACCGTGGAATCATAGAGGGGTTTGCATTGGAAGGGACCTCATTCCAACCCCCCCTGCCATGGGCAGGGACATTTTCCACTAGACCAGGTTGCTCAAGGCCCCTTCCAATCTGGCCTTGAACACTTCCATGGATGGGGCAGCCACTCTAAAAATCTGCATCTCCCTGCATTGGGATCTCAATGTGTGCAGGATGAAGATTTTCATTAACAATGTGAGACACTGTTGGTAATTCTGGCAGGCTGACAGTCAAAAGAAAAAGAGAGGAGATAAAATTTCTTTTGGAGTTGATCCCAAGCACAAGAAGTTGTAAATACAGTTTTCTCTTGTATATTCTTCTGAATTAGCAAGTGGATGGATGATCTTAAACTGCAACCTCCTGGTACTGGGCAGCTGTTGTGCAGCAGGTGGGCATCTGGATGTGTTTAGGGAGTACCTGATAGAACCACCCTGGGCAGCCCCAAGTATTGACAAGACTTTGTGTTCTTCTTTGTTATTGAATTTCCAACTGTACAGGGACAAAAAAACCTGGGAAGAGAGAGGACTGAGAAGTGGCAACCTTAAGATGATCTTAGGTATAATAATGAGGGCTGGATGAGAGGTGTGGTGCTTGTGTGGTACTTCATGTAAGCCAGGGAGATGCTCACTGTCACAGCATGGAGAGGCAACCACAGGGCACCCATGGGGTGGACAGACTGATCCAGGAACAGGAAGATCACCAAGACTGATGTCTGGCTTCCAGGGCAGGACAAGGGCAATTGGAAACATTACCAATGGCAGCAAATGGTTCATAAAGGAAATGAAACCACAGCAGTGAATCCAGGTTGAATTACTGCAGGTTTTGAAGAACAATGGAGTTTAAAGGAGGAATTGTACCTATAATTTAGTGCAAAGGAAGAAGGGAAGTGAGAAAGGAAGCATTCCGGAGCCCCCCGCTGCCCATTGATGATGATTTTGGTGCCTCTTTAAGTTCCACATCAAAACCAGCAGTCTGAAAACAGTTCCAGCAGAAATTCCCAGCCACAGCTTGCTCTGACATCGGGTTTAGTTCTCCATTGCTTTTCTAGAGGGTCTGGGTTATTAATAACTCTTGCTGTTTATGGCTCTGTGAAGTGGCTGAGAATGAGTCCTGACTTGGTAATGTCTCATCCCACTTCAGCAGCTTTTGTGATAATTTATACTGGCTCTTGCAAGGAGCTCAGGCCTTAAGTGTTGGGATCAAGCTGTGTTTGCTCTGATTTTTGACAGTTTGATTGTGCTGTGACCCTGTTGTTCCAGATCCACAACGAGCTGCTCTATACAGCTTCCCACGATGGCACACTGCGGATTTGGGACATCCGGGGGATATGCAAGAGAAACAAGCGGCGCTTGAAGAAGGAGAGGTCTGTGCAGGGCAGGAGCTCCCAGAAGGGGAGTCTGTCTCGTCTCTTCAACAATAAAGTGGGCTGTATGATCCAGCAGGAGAATGGGGAACATGAGGCTGTTGAACTGATGTGACTGTCCAGAGCAGGCTTTATGTCAGTGACCAAAGCTGAACCTTTTATTTTCTGCACCACTGTGTCCATGTAAACCAGAACTTGGAAAGAGATGGGAAGTGGCTTTGCCTGAACCTCTGTGTGAGGAGCCAGGATTCTCTGTGGCTGCCAGATGGACTCAGGTCAGATCCTGTGGCTGTGATGACTCAGCTGAGCAGCTCTGGGGTCAGGAAGGGAGGCAGCATGGTTCAGGTGAGGTACCACTGTGCGTGTGCGATTAGGAACTGTCCTTACCACTGCTGGCATCAGTTCCCTGGGGCACAGAGGTGTTTCACCTCTGGCTGCCCAGTGTCTAATGAGATGTTTTCCTGTTCCTGTTGCCCCATGACCCCTGTTCAGCCCGGTATGGCAGTGAAAGGTGTCCTGCAGTGAAAGGTGACCTTGAATTCCATCTTCACAGCTGACCTTTGGGTCAGTCGTTGGCTGATAAGGCCAAGGCAGGAGGATTTGGCTCTGCAGCAGGAGTTTAAAGCAGCCTGGACATCTCTCTGGGAAGCTGGGAGTAGTAAGACAGAAATTAATTTAATTGATTTTTTTAACAAAATGTAAGCCACAGAGCAAGCTAAACCTCAGCCCTTTTGTGCCAAGGTCACCTGTTTGCTGACCTTGTGTTGTCTTTCCTCCTCCCAAAGCTGTGTCTTGCTAGGTTGCCAGTAGCATTGGGTAAGCAGTCAAACTCAAGAGTTTTCCCAGTCTTTTTCCAGGTTCATTCTTCTCTGATAACCACTGAGCCATGAATTAACAAGTGTTCTTATATTTTTCTATTTGCAGATATAGCTCTTTGTAGAACCAGTACAAAAATATCTAACCACATGTTTTTATTTTTATGGCTTTATTTATTCTGTACTACAGCAAGATAAAAATGCTGTAATCCTTTTTTAGAATGGATTAATAAACATGTGGCATCTCCAGAAAACTGACTGTCTAGTTTTTATTTTTGTCTTATATATGGCAGGGTGTGGCCTGGCTGCAGAAGCACCAAAGTTAAGAATGGATGGAATAGGGTAAAAAACCCCCACATACACTTTTAGGAACAGTTCTTGCCTTTCTGTCAGTGCTGGGATTAGAGTTGGGTGTGTGTGAAGCTGTCCTGCCTACCACCAGGCACCAAAGTGCCAAAGCTTAGTTCCCCTGTCAGGGGAAGGAGGGACCAGACACAAAAGCACAGACTTAAGGGAAAGCAGGGATGACAAAGAGCTACAAGCCCCAGCTCAGCACTGCCCTGGTGGCACCAAAGCCTTCTGTTCTGACACCTTAACACTGTGTCAGTGGGTCAGACCCATCATAGGCTCTGCTCTCCTCTCCTGCTGAGCTTTGGTAGTTCTTACCTGGCAGGATTCCACATCGAGTAGGAAACAGCATTTAAATTTTGTGAAATGCCTACCAAGAGACTAATATGGGAGGTATCTGCATCGTGCAGACTTAATCCCAATGTAAACCTCTCAGGCTGGTCACTGTGGCTCAGTGGCACGTGTCTATGAGCTGCTGCTGGCTTGCCCTGCAGCTGACTGTTTGTATTTTGCTTCTGAGGACAACACTAAGTAGGAGGCCTTTAGGAGCTGGACAGAGTTCCCCAGACCACCTGGGCTGTATTCTGTGTTTAAAACTTCACACACAGTATGTGAGACACAAGAGCCTATCTGGGCACACAGCAGCTGCACATGCAGCCAGCAGAGAGAGATCTCAAAAAGTGGAATTAATGAGTCATTACCACTTCTGCCTGTTGCTAAACATATCACAGTGCCTCCAAATGCATGGTCAAAATTAACTTACAGCTTTCAGCCACTGCCTCCTGCTCTGCTGATCACTTACACTGCGCTGGCAGAGGTACAGCATTGATGAATGGCTGCTCTGACAAGCACTGCATGTTATGATGCTAATTTTAAATTCCCCAAGGACAAACTTTCCCTTCTGAAGTTGTCGTTGCCAGTTTGCTGTGCAAGCCACTTCAAAGAAGAGAACTGCTGCATGTGCAGCTCAATGCTGCCTTCAGTGCATGCCCAGGGCTGGCAGCCAATGCCAGGAGGTTTGGGAAGGGAGGAGTAAATTTGTGTTTCCACCTCCTTCTTAAAACTACATCCGTGACTTGTATGTTTTCAATTCTAAATTCTTTTCTCTATTCTGTTTTTGCTCTGCATTTTGTCCAGGGTTCCTCAGTGCTGGCCTGTAAAGAAAACAGAATATAATGGATGCTGGGGCTTGTTTTCCCACAGAAGCTCATACTGCTGGCTTTGGAAATCCTTCAGCTTTCAGGGTAGAGATACAAAGCCATTCAATTTTTACAGCACTTGCCTTGATAGAGAAGAATGAAATACAAATAATTCCTTAACAGTGTAATCACTGCCTGGTTTTTGCTGTGTTTGGCTGAGGGAATCAGTATAAAACCCAATCCTGTGCTGCAGCCCGTTCAGTGCCCGCGCTGGAGCTGAGCAGTCATTCCGCAGGCCAAGGCCCTGCTCCCTGCAGCGCACAACAGTTCACGCCCTCATTTCCCGGCCGGTAAGTGCCGGCTGAGGCGACACTGTCACCACACGGAGGGTTGATGCTCTGGCTGGAAGTGGAGAGCGCGGCTGCTTCCCTGCTCCCACTGGCTCCAGACGGGGCCTGGGCTCCCTCTACCGAGAGCGTGGAGTCATGGAAAACGACTAAACCACATCCAAGCAAAGCTGCCAGGCAGAGCAATGTCTGTTCCCGGTACAGAGGAGTGCTTACACGGCAGGAAATGGGATGTTATAAAACGACAGAAACCCCCAAATGCTTCTTCAGAACGCTGGAGCTGGACACAACTACTGAGACAGCACCTGAACCAAGCTCTGTTCAACAGCTGATTGCAGAGTATCCTGTAATCCCCTGGAAATCCATCAACCTTAAGTCACACACCTGCAGAGGTCAGACAGAGCTGCTTGGGGAAAGTGGCTGTTTAGTTATAAAAGGAAATTTCAGTACATCACTCCCCCAGTCCCAGGACAGGCCCTGCCAGGTAGTTCCCACTTTTTAAACAAAGCACAGAGGTCTCTCACCGAAGGCAGAAGCAGCACAGAGTTACCTTTATTGCCTGTGTAACACCTGTAGGAAGGGACAAGCAGAACACGGTATAAACTCATGCACAACAGATACATTAATGTCTCTTAGAAATCTTTCAGAAGAAAAGTTGGAAAGCTGATATACCTCTGCAGCCTCATGAGCTAAGGTTTCTCATTTACAAACTCATGTTTTTCTTTTAAAGCTGGTATTTTAAAATGGTATAGAAATGCTTCTTTACTGAGTTAACTTATTTCACAATAAAAATATAGTTTAGTTCTATTAAATTTTCTTCTGAAAATAAACGTTTCTATTTTTCTATGACAAAAAATTACAATGTATCACAAATGTAGGCTTTAAGCAGAGTTACAAATAAGCAGGAATTAAGTATTCCAACTATAGTTTAATGGAATTCAAGGCCCTTAGTAAGAGATAAGCTGAAGGTGCATTTATAATCCAAACTCAATTTGACAAGGTAAATACATATAACTAAAGTCGATTTAATGGGATTTAGTGCTGCGGTACTTGTATATAGGATAAGTATTCGTGAATTATCTGCTCTTCTTCCTCGAGTGTTAAATCCAGATAATCCTCTTCATGCTCAGGAATATCCTCTAGGATTTCATTGACTGCATCAGTCTCCATGTCTTCATCTGTTGGTGAACTAGAGGAACCTTCCAATAAAAAGCAGCAGCAGTGAATTCACCAATGAAAGAAGCTGGTGCCCTCCCTGTTTCACCAGCATGGCTGCTCTGCCAGCCCCTTCCTGCACAACCACCTCTTACAACTACTCTGCAAAGGACAGAGGCAGGATGGCCATTTTTCCTTATTATTTAAACATGGTGTAGGAAAGCCTTTAATTATACAGCAGGGATCACTACAGCTCTGACAAATAATGAGAGAAAAAATATATGCAAGTTTCTTCTTATTAAGTGAAAAGTTATCAATTATGGTTCTATCCTGTAAGGAACATGATGCAGGAGTATGGAGGCAGGTCAGCCACCTGCAAAGCACTGGTCTGGAATAAACTCCTTAGCCCTGCCCAGGACACCCTGAGTGTCACCATTTCTCCTGGGCTGCACCTACCTGCAGCTGGTACCTGTCTCCTCTGGTCCCTTTGTGGCTGTCACTGCAGGGAACAACAGCTGCCTTCCTTTAACTGTGTTCCCAATAAAAACAGCCTGGGGCATTACTGCAGCCCTGAGCAACTATTTCAGCAGAAATTGCTTAACTATTTCCTACAAAAGCCTGAAGAGCCTTGCCCTCCCTTCCCACCCTGCTGGATGCAACATTCTCACCTGCAGACTCCGTGAGCAGGTCCTTGGAAGAAGTTGATTCCTCTGATGGACTGGATCCTTCTGAGGACAGCAGCAGTGAAGGGGGAAGAACTCCCCCATAATGAGCAAGGGTTTGGGAAGCCACGTGGATGTTCCCTTTAAAGACCTTTAAAGCTTGCTCTGCCGACTCACGGCTGAAACCCATGTACGTCAGCTGCAGGAGGGGAAAAAGGAGTAATACAGAAAATCTGGGGAAATCCAAGCTCATCTGACACCAGGGTCTGACAGGAATCCAACTCTGCATCTGACAGTCATCCTCTCACACAGAGAAAAGTGCCGCATGCCAGGAATTCCAGGACACTGACTCTGGTTTACTGGAACAGTTAACAACAGGGCAGTGACCTATTAAAGGCATGGGGATGTTGAGCAGGATTAAGAGGCTCTTGTCTAGTACCAGACCAATTCTTTTTCTGTTTTCAAAGGAAAACTTCAAAGCACCCCAGTGTATCAGGGGGGTGCATGTGTTTTTCCTAGGCAATACAGTTTTCTTGCCTGACATCAATTACCCAGCCACTCTAACTACTGACAAGCTTGTCAGACAGCCTGTCATGAGAAATACACATTCCAACTCTTTCCCTTGTGCACTGCAGAGTTTAGAGACTTGAATAAATTTCTCATTTGCTGTCTTTTTTGGGATAGAGCATTATAGTGCACACACTTTCCCTCCACATCCACGCATGGCAGGTTGGTGCAATGGGCAGGAAGTACACACAAATTATACGTTAGCTTGAGTGACTTCACCATGAAGAGTGGAGTAGATGCCAGACCCTGGAGTGTGACAGCCTGAATGAATGCGGGTCTAAGAATACTTGTACAGCTTTACTTCAGGAAAATCTGCTGTCTTTGCAAGCACAACTCAGAAGAAAGACAACCAACTCACAAGAAAGCAAGTGGTCTAGCTTACTTGCTCAATACTTTCTTGGGAAACCTGAAACTGGTCCATGGCCACCGAATCATCAGCATCATCTTCCAAGAGTAACTCAGGATTGTCAAGAATAAACTGCAAGAAAACAGAGAGAGATCAGAATAGAGCAACAGAGCTACAACATTCCTCAGCACAGTTGTGTATGCAGCCCAATGGCTGATGTAAGCAAACCTCAGCCAACTTAAGTGATATCTGATTTATTGGGTCAGGAAGTGCAAGTTCAGTCATTACATTTTTTAGTTCATAGCTACCTTTTCTGAACTCTAGACCACAGAAAATAAGAATCTGCTAAACAATAAAAAAAAAAACCCAACCAAATTTCTTTTGTACAACACTACTTCTACTGAAAAATCACTTACCTTAAAGGCTTGGTCCAGGTTTCCTTGTGTCTTTTGAAGAGCTATCTGAGCAGCTCTCTCTGAGTAGCCCATACTTTTCAAGGTATTGATGTCCTCCAGTCGCCGCCGCCTTTTAGCTCTCTCCTCCCTCCTGATCTGCGCCTTTTCCTACAAGAGCACAGACACTGCAAAGCTCACTGTGCATGGGAATGCTTTAACACATAGCCTGTGCATGTAGGGTTTCTTGGATTTTTTTGCTTCAAGTTTGAATCTCTTGAGGAAAGGGCTTTTTTTTTTTTTTTTT
>VXBC01004229.1:834008-861358 GCA_013399945.1 Ploceus nigricollis
TTTTGTAAATACAGACTGTGCTGCCAGACACTCGTTCCTAAATAAAGCTGCATTTCCATGAGCCAGCCCTGTCGCCACACTTCCGCTCTGCAGTCAGATCTGGTGCCATCACAGCTATTCCAGGCCCTGTGTGGTAAGTGACAAACCCATTTGGCAGATGGGCCCACAGACAAGACTTGCCAAGGACAGACAGTCAGAACCAGGCAGGGAGCCAGGGAGTTCTGTTCAGTCTTCCCTCAGCCAGTTGGCTTTTCTGTCCACACTTCACTGTCTGAAGTCTAGAAGTGCCTCCTCAGCTTACCAAACATCACTTCAGATCTGGACAGCACTGTCTTCACTCACTCTAGCACAAAAAAAATCCTTTTTCCCTCCTCAATCTTCCAAGTACAAAGCCACAATAGGGGGCAGCCAAGCCTAGGAGTGACAGCTTGGTCCTGGTGGTTTATTCCCATATCACTGCTGAGTAGCAAACACTGGTGCAAAGCCTTCCCCTGTGCCTCTGTAGTACAACCACAGGTCTTTGGCACTCTTGTCCCATCTGTTTTGAGACAGAGCTTCCCCTGTTAGTGCATTAAGTTTTGGTTTCAAACTTGTGCCAACCCATCCAACTGTCAGCTACACCAACAGTGCCAGAGCGGGATAATCCAAGTCCTTAACTCAGCACCACACTGCCCTGGCCACACAGCACACGTCTCATGGACACCCCAACTCAGGTGATCTGTGATTTAATGCTTTCACTGCCCTTACCTCTCTCCTGTTGGTGATTAGATTGGCAGCATGCTCCACATTCCCGTGGCATGCTCGCAGGGCAAGGCGAGCTTCCTGCTCCGAGAATCCCAGGAGTGACAGGCGATCCACTTTATCAGGATCTATGGACAGCTCTCCGTACAAAGAGGATGCCTGGATATGGGAAGAACAAAAGGACACCACTTCTACTGTTAAAATACGAACAAAAAATGCCTCCCCCTTTCTCTGAGTAAGCAAAGAACAGGTTCAAGATGGAACCCAAACTGAGGGGCTGGAGTGAAGGACTCCAGAGTTTTACCTAAAGGTGTCTTACCTTCTGAATGTACTCCGCAGCCTCCTTTTCTCTGCCACTGTGGTAGTGCCCAATCCCTTGGAGGAGGTAAAGCCGTAGAAATAAAACCTTCTCACGACCATAGTTTCCCTAAGGAATTGTTTAAAGAAGGAGGGGGGACCATATAGATAGAAGCATGTGGTAGAACACCAGTTCATTATCAAGAGAACACTCTACACATTTAGAGAAGACACAGTCAGGGCTTTGTGACACTCAGCGTGCAGATAAAGCACCACACCTAAACCCTTGATCATGTCTGTGCATATAAACACAGGTTTGCCATGACCTTTCTGCCAGGCCCAATGTTTTCCCTGTGCTGACAATTACAGAACCAGGTAACAGGCTAATGATACACAGGAAAACTTTAAGCTTCTAAAAGCCAGTCTTGCAATACTTCAACAGTAACTGAATACATGTAGAAAAAAATCCCACCCCAATTAAGTCAAACCCAGCATACTTTGATGTCAATAAGCCTTTCGTGGTTCTCCCCATAGCACCTCTGGAAGCATCTCTGTGCTGTGGACAGCTTTTTCTCTGCATCATCCAGGCAGTCCAGCTGCTCCAGACGGAAGTAGCACCACACTATATCCAGCTGCAGCACTGCGTAATTATCAACAGTGTTCAGCAGCTCCATGCTACACTCACTGGAAAATAAAACAATTCTTTTTTTTTTCTGGGAGAGGGTTGTTTATTTCCCCTCCCCCACACCACTTTTTAACATTCATAAAACAACATTAGAAGTGTGCACACTCAGGTTGGAGAAAGCATACTCTTTGTATCTGAGGCAGCAAACTGATGCCAGGGGAACAGGAATCAAATGCTGATCCCCCATTCCATTCCCTGACACACAGGACTGATCCCAATGCCACATCTTAAAGCATTACAGTAACAAAATGAGCTGTGGCTACTGTTTAATATGGCATCTCTAAAAGCATAATGGAATTAAACCCTGTGAAATCTTTGGGAGGACTGAGAAACTGCCTCAGTGCACATGAACATGCTGAGAACTGTGCCAGTCTCCTAGCACACCCACACAGATGAGAAACAGACAGGGACAGTATTACTTTTGGGATCTCAAAAGAACAATTTAGGGTTCTGACAGCTGATAGCAAATGAATTTACTTGCAGAAGCCCTGGTATGGTTACTGACCTCAGCTATCTGCTCCACCTTTTACAAGAAATTATTACTTCACAGCAGCAACTGCAAATGAATATTCGTAACTGTCTCTCAAGCTAATGCAATCTATAACTTGGTACATGAATATTGACAGTTTCTGTTTATGTTGTTATGAAAGATTAACTTGCCCAGTGGCAGTATCTGTTTCAGCTGCTCTACATGAAGCCACCTGTCACTGCAAGTCAGAGCTTTATCTGCTCCTTCCCATCTCCAAGGGGGGGCGTGGAGCAACCCCAGGCAAAACTGGCCCTGATTTATATGCACACGTAGAGGCTGTGCTGTTCCTTTATGGGCTGACAGTAAAGACAGACACAAGGACTCAAAATGTCCTTACCAGAAGTGTTTATCAGCATCCAACAAATATGGCAGTGCTATTTCATATTCTTTCTTCTTCATTAATGCTCTGCCCTTCTCATGACAACCCATAGCCAGCACAAGTGCCTAGAAAAACAGATTGAGACTTTTGACTGCACCTCCCCAAATCAAACAGTTAAAAGGAAATATCCAGGTAATCCACCAGAGTCCTTGTTCTTCCTAGAAAAACACCACTGTATCAGTTCTGTAAGACCAGTGCTATGTCACACTGCTTCACACTTTTCTCCCATCTGATAATGCCAGATATTGTCTAGTTAAAAGCAACAGATGTTACTGGCAGCATGAAATGCTGCACCAAGCTTACTTTAAGTATGCAACCCCAGAGAGATTTTCAGTGTTGAGTGATACAAAGCTCTGCATTTTTCTGGGTGCTGTACTTCCTAACAGCACCAAACTTGTTTTGCTTTCCTATCACACTTATCTTGCAAAACCTAAGAATTCACCTCCTGAAAAACCTCAGAACTGAAAATTAAATTTTGAATATGTCAGGAAAACACTCCTGCAGTATAACAAATGAAAATGTAATAATAATTCTGGATAGAAACAACCTGCAATATTTACTCTGATCCTTGATCAATACTGATGAAATTTTATTCACTTGAACACTGGATGCTTTAAGTCTTCAGGTGAATTATTACATTCAGCACTTCATCAGAACAGCATGCAGACTCATCAAGTTCACAAATGGAAATAAGGCCTAAGAAACAAATTACTTTCATGCCTTTCTAGGACACCCAAAATTTATAATAGGCACTAAGATCAACAAAATTAAAGCTTGTCTTAAACCCTAAAGTAAGAATTGGACCACACAGGGTTCAGTGCCAGATTAGACTGCAATGAGATCAGGAATCAGAGGTTGTCTCCAGATGACTTGAGATATTCCCCACTATAGAGTTCTACTTCAATTGTATTTCAAAATTATTTGTATTAAACAAACATCTAGTGGGCCCAGGGTTACATCCCCAGAAAGTCTGGCTGTATTTCAATCCCATATTTTAAGTGTTTCACAGCTTTAAAGAGTGGCATTGTAAGATGCTTTCACCTACTTTTTTAGCTTGAGGAGGAATCTGAATTGACCTTCCAGTTTGATTAGCTATATCTAGGTATGGGACAGAGTCTGGATCCAAGTACTCCTCTGAAAGATATAAAAAAGTTTAAAATTTAAACACCACCTTCAACAGAGCAACTCTGCTGCCATAAGATTATTTTAGTAATGTTGTTAAACAAAACAGAAAGCAACAAAAAAAATCAGAGCTACACATAAAGGCTGCCTGTGTGTTTTTCTGGACGTACCAACCAACAGTGGCTCCAGCCAGGTAAACATGAGGAACTTCTGGAAAGGTCACTGTGGAAAAGGCCTTGTGCATGCAGAAATTTAGACACAATATCAAAAGTTCCATGAATTTTAAAGAAGTTTTTTTTTTTCGCAGAAGACAAAACACCTACGTTTTACACAACACAGCATTAGAAATGATTTATCAACTAAAGCCAGAATATTTAAAAAATACAACCGAGCATACTTGATTAAGCTGGAAAAAAATACAGCTCAATATTTTCCTTCCCCACATCTTTAATGCTTGTTATCAAACTACCAATTTTGTTTTCACTTCCATTTGATTTACAATGAAAAGATGATTTTCTTGTAGACAAAAGACGGTTAAGGAAGAGTTTGTTGAGATTAAAAGCTTCTGCCCTGTGGTTTCTCTCACGTGAAACAAAAGGATTGTTAAACCCCTACTGCACTTCTCACAGCACCTTCAGCCTGGGACCCCATTACAGACTCTGCTCTTTACTCTGGCACTGGCTGTAACTGACAGTGGCAAAAACCAGGAAGAGACCCAACTCAGGATTCAAAATTTGGGGTCTAAACCACCCCTTAAGTCCAAAAAAAGCAAACACTTTTGTCATGTGTTCAAAATCTGATATTGTGGTAAGAAAGCAGAAGTCACCAGCTTTGAAGCTTTGTTTGGGTGTTTCTGCATTTGGCAGGAATTCGTGACCTGCTCAGCTTCACAGTTCCTTGCTTGTGGATTTGTGAAACAATGGAATAGAGAAGTGATTTAAACTCACCACCAAGCACTGCAGTTCACAAACACAACCTCATTTTGAAGAATTATTACTGTTAAATTAACTATGTCCCTTTAACTTAATCCACAGTTGCCAGGAATCAACATCCCAAGGGAATGAGAACATTACAGCCGTGCTGCAGATGACAGTGACAAATGAGCTGCTCTGCACAATGAAACCATGGTTACACACAGCCATAGCTAAATTACAAAAAAAAGTGTTTAATGACTTAAAACACATTATGCACTGTGTTTTTGTCTACAATAAATCTAAAGCTTCTCATAAGTCATCAGTCCCTTAACTGCCAAGTGCTAATTAAACAATTGATTCATATTAGATCCTTCTCGAAGTGCCAAAGTTTTTTGTAGCATTCTAGTTGTGTAAAAATGGTGGAAAAAAAAGTTTTAGCCTTAAACTAACTTAAAATCCAATTTCCAAGTAGGTAGACACCTAGAAAAGTGTGAACTGAAATTCAGACATGGTATAGGCACTCTTCCATGTTGAAAGGTCTCTGAGAATGTAACTTTTGATGAACAAAAATTAATGAACACCCATCTCCTCCCCAGTCCAACAAGCCCACTTACCTCTCTCTGCTAGAATTTCCAAACCCTTCTTAGTTCTCTGCATCTTGTCATTTATTTCTTTTTCTTTCTTACACTGAAGCTCTTCCTCCTGAACTTTTCTTTTGGTTTCCTCATCACTCTGTTCCAGTTGAAGCACCATCACTTTTGCATTGTGTGTGACACCCTGGTCTTCAAGGGTTTTACCTACAAAATAGAGTGTGATTAATACAATTCAACTACTGGAACTACTGAAATTGCAAGACTTGAGGACTCAGTCAAAGCCCTTAAAAATTACTGACACAGTCAGCAAAATTTAGAATCTTGAAGAAACATCTTTAGAAACAAGAAGACTTGTGTCTTAAAAGTGCTTTTGAAGTGACTGGTATGTTTCTTTCCCTTTTTTTCCCCCAAAACATTCAAAAAATACCATTATTTCTATTTCAGTTTATTGCTCTTCAGGCAAAAACTGCAATAAGAACATGTCCAGGATCATAAACGACAAGAGTACAGGACAGAGGAACTGGGAACTGAATCCAAGTTCCTACTGTCAGTTCTGTGGTTCTAATTCTGATATATTCCAGGGCCATCAGCTAAGAAAAAGCTGTATCATCACTTCCCACATGTCTGACAGGTTCAGCATGGGCAAAGCATTACAAAAAGTCCTTGAAAATGTTCTTATACAATAATGTTTTTGAAGAAATTTAGAGTTTCTCTTAAATGTGCATTTTCAGTGTTTCAACATCAGAAAAGGGGATTTTCTACATTTATTGCAGTATTCCTTTAATTGATCTAATTATATTTAAGAATTTGGATTATTATAATTTAATACATTTCCCATACAGCAGAAACTGACAAATATAACAGCTGTTTTTTGGAAATCTGAGATTAATAGAGTTGCAAGGCAATTTTTCTTTCTGAGAAGCAGAAAACTAGAAAATTATAAAAGTATCTTTAACTAGAGATACATACCCAGATCAAGCTGCTTCTTATTTATGATTATTTTGACAGCATTCTCTTGTAATGCATATTCCTGTGCTATCCTGTGAAATAAATAATTTCATCTGTGAACATAAATTTTTAAAGTTATACAATATTATTGTTTCAATTCGAATAAAACCTAAAAACAAGTGCTTATAAATGGATCAAAATTTTTGCTACAAAAGGCTACTAGAAGTAAAATAACATCATCAGAGAGCTTTATGTACTACCTAGAGAAAACCTGGGATACAAAAAGGGAAAAAGCAAAACAGAATAGAATCTGATGTTTTTAGTCTTAAAAACACAAAAGAAAGAGAAGGTCATGTTCACTGTTCAGAGGAGCTGCCTGGTTACAGACTTGGAACACTGGTACTTGGTGGGGATTTACACAGAACTATCTTTATCCTGTTTTCCATCTGTTAAACCACATCTGTCCCCAGGAAGAACTGCCCTACAGGGACATTGGACATCCTGTTCAGAGAATACATGCTAAGAAAAAGCTTAAATCAAACAAAAAGTGGGTTTGTTTGCTTTTTTTTAAATCCTCTGTGACAGGGTGGTGTCTCATGAGAGAAGCACAAAGGGTGATTGCACTTACTGGGATCTGAGCTCTTTGCCTGTGATGAACAGACTGGTCTCCAGTGGGATTTTCCTGCTCTGTAGTAATTGTATTGGGTGGGGAAAAGAAAGAGGGAAGGAAAAGCATGATATCAAGATACTTTGGACATTTTCTTAATTAGCTGTTCTACAATAACATCTCTTTTCCAAATAACAATCATATTTACAGGGTTATGGCTGGACATACATAGTAGTAATTTCCAGTTCTGTACTTGCTATAGTGCTAAAATTATGCATTATAACAGCAGGATATTCAGAACTAAATAAATCTAAATTCAGAACCAAACAATTTAAATTAATTTAATTATGCACCTCCAATCTTAACTGTGCTTTGCAATTATGCCACTCACCTGTGACTGGCTAAGTTATGATTAATTCCTATTAGTGTCTCTGGTCCCAGGTTAGATAAACTGGAATTTTAAATTAATTCATTCCCCTATTTGCCCAGCAGCATTATAAAGTAGAATTATGAAACTATTTGGTTGTTTTAACTGCATGGCAATCACTTAAAACTCTCTACCCTTTAGCCCAGGTAATTATTTTTCACTACAGGAGTATTTTATGCATGAAAATAGGAGTTGAAACCTGACTCTAAAAGAGCAAAACTTAATTCAGTTCTCTGTTGGGGAAGCTTTTTGAAGCCTGGTCTAGAAGGCTGAGCTTTGGAATGGGCTGCCCAGGGAGGTGGTGGAATCTCCATCCCTGGAAGTGTTCAGGAAACATCTGGAAGAAGCACTGAGTGCCATGGTTCAGTTGACAAGGTGGTGGTTGGTAGAGATTGGACTCGATGAGCTCAGGGGTCTTTTCCAACCTTAATGATTCTGTGACTCTGTAATTCTATGAATCTATGAAGGGAACAGATGAGTGCCATCACAACAGAAAATCCTGCTTCTCATTTCCAAGTTCAAGTGACATCAATATGCTGAATCAACTTTAGGTATTCTACAGCTGAAAAAATACATCTGTTCTTTATTGCTAATACAAGCAATTATATCAGAAGGAATCAAACTGAAATAGACACTTGAATCTAATTTTCTTTTCTTCATTGAAATATTATTTGCCATTAAATCCCAAAAGGAAAAATTACTCATCTCCTCAATATTATATTCCTTTGCCATGATATTTCCATAAACCTGGGAAACTAAAATAAGTCATTTCCCCTTCCCCATTTTTTTTTATACCTGACACGGATCACTCATACTAAACACCTGAAAAAGTTGTAGTGAAAATATCTGCATAGACACAGATCTAGAACTCAAACCTCAAAGTAAAGCTACTTATGCAGACTTTTCTGCAGTGTTACTCACTTTTCTACGAGGCAGATAGATATCAAGTCTTGCAATCCCAGTCACTTTAAAATTCTCATTTCCTGTCCCACGCTCAATTGCTTTACACCGTATTTCTTCAAGCATATTCTCTGCATCATTCTTATTGATATTCAGCTTGGATGAGTATTTTTGTACAAGCTCCTGAGAAAACGACAAGAAAAACTGGGAAAATGCACCAGCAGTATGACATGGAAGATGTATGACATCAACTCAGAGAAAATATTTACCTTCATCTCTTCACCAGCTTCTTTTTTTTCATTTGTATATGGCGGTTTCCATAGCTGAATTTTGTCCTCTCTTAAGCAGCTTGTCAGTTTTGCTATCAAATACTTCTTTTGTGCCATTCTTTTAAAATAAAAGCACAGTTGGAAAGGAAAAGAGAGAAAAATAAACAATCTTTTAATACAGCTTTCCTGTAGTAAGATATTCTGCTTTTCAAGAAGTCTAAGTGACATTTTGGAATTCTGCAATAAATGATGAGTATTAAATTCATTCCAGTCATTTTGGTGGGGAAGGGAAACTGAGGCCAAACTATGAGAAAAAATGGGGGAAAAAATAATTGAAAAGAGGGTGAAGTTTGGATCAGAGTAGGGATAACTTACAAGGGCCCTGCCATTTCAAGACAAATTAAACCTCTTCCTATCCTCTCATGTCAACTGGGATTGCAGTCAATGCTTCAAAATTGACAATTCAGTTGTTCTGCCCTGCTCTGGATCCACCAATTCTGATTGAGCTCAGACAAAGCAGGAAACTCTGAGCTAATCAGTGTGTCCCTGGGAAAAAAACCAAACATCCCAAAAAGCAGGGAAGGCACGCAGAGGGCAAGGAAAGGTGGGTGCAGAGATCTCAACAGGAAAAAAACAAACTCTAGGTGCATGATAAAGCATGGGAGAGTTGTGGCTCTTGGACACTGGGAATCATATGGAAAATGTCCTTTAAATTGGACAGAAAAGCATTTAAAATGCTGGCATACATGCACTAAGGTGGCATGAAATTTGATTAATCAGTTTCACTTTTCTTTCAGAGTGGTTTCCATCTTTCGTGATTGTTTACTGCCACACAGCTCTCAGGAGAAAAGGGAAGAGCTCCCCCAGTTCCAAAAAATGCTCCTGGCTCAGAAAAACACTATTTGAGAGGGGGAAAAAAAGCAGGGAAATATTCAATATGTGGTAAGTTTACCAGTCAGCCTTACCTCAAGCCCAGTTTTACTGAGCTACAAAGAATTCCCTGCAAGCTGCACTGACAACAGTTTGCCCTAAACAGGAGTCAGAGGCATGAACTGGGCACGTGGATGGTTTAACAACCCCTCCAGCTGGATTGCTGTAATTTGCACAGTATCTGTCAAAACCAGCAGAGACAAACACGCATTCTTTTTCCTGCTGGGATGCCGCTGCTATTATTTTAGAGCCAAGGCAAACAATGGCATTTACAAAGCTAAAAGTGACAAAACCACTCAATGTTCAAAACACTGCACTGTAGCTATTAATGCAGCTTTCCCCCTTTCCGAAAGCACACCAGGGAATTCTCATTAACAGCCTGTAACCATCATTTTCCCACTTTTAAGTTATGCTGAAGACCCATTTTTATAGCCATAATTCTACTTAACATTTACAAAAAAAGTTGCTCATAGTTTTGGGTCACCCAGATAAAATTTATAATTGCAATCTATGCTTAAGACTAAAAATTGTAAATACAGGTGACATTTATAAACTGGTCATTCATCAGTTTATCAATACTATAGCTTGGTAAGTTTGTGATTTCTAATTAATCTATCAAAACAGAAAACACAACTGCAGTCCCCAACTAAACTTACTCTTACTAACACTTTATTTAAAAAATAAACTTTTGCTTTCACAAACACGAAACCTATGATTTTATATGTAACATTTCTAACACTTATAATAAATTCCATCACGCCATCACTAAATTGCATTAGAATCCATAGCAAAAACATTTGTGACTTACTCTTCCCTCAGCTATGAAACGCCACAAGCTGCAAACGCAATTTCACTTTCGGTATGAGTTCAAAGAGACTTTCTCAAAACTCATTGGAGTAAACAAGGGGGGTATTTCCCCAGAAACGCTCTGAATGCAAGACTCAGCTTTTGTAAATAAAATGTCATCCTCTAAGGCCAGTTTTACATGAAATAAAACAAGTGGAGAAGTAAGATGCGTGACACAAGATGCAGCAACCAGGTTCAAAAGGCAAATTGTTGATGGAAGGAGCAGGGGATTGTCAGAATGGTTGGGTAATAAAGCAGGACACATCAATTTTCCCTAAAAAGGAGGCAAGCACAGTTCTGACACACTTCCCCGCGGCTGACGGAGGGGCAGCACTGAAGCAGCGTCATGAGCAAACCCACAGGGACGGCAGCCCCATCCCTGCGGGCCCGGGCATCCTCATCCCTCCCCAGGAGCACATCCAGCGCCTCCCGTGCCAGGGCAGCGCCGGCACCGCCAGTCCCCCGCTGCCACCGCGGCGGTGTCAGCACGGCCCCGGCCCCGGGCACCCACCTGCGCCCCGCGGGCTCGGCACAGCCGCCGCCGGGGGAAGCTCGGGGCACGACGCAGCTGCTTCCCGGGAGGGAGGGAGGGAGGGAGGTGAGGGCCGCCGTCCCTGAGGGAGAGGATCGCGAGCGGCTCCTACGGCAGCCCGGAAGGCCCAGGGAGACGGGCGTGACGGGAGCGAAGCCGCGCCCCGCCCGCCATGTCCGCGCCCTGCCCTCACTCGGAGGCGCCGGGGCGTGTCCGCTGCCAGGCGCGCAGTGTGTCAGAATTCTCTTCGGTTCGGTGTTCTGAGCTGCTTGGTCTCTGCGTGCTTTCAAGCCTAGTGAAAAAGAAAGGAATCACGGAATCACAGCGTCAGTTAGGCTGGAAAAGAGCTCTGAGGTCATCGAGTCTGACATGAGGGAGCACCACCATGTCAAGCAGACCATGGCGCTGAGTGCCATGTCCCGTCTTTCCTTAAACATCTCCAGGGACTGCGACTCCACCGCCTCCCTGGGCTGCCATTCCAGTGCCTAATCTTCCTTTCCATGAGGAAATTCCTCCAAATATCCAACCGAAGCTCCCCTGGCACAGCTTAAGGCCGTGTCCTCTCGTCCTGTCCCTGAGATCTACCCCATCAATCTGTGTAAGTGCCTAAAAAGAGGTGCCAAGAGCATGACTCTTCTTGGTGGTGCCCGGCAATAGGACAAGAAATGGGCAGAAACTGGTGCGCAGGAAATTCTGTCTGAACATGAGGAAAAACTTCTCTCCTGAGCAGTGACCAAGCACTGAACAGTTTGCCCAGAGAGGCTGAGGAGTTTCCCTCACTGGAGATATTCCAGAACCATCTGGACACAATCCTGTCCCACATGCTCTAGGATGGCCCTGCTGGAGCAGGGAGGTGGGACCAGATGACCATTGTGGCCCGTTCCAACCTGACCCATTCTGTGGTTCTGTGAGACATAACCCATGAAACAGCAACTTAACAAGTTCTAAGTGATGTCCAGATGGTAGAAAAATAAATTAATTGTTGGTAGAATTGCCGTGTTAAGGTTTAGGGCTCAACATGTTTCAATGATCTCAGACCTTGGGCAAGGTTAACAGAGCTTGGGAAGAAGGAACTACTACTGATAGTGGACACAAAGAATGCAGAATTTACAGGCCACAAGGACGTTTTGCAGAACTCCCAAGATAAGGAAGAAACAAATAAAACCAACTCAGTAACTCTGCTGAAATCAGCTCCAACTGGGTAAAAGGTAATTCTGGCAGAGAAACATCACAACGACTGAACCAAGAAACACACAGACTCAAAAGATGAGAAAGTGCTTATTAGCATAAGAAGTGAGAGAATCATTAACCAGTAGAAGATAGAATACTAATTAAGAAAAGAACTATCCAACTTGTAGCAGATCAAAAATAACGGCTTTGTTTGCTAAAATGTATAAACAGTAAAAAGTTTTGATAGTGGGTGTGCTTGATTGGTGGAAGACCACCAGCACCCAGGCTTGTACAACTCTGAAATAAATAATGTCTCTCTCAAGTGTGTAATTATTGGCTTGTTGCACACTGGTTAATGTGAGAACAACAGGACCTTCTGGCTCCAGAGTATCTGATGGCTCATCCCTGGGACGTGGTGGGGGTCCCCAAGGCTGCCTGAGGGACTATCCCTCCAGGAAAGGCTGGGTCCGGGTTGGGGGTGAATGTTCTGCAGCCACCCCTCATCTGTCACCTCTGTGTGTTTGAGGCAGAGGTGTGCAGGTTGGGTTTTTTTCTGTATTTTTTGAAGGCAGCGGTGTTGCAGGTGAGATTTAGCGTGGGAGTTTGTATTTCCCCATCAGTGGGGGTGGGCAGGGTCTTGCCTGGTTGTGGGGCTGTCAGAAGTTAACCTGGGTTCAGAGCCTGGGCTGGAAGAATACATGAGGGGTGTGGAGAACCTGGTGCTAAACACCACCTCAGGCTGACTGTGGCTTAGTGTCACTTCTAGTCCCCAAAATGTCTGGGAATGGGAGCAGGGAGCAAAGCTTCAGGGATTTGGCTCTACAACATGGGCTGTTCAATGCTGTGTTTTGTATTTGAGGTCCTCAGTGGGTTGGGGCTTGTTCCTGAAATGTTTTTGGTGCCTGTAAAAGACAAACTTTTCTTTTAATGGGTAACACCAGTTGCAAGTAACTCGTGTGGGCTTATTCTTTCATGTGACCAGCAGCATGCTGTCCCAGCAGCAAAGGGATTTTATTCTGTTTTACTCTATTTTATTTATGTGCAACTGAAATAATTGCTCAGCAGTGTGATTTATTCTAGAATGGATGGACCTGCAGGACTGTCCTAACATTTTTCTTAGGAAGTCAGGCAAACTGTCATGAGGGTCCCGTTCCCAGCTTTGGAAATGGGAATCTCAGAGGGATCATGGGCTTGTGAACAAGACACTGAACTAGAATTTCAGGATTCCGTGTTCCCCCATGTGCATAAATCAGTAAGGCTTGCCTACTGATAGAGTAAATTTGCTTTATGGCAGTCTTCAGTGCTTGAAACTTGACTACATCTGTGGTAACAGTGATGAAAGCTCCTGCCCATGATGGCCAAACATGAGGAAGTTAACAGGAAAGGTTTTGCAGATCAGTTGCCTTTCAGAAGTGGGACTTTCTAGTATTTGAAGTTTTAGGGTTTTTTTCTTATTTTTCTGTTTCATTTTCACTACAGCTGCTTTAGGAAAAAATCTGTAATTTTCTCATTAGACAATTGTGAGTGTGTAATATTCCAGTCTCTTGAAATGTTAGTATAGCAACTTTTCTCATAACTGAAACTACCCCACTAACAAGTGAAAACTTACTGAAAATGCTCTTTCATAATGTCCTTGGAAATTAAATTGAAAGATTCTCCAAAGACAAAATGCCTTTTATAAATTAGTTCCAGTCAGTGCAAAGCACAGTAATATGCTAGAGAAGCCTGAGGAAAGGACAAAGTGTTTGTATGAAAGAGTTTACAAAGGATTTAGTTACTTAGTCCATGCATAAACTTGCACTGACTTTAAAACCAAGGTTTTCAAGGTCCATGTTTAATTAAGATAACTAAATCAATCAAAGGACAAGGAAGTTTTTGAAGTATTTCCTTCCAGGTAATTTCTTGTCTCATGTGGACTAATTGTTATCTAGTATTTTTCCCTGTTATATCTATTAGGTGTATCTATGCTTTAACCTTTTTTTTTTTTCTTTCCTAATCATTCTTTAAGTACTTTAACTACTGTGAAGGAAAAAACCCAGTTACTATGATGTCCCATGGCTACCCATTATGAAACAGGGAGACATTTCCCTTCTCCAATTTTTGTGAAGATTACATTTGAAAAAGAGACCTGTCTGAACACTTGCAGCCAGAAGTAGGTGATACAAAGATCCTGTTTGTGTCATTGAAAAGCACCTGTAAGAGAGGGTCTCCTCCCTCTAAAAATCTTGCAGAAGGGGAGACATCATTAGTTTTCTAATGAAACACCGGGGATAGATGGGAACCAAAAATATATTATGATAAAATTTATGTATCAGAAAGGAATTGTATTTACTAAGTCTCATTACAGCAATAGAATGAGCAGAGGTTTTATTAATTTATTTTAAAAATACATCAGAAATTATCTTGAATATCTTGAAAGTGAATGATGAAATAATATGTTAAAAATTATAAAGATATTAAAGATTATGTAGTCAGAATCTTCCATGGCTAATAATAGTACTAAACCCTCAGCAGGTTGATCTGTGTAACTAGAAGGACTACTTTGCTATTTTAAGCTTTAGTCAAGTTTTTGACTAAGTTTTAGGTATTACTGAATGTCCTCATTGTTAGACGTACAACCCAAGCCTCCTTGCAGCTTCAGAAATTCTGGGCCCTTTCCTATTTGGGAAAGGGTAGAAGTCCAGTTTGTTGCAGGCTGGCATGCATTTTGTAGCGGAAATCTGCTGATGCGCCCAAAGTGCTGCAGTGGGTGATTTCAGAGGAGGCTTTTGGCAGGAGCTTGAAATGTTGCAGCCGTTCTCTTTGCTGAGAGTGTTCAACACGCTTGAGCTTCCCAGCTGCCTGAGCTCAGACAGTTCACTTGCTCCTGCTGGTTCCTTGGTCTGCAGTGTGCCATTTCCCTTTGAAATCAGTCTCTGGTTGTCAAAACTCCATGGTGTGCTGTTGCAGTGGGAGAGATCCCAGGAATCTCCTTGTCCCACGGCCTGCCCCAGGCGGTGACTTCCCAGGTGGACGCGCCATAGCAAATCATCTTCTGAGTCGCCACTGTTGGATGTCTCCAGTGTGACCTTTCTGACAGGGACGTCTCCTCTACATGACTTTGATCTTTTAACTTTCTTATTAATTAGAACAGGGTTGATCATTGATTCTGGCAGGAGAGATTCATGTCCACCTGCAGGAGAAATGCATTTGTGCACGTTACTATGGTGGCAAAAATCAAGGGTATGATTTCAGCAGCATTAACTCATCTGAAAAGCTTTAACATGAGTTTTAACTGTGCTCTCTCTTTCAGTGGCTGAGAGTAGTGCAAGTTCTTTTGATGCCAGGTTAAGTAGTAGAACTACTTCATGCTTGCTTTTGCAGTTCTGAGGGCATAAATGGTGTCCTAGTTTTAGTCAAATGAAAATGGAAATTTATCAAGACAATATTGATCTAACTGGTACTCTAAGACTCATTAACAGCACAGATTGAGAATCGACTTTCAGTAATTAATTGCTTGTAAGCAAAACTTCTTAAGGTGAGTAGGGACTTGCTCAGTGTGTTGGCAAGTGCTGTAATTTGAAAGACAAAAATGTTCTGTTTGATACTGTTTGAAGTTTGTATTCACAGCTTAATAATATTGTGACTATTTCCAGATGAAACAAGTTGTGAATGTCTTCCTTAATGAGGGATCAGTAACATTATAGGCTTGTATTTTAATATTTTACTGCAATTTTACTATTCCAGCTGGTATAAATTGTGTAAATAGCTTATCACACTAGCGTTGCCTGAATGATAACTTAGAGGAATCTGCTTCCTATGTGAATGGTATAGAGTAGCTGTAACAGTTGCAGAGATTCTGGTCTCCTTTTTTTTTTATTCTTCTACCCCTATAGCTTAATTTCTAAAGCACCATGAAAGTTCCTGTTAAAAATATTTAAGATATTAGGGACAGAAATGTTAATGCTACTTTAATTACATATAGGAGTCATCAAATTGCTGGACATGGCTGGTTTTCTGTGTCTTGAAAATGAACAGAAACTGATCTATTACACTAAAGATAATTNAAGGAATTGTATTTACTAAGTCTCATTACAGCAATAGAATGAGCAGAGGTTTTATTAATTTATTTTAAAAATACATCAGAAATTATCTTGAATATCTTGAAAGTGAATGATGAAATAATATGTTAAAAATTATAAAGATATTAAAGATTATGTAGTCAGAATCTTCCATGGCTAATAATAGTACTAAACCCTCAGCAGGTTGATCTGTGTAACTAGAAGGACTACTTTGCTATTTTAAGCTTTAGTCAAGTTTTTGACTAAGTTTTAGGTATTACTGAATGTCCTCATTGTTAGACGTACAACCCAAGCCTCCTTGCAGCTTCAGAAATTCTGGGCCCTTTCCTATTTGGGAAAGGGTAGAAGTTCAGTTTGTTGCAGGCTGGCATGCATTTTGTAGCGGAAATCTGCTGATGCGCCCAAAGTGCTGCAGTGGGTGATTTCAGAGGAGGCTTTTGGCAGGAGCTTGAAATGTTGCAGCCGTTCTCTTTGCTGAGAGTGTTCAACACGCTTGAGCTTCCCAGCTGCCTGAGCTCAGACAGTTCACTTGCTCCTGCTGGTTCCTTGGTCTGCAGTGTGCCATTTCCCTTTGAAATCAGTCTCTGGTTGTCAAAACTCCATGGTGTGCTGTTGCAGTGGGAGAGATCCCAGGAATCTCCTTGTCCCACGGCCTGCCCCAGGCGGTGACTTCCCAGGTGGACGCGCCATAGCAAATCATCTTCTGAGTCGCCACTGTTGGATGTCTCCAGTGTGACCTTTCTGACAGGGACGTCTCCTCTACATGACTTTGATCTTTTAACTTTCTTATTAATTAGAACAGGGTTGATCATTGATTCTGGCAGGAGAGATTCATGTCCACCTGCAGGAGAAATGCATTTGTGCACGTTACTATGGTGGCAAAAATCAAGGGTATGATTTCAGCAGCATTAACTCATCTGAAAAGCTTTAACATGAGTTTTAACTGTGCTCTTTCTTTCAGTGGCTGAGAGTAGTGCAAGTTCTTTTGATGCCAGGTTAAGTAGTAGAACTACTTCATGCTTGCTTTTGCAGTTCTGAGGGCATAAATGGTGTCCTAGTTTTAGTCAAATGAAAATGGAAATTTATCAAGACAATATTGATCTAACTGGTGCTCTAAGACTCATTAACAGCACAGATTGAGAATCGACTTTCAGTAATTAATTGCTTGTAAGCAAAACTTCTTAAGGTGAGTAGGGACTTGCTCAGTGTGTTGGCAAGTGCTGTAATTTGAAAGACAAAAATGTTCTGTTTGATACTGTTTGAAGTTTGTATTCACAGCTTAATAATATTGTGACTATTTCCAGATGAAACAAGTTGTGAATGTCTTCCTTAATGAGGGATCAGTAACATTATAGGCTTGTATTTTAATATTTTACTGCAATTTTACTATTCCAGCTGGTATAAATTGTGTAAATAGCTTATCACACTAGCGTTGCCTGAATGATAACTTAGAGGAATCTGCTTCCTATGTGAATGGTATAGAGTAGCTGTAACAGTTGCAGAGATTCTGGTCTCCTTTTTTTTTTATTCTTCTACCCCTATAGCTTAATTTCTAAAGCACCATGAAAGTTCCTGTTAAAAATATTTAAGATATTAGGGACAGAAATGTTAATGCTACTTTAATTACATATAGGAGTCATCAAATTGCTGGACATGGCTGGTTTTCTGTGTCTTGAAAATGAACAGAAACTGATCTATTACACTAAAGATAATTCATTGGCACTACTTAAATATACTTCAGTTGGTATAAATATAGTTTAAAGTAGGGGTTGTACAGAATGCTGGCCTTATTTACAGCGTTGACTTATAGTGACTGTGTCTGTTGCAATATAAGTTCTGAAACACATTAAAGGGAGAAAAGTAGACATAAAAGAGTGCTGATTATAATCTGAGTGTCTCTGATGAACAACTGGTTTAAAAGGATTGTAATCCTGAATTTGAAATGAAGCTAGTTTGAGTAGGAGTAGGCAGTTTTTTGCCTGCACAAAAACCCAACAGCACAACCTCTGCTTTACAGCTGCCTTTTGTGTCATCTTTACAAATAAGTAGTAGGAGACGTGAGACCCAGCTGATTTACTGGCAGTAAATGAACCTGTACAACAGGGATTTTGCTAAGCAAGGGCTTTCACTGCTGCCTTTCTCTCCCACTGCTGAAACAACAACCCCAGCATAATATCACAGAACTTTTTCTGCTCCTTGGCCATGAAGGGTTGATCTGATAAGAGCTGTTTTGCAGCATGGCTGGGAGGGAGAACCATGTCAGACCACATTGGCTCTCATGCCACATTACTGGGAGAAAGGAGACTGAGGCACGTGCAGAGCTTTGAGATACAGGTGTGTTTGTGCATCCATCTGTACAGTGAGGTGTGTTGACAGGATTTATTAGGGTGACACCACTCAGAGACATAAGAATACACAGTTCTCTATCATGCAACAGTGAGAATCAAAGTTATGACTGGACTTCATCCAAGAAATAAAGCTGAATGCCTATTTCTTATCCAAAAAATAAAGCTGAGCTTGGCTGGCTATAAAAAGGTCCACATGCAAATCAGAGCCCTGTGTGTTCTGCAAAACAGCACAGTGTAGCACCAAGCTGTGAAAACCAAGGCTTGTTCTCTGTATGTGAGAGAAAAACCAAGAGAAAATGGAACTGAGAGACTGAAGTGAAGCACCTTCGCATGTTTTTGTGGTGTTAATTGTGCTCTTGGCTAGACTGACATTGATAGGCAACATCAGAGCATCTAGAACCTTATGAACTGGTCATCAGAATAATTATGATCTGTCCTGAGTTGATCAGAAAGTTCAGAGTGACAAATCTAGTTCAATTTTAATAGTGTGCACTGGTTTTGAGTTCAAGGTTGATTTGATTCCTTGCTTGGCTACAGGTGCAGCACACAAAATTGAGCAATGACCTTGGATAGAAATGCGATAGTCCTGAACCACTGGGTATTGAATTAACACACCTCCAGCACTGTCCAAACTTCTCAAGAAAGCTGCACTTATACAGACCTTTCTTTCTGTTTTTCTGTCTTTTTTTTCTCCATGTAAATTGTGTATTATAGCCTCGTTGCACAGTTGTTTACCATCTGGCCATATGCTGTCATCATTAATAGATACTTTTAAGATTCCAGAGTGGCAAAAGTTAATTTTATCTCAAGTTAGCTTGGGAAATACTTGGAAGAGATTTCTGCAGTCAGAGCCCCAGTATTTATTCTGTTGTGACTGCATGTGCTGAATACTCCCACTTAATTCCTAAAGTAAATACTGGTTTTCAGCTTCTTAGCCAATAAATAATGAATGCACTGCTGTATTATCCCCTAACTGGTGCCTTTCAAATCTTGTCATGGTCTTTGTTCTCAAATAATCAGGAGTGGGCAGAAGCATGAATGTGGCTGTGTGCATTGGGGAAGAAACAGAACAAAGTTGTTTTCAGGTGACTTCTTGGTCAAAAAAATAGAGAAGTTAGAGGGTCTTAAGTTCTGTGTAAAGGTCCACGATTTCATGACTCCTGCAGACAGGGAGTGATATACAAAGCTAAAAGTCCTCCAGAAAACTTGGAATTATTGTTCCAGCAGTGGTACAACAAACCTACAGTGCTCAAAATCCCTGTGGTTCCATGGAAGGACAGCAGCTCTGCCAGGCAGAAGCAAAGCAGGGTTTTACTGGTGAGAACAAAGACCTTTGGCAGGGACTTCTAAGACTATGAGGGACTGGAGGTGCTCTCCTTCCATGAGGGTTTGTGTATCTGCTCTTTGAAGTTTTGTGTGTATGTGTGGGCTTTGTGGTGGTGCTGTTGTTGTCACCCCTTTCCCAGCACAGCCATAATTTTACCCTCTAGGTAGGGAAACAATTTCCTGTCAGTACAAATCACTAATACATACATGGACTGCCTTTTGGAACTACCTGGAATTTCAGGATAGTGTAGGGCAGTCCTGATATGGCAATGTTCATTTCTGCTCCACATATTCCTGAAAACTGATGCATGTAACAGGTGCAAAGTGCTGGGCCATGTAGTAGGTTTTCCCAGCTTCCACAGGAATGTGTAAGTTAAACTTTTAGGACCTTGAGAACTCAGTAAAACAAAAAATGCCCTAATTCTGACTGCTTCTAACAGTGATATGAATTCTTTCCACACAGGTTGTTTGAAGACAGAAGTTAAGTGCAGCAGGTTATGTGGTTTTGTGAACGTTTTGGGGAATGTGCATGTGTATAAAAATATTTGTATGTGGATTTTTAGCCCTACTACATTTTAAACTCCCCAAAATCTGTGCAGTTCTACTTTCTTACATATTTTAATCTTCAAATGGCCTTGCAAAAATTCTGCTCTAATAACATTCATTATGTCTGAAACTTCATTTGAATTAATCTGAATAAAGGCTTCTGCTCCCTTTCTTTAACTAACATATTTTTGCTTTAACTGAGTAGATGGGCTAGTTTGTCTTCAAGTTACCTGCTTTTTGATACCTGGTAAAATAAGCTTGTATATATTTTTTTTTCCTCACAGAGATTCTAATTCTTTTAACATGAGAATTTCAAAACATTTGGATGAAAGAATATTGAAGAAGCAAATCTGTTGTATAGTTCATAATTACATTTTTTTTCCTGATTGTTTTGATCATGAATTCTGACACAATCAAATGCTAGAACTGCTGAAAAATATAGAGGAAAATGTAAAGAATGAAATAACCTAAGTTCTACACTCGTTGAGCTAAATACTAATATGAGAGATGAAGGAAGCATGAGTTTTATATTAAAATTAAATTCAGAAGACCACTTCATTAGTTGTCTTAGTATTCTCAATATCACTTTAATTTGGAATGCTAATGTATCAATGTAGTATGTTCAACAGCAGTCTAACTAAAAACTTTAAAATAATATAAGTTTCTTATATAAAATCTGTTTGACATGACAGGTAGATGAGTGATACATATACTTACTTGTTTTTCTATATGCACTTCCTGAGCAATATGCACTGAAAATAGTTTCAAAACAGGATCTTTTGTTCAAAGCTCATATCTTAGTTACCCACTATGACTTTTAATTAAAGTTATATTTTAACAAAACCCCAGCTTGTTCTTGTTACTTGATATTTGCCATTGCTTCCTGTAGTCTTTCTTTACACAAACAGAGAAGGGAAAAAGAGAAAGATGACCCAGAATTGCTGGTTTTGATGGAAGTATTCAAGAGAGCAGAAATATTACAGAAAATGCGTTGCACAATACACTTATCATAGACATGAAGAACATGGTTACTGTAAGGGTTACTATTTATGTTTAGAACTTTATTTTACTGATATAAAACCTGTAAAACCTTACCTCAAATATGTTCATCTGTTTCAAATACATAATAATATTTCACTGACATGAAGCTTATTGATATAAATCTGAAACCACCTTTCAGCAAAATGAATAAAACCCCAAAGTGACAGAAAAAGAATTTACTTCTACATCTCTTGAAGCTGAACACAAAAAGAACAAACTAGGTGTTATTAAAGATTTAAAGATATAATCTTTACATTACATATGCGGTTTTTTTCCTACAAATAGAAGCGTACCTGTTTTATATACAATAATGTGTGGTTGAAGTTTTTGCTTCTGTTTTATATGGTCATACTGCTCCTCAAGTATGCTTACATCCATCCTGGTGAGCTTCTTATTACCATCTGAAACCTGTGGCTCTGAGCTATGAGTCACTGAAAAAATACCAGTCACGTATTTGTAAGCCTTCACCATCTGTTCCAACAAGGAAGAAAAAGTCAAGCAGAAGCAGGACATTTCCTTCATTGTGCTGGCAAAAAAAACCAAATCAAGTGTGAAGCATCTGAAGTCTTCCTAAATGAAGGAGTAACTTTCTTCCAAGCACGGTGACTTGTGTCAGGAGCTGCCTGGTCTGCACTGGAGCTGTGGATGTCACTCAGGTTCTTTTCATGCCGAGTGCCCGGAACTCCTGCATACAAGAGTTCAAGATCAGGACTGCATAGCTGGATTTAATGTTTACTTAAGGTTGTGAGCATATGAGCCTTTGCCAAAAAAAACAGTGAAGTACAAACCCTCGTTGAACACAGCCAAACACAGAAAAGGCTGGGTAATACTGGTTTATGTAGCAATGTTAATTCTTAAAGGCATGCTGTTGTGGAGAAATCCCCGGGCCAGGAGTTCCACCTGGGAAATATTTTTCTTTTTTCCTGTATATTTTGTGTCTTTCCCCCCCACTCTCCCTTCCTTAACTTTCAGTTACGCTCTTGATGACGCTTCTTGGCGCAGTGGGGTGGGAGGGGAGGATTTATCAAGCTTTCATACTTTTGTGTTTATTGTTGCCTTTCAAATAATATGTTTAAAGTATTCAGAGTCAAAAAAATATGGCCCAACAACCCTTGGAATTGGGAGGCTGGAGACAGGAACGCCTTGTTCTGACTCATTCAGGACTTCTAGTGTTCTATAAAATGAAATAAACTACGGAAATAACAATTTTGTTAATGAGAGCTGAGCAAACTTTTAAAATGCATGGTAAGCTAAATTTTAAAACTTAATGTTAACATTATTATCTCACAATGAGGCAAAAATTTGAAAAACATGTGGCTTTTGATCATATCAGGTAAAGTATAATGCTTTGCCTGGGCTGTGTACTGCAAGTTTTTATCCCTGAAATAGGTCCATCAAGGGCCTAAGACAGTAGTATGTGAAAAAATTATGCAGTTAAACTGCAATTTTAATACAATTGTGCATCTGCTCATTCTCATGCAGTGACACATTTTTGGTAAGAGTTTAAAAGGACTATCACAAAACTAATTTGAATAAACAGTTTGGTATTTCCTAAGAGCCACTTTGAATGCAAGACTGAGGTTTTGTAACTAAAATGTCATCCTCTACAGACAATTTACCTTTTGTGTGTCATAAACCAAGTAGAGAAATAAGGCTTGTTGATGGAAGGGGCAGAGAATTGTCAGAATGGTTGGCTAATAAATGCAAGCTGATAATAAAGACAAGGAGGAAAGGCACTGGGCACAGCTCTGACACATCCCTCGTGCCTGGGGGAGCGGAGGCACCAAAGCCGCGTCCTGTGCATTCCCCTGAGCCGGGATCGCCCCGCAGCAGCCCCGGCCACCCACCTGCACCCCACGGGATCGGCACAGCCTCCGGGGGATGCTGGTGGATCCAGCCGGCTGCTCCCTGAGCTCCTTCCCGGAGCAAGGCGAGAGCCGCTGGCCTTGAGGCGAAGGGTCCGGGGCGGCCGGGGCGGGGCTGCGGGCGCAGCAGCAGCAGAAGGCTCCCATGGAACCCGGACCGTGGGGACACGGGAGCCAGGTGGGCACTTGTCACAATGGACAGTGTGATGTATGGCTGGAGGAAACAGCAGTGGGTTCCACGATGGGTTTTTCTGGTTTTGCGGGCTTCAAGTCCTGTGATACGCTTAGAATTGTGAATCTCCTCTGGAAGTGTAGGCTCAGGTGGGTCTGTGCAAACATCTCCAGATGTGGTATCCTCCGTCAAGCACAACAGAAGTCACAGAATCACAGAGTATCTTGAGTTCTGAGGGACCCACAGGGATCATCAAGTCTGAAGTGAATGGTCCATACAGGGATCAAACCCAGAACCTTGGTGTTATTAGCACCATGCTCTAACCCGCTGAGTTAAAGTCAGTGGAACTGTAGGGAAGATTAATGGTTTGAAGTTGCCTTGAGTGAAAGAAAATGGTAGTTTCTCTTAGAAATGGATAACACTCCTGTCGCTTTGACAGTAGGCTTTTATTTATCCATTGGTCTCTTTTCGAGATACCTTGTGAGGGGATGTTTTATTTTTCTGGCTGAGAAGAGTTTGTGTCTAGAAGGACATAAACCACAGCTGTTAGACTGGTAATAACTACTCACTTATGAAAACTTGCACAAGTTTGTGGTGCTATTGTGGCACAAGAGAATTTCATAGAATCATGGAATGTTAAGGATTGAAAGGGACCTTAAGGACTGTCTTGTCCCAACTCCCCCTGCCATGGGCTGGGACACTTCCCACTAGATCAGGTTGCTCAAGGAATTGTCCAGCCTGGCCTTTAACGCTGCCAGTGTTGGGGAATCCACAGCCTCCCTGGGCAGCCTATTCCAATATCTCACCACCCTCACAGTAAAGAATTTCTTCCTAATATCCAGCCTAAACTTATCAATTTGTACCCATTACTCCTTGTCCTGTCACTACAAATCCTGATGAAGGGTCCCTCTCCAGCTTCCCTGTAGGCTCCCTTCAGATACTGGAAAGTTGCAATGAGGTCTCCACACAACCTTCTCTTCACCAGGCAGGATGTTAAGTCCTCTCTATAAAAATCAGTTGTGCTGCAACAGTTACATCTGTGTAGTTTAAATGGTTACATTCCCTTTGTGCACACATGGTAAGAACAGGAAAATATGTTACACTCTGGTAAGGAACGTGTGCTGTTACATGTTATCAGGGAACTGAGTAATAAATTCCAAGTTATGTTTCCTAACAAAATACTGGGAGTAGTTGGGAAGCAACAATATGTTCTTATAAAATTTATATATAAGAAAAAGATGCCGTTTACTAAGACCCATTAAACAACAACAGAAATGAGAAGAGGTTGTATTCAGATTGTATTGATTTTAAAAATTTTAAATATATTAAAGATTATATAGTCAGAATCTTCTGTGGCTAATAATAGTATTAAACCCTCAGCAGGTTGATCTGTGTAACTAGAAGGACTACTTTGCTATTTTAAGCTTTAGTCAAGTTTTTGGACTAAGTTTTAGGTATTACTGAATGTCCTCATTGTTAGACGTACAACCCAAGCCTCCTTGCAGCTTCAGAAATTCTGGGCCCTTTCCTATTTGGGAAAGGGTAGAAGTTCAGTTTGTTGCAGGCTGGCATGCATTTTGTAGCGGAAATCTGCTGATGCGCCCAAAGTGCTGCAGTGGGTGATTTCAGAGGAGGCTTTTGGCAGGAGCTTGAAATGTTGCAGCCGTTCTCTTTGCTGAGAGTGTTCAACACGCTTGAGCTTCCCAGCTGCCTGAGCTCAGACAGTTCACTTGCTCCTTCGTGTTCCTTGGGCTGATTGACTGAATCAGGCTGAAATCCTGCAGATCTTGGGAATCCCCTTGGAAGTTCTTGCCTGCAGGTGACAAGACTCTAGATATGCAGTGCACAGAGCTCTGGGAAAGCTCAGCAGGCTCACATGTGTAAGTCTGCTATAGCTGACTTGTTAATAATTACTCCTGCCTTCCCAATATGCTTGTGTCTTACAGTTGTGTTACCTACCTCAGCTGTAGTCCTTTCCTGCCTTAGCCAGGGAGAGAACAGTAAATACAATACTCTGTCAGACACTGTGGATACTCTTGAAGTTGGCTTCTCTCTACCTCAGAAAAAGCACGTCATGTTAGAATTTTTCTGATGTATCATGGCTTTGTTAGCTCTACTTTGATACTCTGCCTTCAGCAGTGACAAATACCTGGTGCTCTCTAGCAAGCAGTGCCTCAATTGCCTTGATTGCCCAGTGTTCTGAGTTGTCACATGGAGTCTGCCTCTGGACCTTCAGGCAGTTGGCTTATACATTGGGACAGGAGATTTAATTAACCTCATTACAGTTTGAGCTGGCATTCAATACAAACATTATTAATGGTCATAAAAGTTACCCAACCTTTTTAAAATTCCAGTCACACTATTTGACTCCCTGACCTCCTGTGAAAGTGACTTGTGCAGCCTGCCTGTGTGTGGCAGGAGGAATTACTGGGATAGCATCCTTAAACCAGAAACACAGGCTCTGTCTTCAGAGATGTGAGCTTCACTTCTCATTAGAAGAGCATTTAACATGTAATGAGTTTGTATCTGACCAGAAATTATTATTAATTATTTGTGCTGCACCATTCCCTCAGGATCACAGAAAAGCCATCACACGTAGTCATGTGAATGGTTTATACAAGTCAGTCCCCTCCCAAGCAGTTGCACGGGTAAGCAACAGAACCACAAAGCAGGAAAAGGAGCCAGATGGCCAGTGAGACAAAGGGAATGGGTCCAGGTGGTACAGCAGAGAGGAGGAACTGCAAACAGGATTAGCTCAGCCAATCCCATATACATTGAAGTTTGTTTGCTTCTCAGGGAAAACTTGTGAACAGAGTCTGCATAGAATTGTTAAGGCTGGAAGAAACTTTTAAGATCAGCAAGTCAGCCCAGCACCACCATGTTCACCATTAAACCATGTTCTCAGGTGCCATTCCCCAAGGGCTTTATTACCCTTTCCATGAAAAAATGTTCCTAAAATCCAATATGAACCTCTCCTGGTGCAATGTGAGGCCATTTCCTCTCATCCTGCCGCTTGTTACCCAGAAGACACCAACCCCCACCTCACTACCACCTCCTGTCAGGAGCTGTAGAGAGCGAGAAGGTCCCCCCTGAGCCTCTTTTTCTCCAGACTGAGCCCCCAGAGCTCCATCAGCTGCTCCTCATCAGACTTGTGCTTCAGGCCCATTCCCAGCTCCGTTGCTCTTCTCTGGACACTCTGCAGCAATCTTTCTTGTCGTGAGAGGCCCAAAACTGCACACAGGATTTGAGATGTGATTGAATCAGTCTCTGGAGGTGTGTATGGGTTTGTGTGTATGTGTGTTTGTGCAAGTACACTTTGCCATCAAGGCATGTCTCTGTGTCTGTATATACACACACACACACATATTTTTATATATATATACACGTGTGTGTGTTTTTTGTGAATAATTTGCAACCAGGATATGATGAATAAAATTAATTGCAGCTCTAATCTCCATGACATCAGAAAGTACATGAGGTTAATTGTGACTTTGATGTGTAGTGAGCTGATGCAGCTAATCCTTGTCATGCCACTGGAATAAACTTGAAAACAGATTACCCACAGGTTCTGTTCTTACATCATAGTGGAACAACTTCCTTTTAGGTATTGCCTGTTTAGGTATTACTAATAAATAAAAATAAATTCCTATTGTCATACATGCACACCATGTGATTTCTTTTTAAATCAGTCAACCAATCTTTAAATTGAGTTACCTGGAGCTCCAGAGCCCTGTACACTTTCCTAGTATGCAGCAGATGGCACTATTGGAGTGGCATGGCTGTGTTTGCCTGAGACTGACACGTTAGAGATCTCCATTTGGGTTGCTCTAAGTTGCAGAGGAGTTTAAGCAGCCAAGCCATTTTCTAGCACTGGCACATCTATCTCTGAACAGCACTACAGGTTCTGAAAATTTATTGCCATGATTAGGTTTGTGTCAAAACTTGTTCTTTTTTAATTGAACAAATTCCTGATCAAAACATCATCTGAGTGGTTTTCACTTGATTATCTACTGAAGTCTGAAGTGCCCTATTTCCCTTAAGTCTTTTCTTCCATCACAATGGAACCAATTCTTCATTTCCTTGAGGCAAAAAAAAAAAAAAA